>OX451739.1:1156670339-1157235139 GCA_948472305.1 Vicia faba
TCAATGGGAACGGGTGAAGGATTTAAAGATTATGCTTAGAAGTGGAGGGACCTCGCCGGTAGGTTGCAACCACCCTTGGCTGATCGGGAGCTTGTTGATATGTTTTTGGGGACCCTGTCTGGTCCATTCTTCAACCACTTGATTGGAAGCTCTTCATCTGGGTTTACAGATCTTATTTTGACTGGTGAGAGGATTGAAGATGGTATTAAGGTTGGGAAGATACAGAAGGGTGCTTCATCAAGCACCGAGAAGAAGTCGTTCAAGAAAGAGTCCAGTGTTGTCTATAGTGCAAGAAGACAAGATAGATCTGAACACCGCCAAGTTGTCAATGCGGTTGTCATTTCAAAACCTTCTGGTGCTCCTCAGCACAACAATCAGCAAAAGGACGAGAGACCTAAGAGGCAATTCACTCGTCTCAACATGACCTTATCTCAGATTCTGCCACAGTTGCTGAAGAGTAATCTGGTGACTCTAAGGGAACCCCCAAAGAATTCAAATACAACGTCACCAAGGTATAACCCTAACGCCCGCTGCGCTTATCACTCCGATAGCCCGGGGTATGATACAGATGATTGTTGGGCTTTGAAGAACAAGATACAAGACTTAATTGATGCAAAGGAGATTGAGTTCGAGGCGCCTGAGAGGCCTAATGTTGTGACTGCTCCCATGCCCAAACATGGAGTAAATGCTGTAGAGGAAGACTTGTTTGTAATTTCTGTGGATGACATTGTTACCCCTCTGATGACTGTCAAGAAGAACCTGTTGCTAGCCGGTTTATTTTCAAGCTGTGACGAAGGTTGCCATATGTGTTCTGTTTTACCTACCGGTTGCCCATTCCTGAAGTCAGGTATCCAAAACCTGATGGATAATAAGGAGATCCTGTTTGAGAAGACCGTTGTTCCTTCCATCCCTACTGAAGAAGTCGCCATCATTACCATTTTCGACAATTCTTCCAAGGCTCCCTCGAGGAAGCCTGTTAGAATTACATCTGTTCCGAAAATCGCACCTGTGATCATCACTGTTCCGGGGCCCATCCCCTACACCTCTGATAAAGCTGTCCCTTGGCACTATGGGGCTGATGTTTATTTTCATGGAGTTAAGCAAGAGTTGGATGCTGATACTGGCGTCAGCAACATTACTGGACCTGCTAAAGTCACCCGCAGCGGCAGACTTTTCTCACCTGATATTGCTCCACCAACTGTCTGAAGACCTGTTGTTATTACACCTGCAAGTGTTCCTACTGCCATTCCTGATCAAGTTCCTATTCTTACCCCTGTCTCCGAGCCCTCTGACGCTCGGGGCAAAGGGATCACCACTGATATGCCTGCCCAAATGGAGGCACCGAAGACAATTACTGTTGAAGCTTCCAAACAGGAGATGGAAGAGATTCTGAAGATTATTAAGAAGAGTGATTATAATGTAGTCGAGCAGCTGGGGAAAACCCCATCCAAGATTTCTATGTTGTCACTATTACTGTGCTCAGAGGCCCATGCTAAGGCTCTGATCACCTTTCTGAATACTGCCCACGTGCCACAAGAGACATCAGCTGATCAGTTTACAGATTGTGTGGCTAAATTGACTGCTGATAATGGGTTGGGTTTCTCCGACGCCGATTTGACTACCAAGGGGAAAAATCATAACGATGCCTTGCATGTCTCCATTGAATGCAGGGTCACTACTCTTGCATATGTATTGGTTGATACTGGTTCTTCATTGAACTTCTTGCCCAAGAAAGCTCTAGACCAGTTGGATTGCAAAGGGTTGGAGTTGAAACTAAGTAACACTATTGTCAGGGCCTTTGATGGGTCTAAGAGGATGGTGCATGGTGAGGTTAATATTCTAATTAAAGTTGGTTCTCGGGTCTTCAATTCTACGTTCTATGTGATGGACATTCGGCCATCTTATTCTTGTTTGCTGGGTCATCCATGGATCCACAAAGCTGGGGCCGTAACCTCAACGCTCCACTAGAAGTTGAAGTACCCGGTCAAAGGGAAGATTGTGACAGTACAAGGGGAGGAAGAGTATATGGTCAGCCACCTCAACTCGTTTTGATATGTAGAAATGGATGGGGAGTTCATTGAGACCCCATTTCATCATTTTAAAGAGGTTCCCCAGACACTGGCATCAGCTGAGACTGTGGTTGAAGATTCTCCTATGAAGATGGCTTCCTTAAAAGATGCCCAGGCTATTATTGAGAAGGGTGAGTGTGCAAATTGGGGCTGACTCCCTGATTTTACACAGAAGACTAACAAGTTTGGTTTGGGTTTCACTGCAGAAGCTCAAAGGGTTGTTCAAAGTGCAAGGATCGGAAGACCTCTTGTGTTCATCAGCAACTCGGGAGTGAATGCCATTGAAGAAGATGTAGAAGAGTTCGAATTCGACAGCTGGATCTATCCTACGACCAACGGTGGGCCAAGCAACTGGACAGCAAAGGACTTCATCTCTATTACTTTTGTTACCCAGTAATGGAACTTTTGTTTTGAATTTGTAATAGACAATGTTTTGAAACTTTATGGCCCGATGTCTTACCCGAGGCACTGTGGCTTCATTTGTGAGGGATGTATGTGTGTCATTTTCATATATCATTAATAAGAGCATTGGACGTTTTCTTGCATTTCAAATCTTGTGCTCCTTGTCTTTCTTTATTATATATTGCAAAACAGCTATTTTACACACACTCACCTATACAAGTCCACATCCACTCTGGATCTCACTGGTAACGACTCTGCTACTGCCAGTTATGACTTCGAAAATCTGATCAACTCAACTGAAGACGAAGGTGAAGATGATTGTGAAGTGCCTGGTGAACTTGCAAGACTGTTTCTCCAAGAAGAGAGGGTTATTCAGCCACACGAAGAGCCAGTGGAATCATTAAATCTGGGTACTGAGACAGACAAGAAGGAAGTCAAGATCGGCGCAAATCTGGAGCTTAGTGTGAAACAACGGTTGATTCAGATGCTGCATGACTACATTGAGATCTTTGCCTGGTCCTACGAAGACATGCCTGGTTTGGATACTGATATTGTGGTTCATCGCTTGCCTACCAAGGAAGACTGTCCTCCAGTGAAACAGAAGGTCTGCCGAATGCGCCTAGAGATGTCTGAGAAAATCAAGGCTGAAGTTATGAAACAGTTTGACGCCAGTTTTCTAGCAGTGACTTCTTACCCTCAGTGGGTTGCTAATGTGGTTCCAGTGCCGAAGAAAGATGGTAAGGTCCGAATGTATGTTGACTACAGGGATCTGAACAGGGCAAGCCCCAAGGATGACTTCCCTCTGCCTCATATCGACGTTCTGGTTGACAACACTGCTCAGCACAAGGTCTTCTCCTTCATGGATGGCTTCTCCAGTTATAATCAGATAAAAATGGCTCCCGAGGACATGGAGAAGACGACCTTTGTTACTCAGTGGGGTACCTTTTACTACAAGGTCATGCCTTTTGGGTTGAAAAATGTTGGGGCAACGTATCAACGTGCCATGGTTGCTTTGTTTCATGACATGATCCATCATGAGATTGAAGTATACGTCGATGATATGATTGCAAGGTCCCAGACCGAGGAAGAACACCTTGACCATCTACAGAAACTGTTTGACAGGTTGAAGTTGTACAAGCTGAGGTTAAACCCGAACAAGTGCACCTTCGGGGTGAGGTCTGGTAAATTACTGGGTTTCATCGTGAGCGACAAAGGTATTCAAGTGGATCCTGCAAAAGTGAAAGCTATACAGGAGATGCCAGCTCCCAGAACAGAGAAAGAGGTCAGAGGCTTTCTGGGACGACTAAACTACATTGCCCGATTCATCTCGCACCTGATTGCTACTGTTGAACCAATCTTCAAGTTGCTGAAGAAAGATCAAGTGGTACGTTGGAACGATGAATGCCAGGCCACTTTCGAAAGGATCAAAGAGTATCTCCAAGAGCCACCTATCCTGATGCCACCAGTTGAAGAGAGACCTCTGATCTTATACTTGAATGTGCTCGATAACTCAATGGGGTGTGTGCTGGGTCAGCATGACGAGTCTGGTCGAAAAGAGCATGCTATTTACTACCTTAGCAAAAAGTTTACCGACCGTGAGACCCGATACTCACTGCTCGAGAAAACTTGCTGCGCTTTGGCATGGGCTGCTCGCCAGCTAAGACAGTATATGTTGACTCACACTACTCTGTTGATATCAAAGATGGATCTAATCAAGTATATCTTCGAGAAGCCTGCCTTGTCCGGAAGAATAGCGCGATGGCAGATGATCTTGACTGAGTATGACATACAGTATATGACCCAAAAGGCAATTAAGGGAAGTGTATTGGCAGACCATTTGGCACATCAGGCAGTGGATGATTACCAGTTTATGAACTTTGAATTTCCGGACGAGAATATCATGTTGATAACTGATTGTGAGACACCTGGACCGGATGAAGGACCTGAGGAGGGATCCCGATGGTTTATGTACTTTGATGGAGCTTAGAACGCTTTGGGTAATGGCATTGGCGCTCTGATCATATCTCATAAAGGCTCTCATACTCCATTTACCGCCCGACTATGTTTCAACTGTACCAACAATATGGCGGAGTATGAAGCGTGCATTATGGGTCTTCGAGCAGCAATTGACCTAAGGATTAAGTTCTTGAGTGTATTTGGAGATTCCGCTCTCATGATCAGTCATATCAAAGGCGAGTGGGATACGAAACACCCAAATCTTATTCCTTACAAGGAGTATGTGTTGACGTTGCTTCCCCATTTTGAGGAGATAACCTTTGAACACTTCCCTAGAGAGGGGAATCAGTTGGCGGACGCGCTGGCTACGATGTCTTCTATGTTCAAAGTCAATTGGGACAACGAAGATTGTGACGAACCTGCATATTGCTGTGATCTGGAGACTGAAGAAGTAACAGGAAAACCCTGGTATCATGAGGTGAAGAGGTATCTTGAAGCTCAGGAGTACCCCGAGGGTGCATCTGTTAATGACAAGAAGTTTCTGAGGAGGTTCGCGGCGAAGTTCTTCATCAGCAATGGCATTCTTTACAAGCGTAACCATGATTCAACCTTACTGCATTGTGTGGATAAGGATGAAGCAGAAAGGATCATGGCAGAGTTACATGAAGGTACCTCTGGAACCCATTCCAGTGGACATACCATGGCAAAGAAAATCCTTCGGGCAGGATATTACTGGTCCACAATGGAAGTCGACTGTTATCAGCATTCTCGGACATGTCACAAGTGCCAAGTCTATGCTGATAAAGTGCACATACCTCCAGTTCCTCTGAACATTTTGACAGCACCTTGGCCTTTTGCAATGTGGGGCATTAATATGATCGGCGAGATCAGACCTATGGCATCCAACGGGCATCGTTTCATTCTGGTAGCAATTGATTACTTTACGAAGTGGGTTGAAGCAGCTTCCTTTGCTACCGTAACCAAGAACGTCGTGGCACGGTTCATTCGGCACAATCTGATCTGTCGATATGGTGTACCAAAGAGGATCATTACGGATAATGGTACTAATCTCAATAACAAGATGATCATTGAGCTCTGCGAGCAATTCAAGATACAACATTATAACTCTTCTCCCTACCGGCCGAAGATGAATGGGGCTGTCGAAGCAGCAAATAAGAACATTAAGAAGATTGTGCAGAAAATGGCAGTGACATACAAATACTGGCACGAGATGTTACCATTCTCTCTTCATGGGTACCGCACCTTAGCACGGACGTCAATCGTGGCAACACCCTATTCCTTGGTTTATGGCATGGAGGCAGTCTTGCCTATCGAAGTTCAGATACCCTCTCTTCGGATCATGAAGGATGCAGGTTTGAGCAAAGACGACTGGATTCAGACCCGGCTTGATCAGTTAAACCTAATCGATGAAAAGAGACTTACTGCTATTTGTCATGGTCAGACGTACCAAAAACGGATGATCAAGGCATTTAACAAGAAAGTCAGACGATAAGAGTATCAAGTTTGGGACCTGGTAATCAAGTGCATTATCCTACTTCAAGGTGATCCCAGGGGCAAATGGACCCCTACTTACGAAGGGCCATTTGTGGTTAAGAACATTTTCTCAGAAGGAGCTATGATTTTAACCACCATGGATAGTGACTACCTTCCTCACCCCGTCAATGCAGACATAGTGAAAAGATACTATGCATAAGTCAAAGACCCGCTAGGTTGACTAGCCTAGGCAAACATAAGGGCTTCCCGACGAACCAAAAGGGTTCAGGCAAAAATAAGGGATGAAAATAAAAAAATCTGTACACCCGGCAAGTCAAAAACCTGAAAAGGCGGCTTGGGCAAAAATGGGTATCCCGGTGGACTGAAAACCCGAAAGGGCGGTCCAGGCAAAAGTTAGGGATCAAAGCGTAACACTATGTCTCATTGGATCACCTGGCATCCAGACTTCGGTATTAACTATCAAGCTCGGACGGCACTAATCAATCTGATTCACCTTCAACCAAGCAGCAAAGTGATGAGATGCTTGAGGACATAAAGGCCATAGCAGAGTTGGAACCCAGTGGGATCATTCACATAGTTGTTTTGTTTTCTTTTCACAAATTGTTTAAATTCTGTTTGTTCGGCGGCGTTCTCTTACTAGGACGTCAGCCTCTTGTACAAAAACGCCTATTTACAGGCTGTGATCGGTGGAAATAGAACTGACTGTTTTAAAGCTGGTTTGCGAAATGTCGCGGTAAGCAAGAGTCGCCACCGTCTTTTATGTTCTCCAACATGGAAAGGACAAAAGCACAGCAAAATTCCTTTTCGAGATGTTTCTCGGTTCGGGAGGTAGATTTATAGAAAGGGAAGGTGTTAGCACCCTTTTTATCCGTGGTTATCCACGGGCTCTTAGGTACTTGCTCACTATGTTTTCAAAAGAGTTTGCTTTTCAAGTGTTTGTGGGTTTTGAAAAAGTTCAGTTTGAAAAACTTCTAGGTAACTCTTGTATCAGTCCTCAAGAGTGTATGAAGTATTTGTTTGAAAACTTTTTGAGAGTGTAAGTGCGAAAAGATGTTTTTTGTTTTTGAAAGAGCAAGTACCCAGGAGAAATCTACCTACTCTAAGGAATTAGGCTGTGTAAGAGTCCTTTAGACAGTACTATCCCACTATTGAGAAGTAGGTAGCACCGTCGTTTGAGTTATTCGGGTCAATTCGATTATAGAGACATGTGTGGTCACCAAAGCAATAGTAGGACGCCTTAGAGGTAACCCTAATGTCCTAGATCCTTTTTTATCCGAGGCAACCGTTTCGAGGCAATTGGATCTTTAGACAGGAGGGCGACCTCTAAAACACCCTATACTCAATGACCACCTCGAGGCAACCAAGTGAGGCGTACCCTAGGAGTGGCATGTGCGCGTGTGTCAAATTCAGTTAAGATTATCTTGTACATGTTATTATGGTGAGCTACGAGTTGGTTTTATTTTTCATACAAGTCTTGTCATGCATAATTAACAGTTTAATAATTTGAGGGAAATAAAGTGCGGAAAGTAAATCTACGCTATTACAAGGCGCGGGTATTTACATCGCCAAAAACATAACCCTTTGGAAAATAAAATGCGAGAAAATTAAAGAAAGCGATAAAAGGGTCCTAATTATCTATTACATTCTTGGAAACAGTTACATAAATATAACCAAAATAATAAAGCGCAAATAGAAATTTAATCGGGGACGTCCTTAGGGTTTTGACCCTTTTTTGAGAAAAGCAAGAAATTTGGTCCTTTTTGCAATTAAATTAAATATTAAACCTAATTTACTAATTAATTAAATAATTACAAGAAAAAGTATTTTTTATGTTTTTTATGTCTTAATGAAAATAAAATAAACAAAGATTAAAATTGTCAAAAGAAAAACCCTAATTCTAGTTTATTTTTATTTATTGCAAAAAATAGTTAAATTTAACCTAATTAACTAAATTAATTATATTTAGAATTTATTTACAAAATAATTAATAGTGAAATTAAATAATGATAATAATTACATTTTTGATTTTATTATGAAAATAATAATTTATGAGTTAAATTAAATAATAATAATAATAGTTATAATAATTAAATAGCAATTAAAATATAAAAGCTAAAAAGAATAATAGAACCAGGGGGGGTGCTGGACCCAGATGGAGGTTAATTAGCAATTTGGCCCACTAAGCTCAAGCCTTTGTTGACTTTCCTGAATTGTCCAGAAACGCATTGACTCATGAGCACCATGATCTTCATCTTTTGACCATTGGATTGGGGATTGTGGCCACATGGCAGGCTGATGCTTGGGGCGCATGGTAGAACACGCTGAGAATCCTGCATGCAATCACGTTAAACAAAATAATATAGAGTTTTGGGTGGACCTGGGAATCGAACCCAGGTCCCAACGCTTGCTGAACACCTGTCCAACCATTCCACCAACTTGCACGCTTTGATATTATGATAAGCAATAAATATAATATATCAAAACAATCACATGTGCTGGAAACAAACCAAATCGCGCGCGTATTTTAAACCGTCCAACCAGGAACTAACACATCCTTCGTCTTCCCTAGATTCCCTGTAAAACAAAGTTAAATAGCGGGGGTTTTTAACCCCCACAACCTGCAAGGACGAAAAATAGCAAACAGGCCTATGGTTAATATAAATTGTTTGCGACATGTAATTTGAAATCGTCTCAACCTAACGAATCCAACCATAGGAATTAGGGGTTCTGATTTTACTGGATGTGGAAAGCCCCAAAATCAAAGCTTCGGAACCCTAATATTCGTTCATGGTGATTCGTGATTCAGGGTGTTTCAGTCCAATTAACCTATGCCAAAAGCTTCGTACAGTCTCTATGAACACAAAACAATCAACAAAAGATGTTAAATATGCATGAATCAATGATTACGATTTTGGAAAAAATCATCAAACTGTGGGTCTGTGCAGAGTGATTCCTTGAGCTTTGGCGTATGATTTTGATTGCAAAATGTTACTGAGAGTTCCTACAATGTGTTTGAATCACTGAAACGCCTTGAATTGGCTTGGAAGATAGCAAACAGTTTTCACTTTTTCCTTGGATTTTTTTGAATGTGATTATGGCTTTGTGCAACAATTCTCACGTGTGTGGCATTAGGTTTAGCTTATGCATATATAGTAGAATGGAATTAGGGTAAATCTTGGCCAAGAAATCCATTGCATTGATGTTTCAATATTTGATTTTCAATCATATCTTTTTGCATCTTTTTGATTGAGAAAACTTGCCAAACATGGAGATTTTTGTCCCCTTGATTGATACACGAAATCTCCAGCATATGTTGACCACTTTTGCTTCATGAAAAGATTGAAAAACCATGTCTTGATATTTTCCTACATTTTAAATTAATTAAATGAATTAAAATCAATTAAAAATCCAATTAATTAATAAAAATAAGAAAATAAATCAATTTAAGCTTGATGGGTCGTGCATAGGCCTTGGATAAAGTTTCAAGAAGGAATTTGAGGCCCATTAGCAAAAACAAGGTGTTTTGAGCAAAGTTGACTTTTGCAAATTCACAAAAATTTCCCAACTTCTCCAATGCATATCTTGCTCAATTTTGATCATATGAACATGTTCTTGGACATTTTGGAAAGGTCTTGAAGTCCTCTAACCAATTCATTTGGTCCCATGTCATTTGGATTTACCAATCTCAAGTTATGGTCTTTGACTTAAAGTGCATTTTTGTTGACTTTTGAAATTGACCTATAATGTAGAAATTGATAACGTTTTGTGAGAGCATTTATTGGACTTGGAATGTGAAGATGAGTTGTAGGAAATGTCATCCCCTTCAAAATGAGAATTGGATGGGATTTTTCTGATAAACCATGAAAAAGTTATGCCTTGGTCAAGATACAGTTGACTTTTCTGCTGTCCAAAAATAGTAACTTTTGCATCTTGATGATTTTTTAGCCATTCTTGTGGAATCATGATCAAGACTTGATAAAATGATGATTGTGGACTCAAAATAAGATGTTGACCAAAAATTCCGACTTTTGACTGTAAAATGACCATTTTGCCCCTGCAGTTGATTGTGAAGCAAATGGAGCTTTTGACTGTGCAATTTGACATTGTGAGTCTAGAGACTTGGCATGTATATGCTTGACAATGTATATAGGCCTATGGGACTTGATTGAACCATTGAAAACCTCAAATTCCTTGAAAGAACCAAAACCCTAATTTTGACTGGCTTAGGAGGCATTTGGACTGTGCAACCCCTTGAGAAATCTTGAACCATTTGAAGGTGATTCTTGGCAAATCTTGAAGAATATGGGAGGGCAAATTTTGGGGTACAACAGTTGCCCCTGTTCAATCTTCTTAGACCTGAGGATGTAGATTGGCTTGCGTGCCTTTCGTGATCCGAAGGTGGAAGATGATTGAACACTAGAGTGCCCAGAAATTTGCACTCGCATAGTGGAGTATCAACAATGTGATGTTGGGAATGGGCTTACAGATGCCATTTGGAGAGATGGTGGATAGGAGGATGGGCTTATAGATGCCATCTGGAGATGTGACAGAACCTTGTCGGGAATGGGCTTATAGATGCCATTTGGAAGTGTAATGGATAGTTGTGGAGATGGGCTTAAAGATGCCATCTGAAGGTGTCGATCGCGTAAGAGATTCCTTAGCGAGAACTTGCGTACTTGAGAAAGAAAGATAATTTCATGGCCTGTTACAGGTGTTGATCTTCAAACTCTTCATGCAGATATGCCCTGGCTAGATACAGGTATCGAATCTACAATCAATCACTCACAGATATGCCCTGGCTAGATACAGGTATCGAATCTGGAACTTCAAACTCTTCATGCAGATATGCCCTGGCTAGATACAGGTATCGAATCTACACTCAATCGCTCACAGATATGCCCTGGCTAGATACAGGTATCGAATCTGGAACTTCAAACTCTTCATGCAGATATGCCTGGCTAGATACATGTATCGAATCCATAATCAATCGCTCACAGATATGCCCTGGCTAGATACAGGTATCGAATTTGGAACTTCAAACTCTTCATGCAGATATGCCCTGGCTAGATACAGGTATCGAATCTGGAACTTCAAAAGGTTGATTGAGATAACTTTCCTGGCTGGATACAGGCATAGACCTCTAATCAGTCGCTCACAGATATGCCCTGGCTAGATACATGTATCGAATTTGGAACTTCAAAAGGTTGATCGAGATAGCTTTCCTGGATGGATACAGGCGTAGACCTCTTAATCAGTCGCTCACAGATATGCCCTGGCTAAATACAGGTATCGAATCTAGAACTTCAAAAGGTTGTTAGAGATAGCTTTCCTGGCTGGATACAGGTGTAGACCTCTGACCTGAGAATGAAAGATAATTTCCTGGCTAGATACAGGTGTTGATCTTCAAACTCTTCATGCAGATACTTTCCTGGCTAGATACAGGTATAGATCTACAATCAATCGTCCACAGATATGCCCTAGCTAGATACAGGTATTGAATCTAGAACAAAAGGTTGATGGTAATCATCTTTGGATTGACCTTTTCCTGAAAAGGCAAACATTAGTCGTATGCAATGTCATGATGTATGAAATGCATGATGTCATGATGTTCTCAAGAATAAATGAGACTGTGTCGTATGCACTTTATCATGTATGTAAGTAGGAGATATGAAATGTGAAATGTTATGAATGTATTTTCGTCTGGAAAATAAATCCTTGACGAATGCCGGGAGTTTGTTGAATCCGGGGCTTATGTTGAAGAGTAGAGTTCTTCGTTTCCGTTGGGGATGATGATCGAAGATGATTGCAAGAATAAACTGGTAGGAGAAGATGACTCCGTTAGGGAATAAACATGTTGAAGAGATTACTCTGCGGGGAATTACTCTGTGGGAAGAGATACTTCGCTGAGATTTTAACGATAACTCCGCTGGGGATACCATTGATAAGCTCTGTTGGGATTTGATGAACTCCGCTGGGGATAGGAAGAACTTTGCCGAGGACGATCTTCCTGTTGTAATTTGCTGAGGATAACCCAGTTAGGCTCTGGTGGGGAGTAACCTCTGAACATGGTCGGGGAGAGATATCCGTACTCTGCAGGGGACAAGCTTCCAGAATCTACTGGGGAGATGGTTTTAACTCTCCTGCAGAAACTTTTGGACTGTACTGGGGAATGGCTCCAATGGGGTAGCTTTTTGGACTGCACTGGGGAAATGGCTCCACTAGGGTATCTTGTATTCCGCCGGGGAACAATCTTATATTTCTGTCGAGGAATATTAAGACTGTCGGGGATGCTTGCTGAGGAATATCCATATACTCTGCTAGGGAATATTGAGATCTTCTGGGGGTACCCAACTCTTCCAGGACGGATGGTAGACCAACTCTGCTTGGGGAAGAGCATTGCTGACTTGCTGGGGATATTGTGCCCTTTTTTAGGGCTGATGGGAGACCAACTAGGACTGATGGTAGACCAACTCTGCTCGGGGGAGAGTATTGCTGACTCTTGACTTACTCTGCGGGGAGTGAAGGTATCTTGGTCATATTCTTCAGCTGAATTTACCTTGTACCTGGAGGATAGAGCAGCTTGTACAGTTCGAACAATTCTTATTGCCCCAGTTTCTGTAGAAGAAGGTACCTGTGGAGGTGCTTGATAACTGCCGATTGAAAAATCTTCCTCTGGTAGGCAAGTGACGAGATGTCGGGACATAGTCGTACGCTTTTGATCCCTAATTTTTGCCTGGACCGCCCTTTCGAGTTTTCGGTCCATCGGGATACCCATTTTTGCCCAAGCCGCCTTTTCAGGTTTTCGACTTGCCGGGTGTACAAATTTTTCATTTTCGTCCCTTATTTTTGCCCGAACCCTTTTGGTTCGCCGGGAAGCCCTTATTTTTTCCTAGGTGTGTCAACCTAGCGGGTCTTTGATTATGCGTAATATTTTTCCGACTATGTCCATGCTCTCAGGATGTAGGGAGTTGTCACTGTCAGTAGCGTTGGGTTGCCATACTACCAGAAGATGTCTGATCATGCAAGATTCGTCGCTGGAATTCATGTCCAATGCCCCAGTTGATTCAGATGGAGATCTGCCCCTGGCTATTTGGCATTTTGAGAGATTCTCTGAATCTTGACTTAACTGCCCCAGATGATGGACAATGGTAACGTCTGCCCCTTGGTTGGAAGTGTTTTTCCATTTGAGGTGACCCTTGAGAAGATTTTTGTTCACTAGATATTCGTCGTGCGAATTTCTCTGCTGTTTGAACAAATAGTCATATGCAAACAATGTTATTTTAAGAATGCAAAGCTTATGTCTGTCTTGAAGTTTTTGAAAATGCATTTTCAGTAAAACAAGCAATTTTTGTAAAATGTGATGTCAACTCAAGATTTTACAGCGAGCCCTACAGGAGTCAGGATACCTTTTGTAACAGTATGCTTTCAAACTAACCCATGCTTCAGCTAGGACTTTTAAGGGTTATAACGTGGTCTGGTTCACGGTTTAAGAAACAAAGGATAAAGGCTCAAAGTATATTTGTACCCACCCGCTCTTCGTGATGTTCTTCAAACCTAAACTCAGCTAATCGTGCATTAGACCTTGTTTGAGTCTTTGCTCTGATATTCCGGTGATGGTTCGGATATTGACAGTTTATTTTGAATAGGCAGTCATTTCTTTTGTTGAGGGTTTGTAGGACTTCTTTCTTTTTGATTTCGTTATCCCTGTTTTTTGCCTGAACTATTTCTTTTTGTATTTACAGTCAGCGGGATGCCCCAGTTTTTGTAAGTCTCCTTCATAGGTTTTGACTTATTGGGCTTTTATTTTTGAAAGATAACGACTGCCTGTCTTTATGATTATTCGGAACCATCACTGTCTTTTGTTTTGGAAGGACTCCTTTGATGCTGTTCATTGTGCACCTGGATCAACTGAGAGAACTACCCTGCCCCAAGTTATGATTAAGGGTTTTAATTTTCGAAAAGAAAAACTCCAACTTCTTTGGCTCAAAGGGGTTGACTAGGGATTATCTTCCTTATTACTCCACTGTTTAGGATTTGAAACAATGCCTGTACCTCATCAGCGGGGTCTGTTCAAAAGCATACTGTAAAGGTCGTGGTATCGTTTTCGTCATCCTCCCTCAAAAGGCTTAGAATTATTAATCGAGAGTTTGAACATCACAAAAATGAAAGCAGTTTGAATATAGTGAATACGAATGGATTGATTCAAAACAGACATATGCAATGCATTAATGAAATAAAAAGGTTTGCCATGACAATAATTGTTTGAATAAGCAAAGAAAGATACAACTTGAACATTCGAATGAACAAAAGTTTCTTAGTTTGAACTAGTCATCTCAGATGGAGAATTCTCAGCGGAAGATTTTCATCTCGCCATCCGGCATGAACTCCAGCACCCTTCTGTCGATCAAGTCTTGGATCTTGTTCTTCAGAGACCAACAGTTGTCGGTGTCATGTCCCGGACCGTCAGAGTGGTATGCACACCTTTCATAGGGATGATATGTGGGAGCAGAGGTGTTTGGATTCTGGGGAGGATCCTTCAATGTAAGCAGGTTGACTTCCAATGGGTGTTTCAGTATCAAAGATGATGGTATCTCAGTCTCAGAGAAATGTCTTCCAGGTGCATTTCGCTGGCGCCGATTACCCTGTTGATGCTGGCGAGGTTGTTGTTGGGCGTGTGACCTTGAAGCAAGTAAAGGAGTTTTTCCTTTGTCTTCTTTTCTCAAAGGGGGTTGAATGATGACTTTCTCTTCAACCTCATGTGTTTGCCCCATTTAGTTGTCCCGAAGCAGTTGGTTGACGAGAACCCTGAGCTCTCCTTGTTTTTGAGATAAGTCTTGGATAAGAGCCACTTGCCCCAGCATCTGGGTTCTCATTGTATCTACCCCAGCTTGCAAATGTTTCAGTCGTTCGTCCTTATCGTCTTCAGGACTGCTCTTGACCAAATTCCCCATGAGGAGTGCTCTCAACTCTTCCTGCCCCTTGGATAGGCTTAGGAAGATCTCCCTAAACTGAGTCTCTTGAGTATGGAACTCCTGGTTGTCTTGTTGGAGGGCCATTGCTGAAATAAACAGCAAAGAAGATAATCAACCTGTACTGGGAGACATGTTATGCAATGATATGTATGGTATATGTATGCAATGTTTTCAAGGATCTTGCGAGGTAAACAGGAAACTGTTAGATTTTGAATCCGGTAGCTTGATTGAAGGAACTTCGTATTGCTGAGAGTCCTTCTTCAAGAGTCAAGGCTCACCATATCGAGTGGGTCATAGCCCCTGACTCAAGTTATCATGTTTTGATCTCCGAACAACCTTGGCTAGAGGAAAATAAATCCCCTTTGCCCCTTGCTGGACATTTGGTTCATCCTGATCTGCATCATAAACCCTTGAGATCCTTGAAATGGGTTAGTCCTTATGCAGGATGCATGCAATGGTATGATGGTATGATGTTATGCTATGCGTGGAGTGGTGTAAGTAAACCCTGTTATAAGCCCAGATTAAGGACTGTAAACAAAACCTGCAAGGAACTCATGTTGTCAGATAACAAGAATGTGCAAGTAGTTCAAGTTTGAAGGCACACAAGTCACACAAGACAACCCTTAGAGTTCAGGCCAGCATGAAGTTTAGGTACTACTCTCTTTCAGTTTCGTTGGTTAAGACCTGTCCTAGAAAATAGTAACCGGGTTCTAGAGGATCTCAATATCACTGACTACCCTCAATCGGTCATAACTCCAGCTTCACAATCTTTTCTTGCAGCCAGAACCATCGCGAGAGTTTAGCCTCAATGAGTGTAGCATACTGCTACTGTTCTATGGCCAAGTTGGGTCAATTTAAGGTTCTAAGGTCAGTTGGTGCTTAATGACTCCTCAGAAGACCCATATTCTCCTTGTTCCAACACAAGGGATATCGGTACAGACCAAGGTGTCACACCAACGTAGCCACTACTTCACCCGTGTTGGTCTATGCCGGACAGGTCCCTCACAGCTTATGCTACCTAAAGGGTATTCCCCAGATCCGGGTTAGGATCTATGAAACTCCGATGCAAGTCCACAAATATAAAAGCAATAAAGACATACAATTGAAAACATAAGAGTGGTCTAATCCTAAGGTACACCTCACTTATAATATATCCCCAGCAGAGTCTCCAGTTCTGTGATCGGTGGAAATAGAATTGACTGTTTTAAAGCTGGTTCACGAAATGTCGCGCTAAGCAAGAGTCGCCACCGTCTTTTATGTTCTCCAACATGGAAAGGACAAAAACACAGCAAAATTCCTTTTCGAGATGTTTCTCGGTTCGGGAGGTAGATTTATAGAAAGGGAAGGTGTTAGCACCCTTTCTATCCGTGGTTATCCACAGGCTCTTAGGTACTTGCTCACTATGTTTTCAAAAGAGTTTGCTTTTCAAGTGTTTGTGGGTTTTGAAAAAGTTTAGTTTGAAAAACTTCTAGGTAACTCTTGTATCAGTCCTCAAGAGTGTATGAAGTATTTGTTTGAAAACTTTTTGAGAGTGTAAGTGCGAAAAGATGTTTTTTTGTTTTTGAAAGAGCAAGTACCCAGGAGAAATCTACCTACTCTAAGGAATTAGGCTGTGTAAGAGTCCTTTAGACAGTACTATCCCACTATTGAGAAGTAGGTAGCACCGTCGTTGGAGTTATTCGGGTCAATTCGATTATAGGGACATGTGTGGTCACCAAAGCAATAGTAGGATGCCTTAGCGGTAACCCTAATGTCCTAGATCCTTTTTATCCGAGGCAACCGTTTCGAGGCAACTGGATCTTTAGACAGGAGGGCGACCTCTAAAACACCCTATACTCAATGACCACCTCGAGGCAACCAAGTGAGGCGTACCCTAGGAGTGGCATGTGCGCGTGTGTCAAATTCAGTTAAGATTATCTTGTACATGTTATTGTGGTGAGCTACGAGTTGTTTTTTTTTTCATACAAGTCTTGTCATGCATAATTAACAGTTTAATAATTTGCGGGAAATAAAGTGCGGAAAGTAAATCTACGCTATTATAAGGCGCGGGTATTTACATCGCCAAAAACATAACCCTTTGGAAAATAAAATGCGAGAAAATTAAAGAAAGCGATAAAAGGGTCCTAATTATCTATTACATTCTTGGAAACAATTACATAAATATAACCAAAATAATAAAGCGCGAATAGAAATTTAATCGGGGACGTCCTTAGGGTTTTGACCCTTTTTTGAGAAAAGCAAGAAATTTGGTCCTTTTTGCAATTAAATTAAATATTAAACCTAATTTACTAATTAATTAAATAATTACAAGAAAAAGTATTTTTTATGTTTTTTATGTCTTAATGAAAATAAAATAAACAAAGATTAAAATTGTCAAAAGAAAAACCCTAATTCTAGTTTATTTTTATTTATTGCAAAAAAATAGTTAAATTTAACCTAATTAACTAAATTAATTATATTTAGAATTTATTTACAAAATAATTAATAGTGAAATTAAATAATGATAATAATTACATTTTTGATTTTATTATGAAAATAATAATTTATGAGTTAAATTAAATAATAATAATAATAGTTATAATAATTAAATAGCAATTAAAATATAAAAGAAAAAAAGAAAAATAGAACCAGGGTGGGTGCTGGACCCAAATGGAGGTTAATTAGCAATTTGGCCCACTAAGCTCAAGCCTTTGTTGACTTTCCTGAATTGTCCAGAAACGCATTGACTCATGAGCACCATGATCTTCATCTTTTGACCATTGGATTGGGGATTGTGGCCACATGGCAGGCTGATGCTTGGGGCGCATGGTAGAACACGCTGAGAATCCTGCATGCAATCACGTTAAACAAAATAATATAGAGTTTTGGGTGGACCTGGGAATCGAACCCAGGTCCCAACGCTTGCTGAACACCTGGCCAACCACTCCACCAACTTGCACGCTTTGATATTATGATAAGCAATAAATATAATATATCAAAATAATCACATGTGCTGGAAACAAACCAAATCGCGCACGTATTTTAAACCGTCCAACCAGGAACTAACACGTCCTTCGTCTTCCCCAGATTCCCTGTAAAACAAAGTTAAATAGCGGGGGTTTTTAACCCCCACAACCTGCAAGGACGAAAAATAGCGAACAGGCCTATGGTTAATATAAATTGTTCGCGACATGTAATTTGAAATCGTCTCAACCTAACGAATCCAACCATAGGCATTAGGGGTTCTGATTTTACTGGATGTGGAAAGCCCCAAAATCAAAGCTTCGGAACCCTAATATTCGTTCATGGTGATTCATGATTCAGGGCGTTTCAGTCCAATTAACCTATGCCAAAAGCTTCGTACAGTCTCTATGAACACAAAACAATCAACAAAAGATGTTAAATATGCATGAATCAATGATTACGATTTTGGAAAAAATCATCAAACCGTGGGTATGTGCAGAGTGATTCCTTGAGCTTTGGCGTATGATTTTGATTGCAAAATGTTACTGAGAGTTCCTGCAATGTGTTTGAATCACTAAAACGCCTTGAATTAGCTTGGAAGATAGCAAACAATTTTCACTTTTTCCTTGGATTTTTTGAATGTGATTATGGCTTTGTGCAGCAATTCTCACGTGTGTGGCATTAGGTTTAGCTTATGCATATATAGTAGAATGGAATTAGGGTAAATCTTGGCCAAGAAATCCATTGCATTGATGTTTCAATATTTGATTTTCAATCATATCTTTTTGCATCTTTTTGATTGAGAAAACTTGCCAAACATGGAGATTTTTGTCCCCTTGGTTGATACACGAAATCTCCAGCATATGTTGACCACTTTTGCTTCATGAAAAGATTGAAAAACCATGTCTTGATATTTTCCTACATTTTAAATTAATTAAATGAATTAAAATCAATTAAAAATCCAATTAATTAATAAAAGTAAGAAAATAAATCAATTTAAGCTTGATGGGTCGTGCATAGGCCTTGGATAAAGTTTCAAGAAGGAATTTGAGGCCCATTAGCAAAAACAAGGTGTTTTTAGCAAAGTTGACTTTTGCAAATTCACAAAAATTTCCCAACTTCTCCAATGCATATCTTGCTCAATTTTGATCATATGAACATGTTATTGGACATTTTGGAAAGGTCTTGAAGTCCTCTAACCAATGCATTTGGTCCCATGTCATTTGGATTTACCAATCTCAAGTTATGGTCTTTGACTTAAAGTGCATTTTTGTTGACTTTTGAAATTGACCTATAATGTAGAAATTGATAACTTTTTGTGAGAGCATTTCTTGGACTTGGAATGTGAAGATGAGTTGTAGGAAATGTCATCCCCTTCAAAATGAGCATTGGATGGGATTTTTCTTATGAACCATGAAAAAGTTATGCCTTGGTCAAGATACAGTTGACTTTTCTGCTGTCCAAAAATAGTAACTTTTGCATCTTGATGATTTTTTAGCCATTCTTGTGGAATCATGATCAAGACTTGATCAAATGATGATTGTGGACTCAAAATAAGATGTTGACCAAAAATTCTGACTTTTGACTATAAAATGACCATTTTGCCCCTACAGTTGATTGTGAAGCAAATGGAGCTTTTGACTGTGCAATTTGACATTGTGAGTCTAGAGACTTGGCATGTATATGCTTGACAATGTATATAGGCCTATGGGACTTGATTGAACCATTGAAAACCTCAAATTCCTTGAAAGAACCAAAACCCTAATTTTGACTGGCTTAGGAGGCATTTAGACTGTGCAACCCCTTGAGAAATCTTGAACCATTTGAAGGTGATTCTTGGCCAATCTTGAAGAATATGGGAGGGCAAATTTTGGGGTACAACACAGGCCAAACTTCAGAATCAATACAAATTCATTTTCAGACAAATTTCAAATTGTTTTTCTCTTTATCTGTTTTGTCTTGCAAAGAACGTCCAATGTTCATTTTTTGATATATGCATTTGACATTAATTGCTACTCATAAATATTTATGTGCGAAACAAAGATGAATTACTGGTAATAATAGAAACAGGGGCAAATAAGAATTGCCCGAACTGTACAAGTTGCTATGTCCACCATGTACCAAGGTATATCCAGCTGAAGAATATGGCTAAGATACCTTCCTTCCCCGCAGGGTAAGACAGTAATAGTAGCTCTCTCAGCTGAAACTGGCAACCATGAACGAATCAGCAATACTCTCCCCAAGCAGAGTTCATCCACCATCAGGGCTAAAAAGGTTTGGTATCCCCAGAAGATCTTAATATTCCTCAGCGGAGTATAAAGATATTCCCCCAGCAACTGAAAAATCTTCCCCAGCGAAGTCCTTTCTTTCCCCAAATAGGAGTTCAATTCTTAACAGATCTAATATCACCAGCAACGGTAATCCATCCCCAATGGAGGTCATCATTAAAATCCCCAACATAGCTTATCAACAGAATCCCCAACGGAGTTTATCGTTAAAATCTTCAGCAAAATATCTCTTCCCCACAGAGTAATTCCCCTCGGAATAATCTCTTCATCAGTTTATTCCCCAATGGAGTTATTTTCTCCCGCAGGTTCATTCTCACAATCATCTTCGTCCACCATCCCTAGCGGAAGCGAAGCATTCAACTTTATTCTCCAGCAGCCCCGAGATTTATTTTCCCAAACTAAGACATTACATGTCCATACAGCATGATACATGCATATACGCATCATACCATACAATCTCATTTATGTTGAGAACATCATTGCCTGATACATATCATGCATTATATATAGCTAACCTTTACCTTTCAGGAAAGATGCAATCAAATTCAAGTTATGAAGCCCGGGTACGACCGGATAATATCTTAATTTCTACAGCATATTTTGAAGTCCGAATTACGACCGAATAACAATATCAGACTACCGCGAAGCCTGGATTACGAACAGATAGTGATATATCTCAAAAGTAAGCTATGAAGCCCGGAGAACAACCGGATAATAGTTTATTCCCCAATGAGTCATGAAGCCCGGATTACGACCGGATAGCAGCTCAGTAAGCACCATGAAGCCTAGATTCGACCAGATAGTGGTATATCTTAAACACAAGCCGAGAAGCCCGGATCACGACCGAATAACAGCTCAACAAGTTATTGTGAAGCCTGGAAATACGACCAGAAAGCAATACAAGACCATGAAGCCTGGATTACAGCCAGATAATGGTAGAAGATATTGTGAAGACTGGATTACGACCAGATGGCAACCAAGAGTACTACGAAGCCTGGGTTTCGACCAAATAGTGGCATGATACATCGTGAAGCCTGGATTACGACCAGATAGCGGTACAAGACACTGTGAAGCTTGGATTACGACCAAATAGCAGCTTACCCAGCCAGTTACTATGAAGCCCGGATTCGACCGGATACTAGTAAACTCAATAGTCAAAGGGAAGCCCGGAGGCGATTGGATAACCACTTGATTTGTTCTGAACCCTGGATTTCGACCAGATAAGAAGTGAGGTATTGTGAAGGTTGGATTCGACCAGATAGCAGTACGTGACACCATGAAGCCTAGATTCGACCAGATAATGGTATAACACATCGTGAAGCCTGTATTATGACCAGATAGCAGTACAAGACACTGTGAAGCTTGGATTCCGACCAAATAGCAGTTTACATGGACAGTTACTAAGAAGCCCGGAGTCGGCCGGATATTAGTGTGCCCTAAATTCAAGTTGAAGCCCGAATGCGACCGGATAACCACTTGATTTATTTTGAAGCCTGGATTTCGACCAGATAAGAAGTGAGAAATTGCAAAGCCTGGATTACGACCGGATAGCGAGTTTAATCTCATCTCCCCAGTAAGTCACTGGAAAGCCTAGATTACGACCAGATAGCAGTCGGTCTTATCACTATGAAGCCTGGTTTACGACCAGATAATAGTTCACTCTCACCTCTTCAATAGAGATGATTCCCCAGTAGAATAACGGACGACCGAAGCTCCTAAGGATCTATTTCTCCTAAGACAAAGAACAACATTCCCCAGCGGAATCTCCCTTAACAACAGGTATATAAGCTCTCGCTAAGGAATCTCTTACGCGATCGACACTCCTTAGGATGACATCTTTAAGCCCATCTCCCATCATCAATCTCCAAATGGCATATGTAAACCCATTCCCGACATCACAAGGCAAATACTACTTCATGCGAGTGCAAATTTCTGGGCACTCTAATGTTCAATCATCTTCCACCTTCGGATCACGAAAGGCCCAAACGCCAATCTATATCCTCAGGTTTAAGAAGATTGAACAGGGGCAACTGTTGTACCCCAAAATTTTCCCTCCCATATTTCTCAAGACATGTCAAAAATAATCTTCAAGTTACTCAAGATGGCTCAAGAGTTGGACAGTCAAATCACCTCATAAGGCAGTCAATTCAAAATTATAGTTTTGTGTTGCATCAAGGTCCTTACATCCAAATGACCTCAAGTTCTCCCCAATTTCCTAATATGTTCTCAAGTTCATCCATGTCAAATTTTAAGCCTTGCAGAGGAAGTTTGGTCAGTCAATTGCTCAAGAGGTCCAAAAATCGACTGTGCTAAGGCAAAAGTCAACTGTGACCTACAAATAGTCAAACCTCAAGATTTTTTGTCAACATTCTCATTTTGTAGGATAATTAATAATTTGGTAAAGGGTTGATCATGATTCATCAAGGATTGCTCAAGATTCATCAAGATTCAAAAGTTGCTAAATTAGGGTTTTGTAGGAAAAGTCAACTCAACTTTGACCAAGCATAACTTTCTCATACTTTATGTGAAATGACCCATCCAAAGCTCATTTTGAAGAGGATGAAGTTTCATACAATACATCTTCACACCCCAAGATCAAGAAATGCTCTCACAAAAAGTTACAAATTTGGACATTATAGGTCATTTTTGAAAGTCAACAAAAACACCTTTTTTGCCAAAGCTTATAACTTGAGCATGGAATATCAAAATGAGATGATACCAAAAGGGTTGATTATAGGACATCTCAAGGTTTCTAAAAAGTCCAAGAACACTTCCAAAAGTTCAAAATTGAAAAAGTTATGCATTGTTGAAGTTGGGCATTTTTCCAAAATTGCCAAAAGTCAACCATCCTCCAAACTCCAATTTTTGACAAAAGGCCCCACTTTTTTCCACTTGATTTGGTCTTGTCATACCACACACGTGTCCCATATTCAATTTCATGACCAATCATTTATTTTTCTATTTTATTCTATTTTTATTGATTTAATTCATTTTAAATCAATATTAATTCAAATAAAATCTAAAAATTGATGGATTGATATCTTTGTGATTGGTATAGACTTCAATTATCATCATGAATCAAATCAAATTCGTATCAAGCTTTGTTACGCACAAAAAATCAGATTTGTACAATTATGGAAAGTTTATCAATGGTGATCATATCAAATCCCAAACCTTGAATGCACAAAGATTGGAAGCCTAAGATTTAACCTAATTGCTTGCTTGATACATATACAACATAAAGCAACAAAGAACACGACCTGAAACTGCAAGAACCAGCCATATAAACTTTGAAAAAAAGCTTGAAAAAGTGGAATCTGAAAACGATCTTAGGGCTCGATTCAAAGCAAAAACTTGACACTAATCTCTTGCCTGGCATCCAGTGGAGCTAAAGCGATCAAAATCAAGTCCTGAAACCACCTGAAAAGCGCTGTAAGTGTTCTTGAATATGCCCTTGTACATGGAATCGTAACTCGGTTTTCTTGCATCCTTTTGCCAAATTTCTTGTATATTCATGCTTACCATTCAATTTCTAAGCATTCTGTACTATTTAATTTTGTTTCCATGGCTTATAACCCTATATCCAAAGCTAGGGTTCGTGCTCTTATTTTTTAGGTATTTTTGATACAGGCAAAATCAAGACCAACCATGGACATGGTTATCTTCAGGGAAGGGAGACGAACACAGTGATGTTCTCCTTTTACATTTATATGGCCTACAACCCATGTTAGGATGGCCCTACGAATTTTGCTACGGACCCAAATCCGCAGGAAATAGACCAGGGTTTCGTTGGAGAAGACGATTAGGTGTCTTCCCCTGATTGGTCTATTTAAATCTCGTGCCACTTTTTTTTATTTTCCAGCATAATAATTGAGTTTTGAATATAATAATTGTTTTGTGTCCCATTAACAAAAGAACGCGTTGGTTGAGTTGGCAAGCAGGTTAATACATAGTCCATTGGGACCTGGGTTCGAATCCCAGGTCCCCCAAAACCTTTGTTTAATTTTTCTTCAGATATTCTCATGCAACGCTCAAGATGCAGTCCACCATATGCCTCATAGATCCAGGCGCCAGATGGCCTCCTGGCCAAATCTGAAGGCCAGGATTGAAGGTTCACCATGAACTCAAGTCAACCAGCATGCATTGGATGGGAAAAGTCAAACAGGCTTGGACGTTTTTGGGCCTGGAAATTGCAAATCATACCTCCTTTCTGGGCCCAAACCCCCTGGGTTTATTTCTTTTCTCTTTCATATTTCTTTTTTTAGTTATTTTTTTATTAATTATTTTTATTATTATTAGCTAATTTATTTTTCCTAATAAAATCAGAAAACATAGAAAATATTATTTTTATTAATTTCATTATTTTTGTAAATAACTTATTTAATTGACTTAATTTTTTTAATTAGGCCTTATTTAAACCTTTTTGCAATAAATTAAAAGTAATTTAGAATATTAGGTTTTTAATAATTTTAATCACTCTTATTTTTATTTCCTTAAATATAAAAAATTCAAAAATATTTTTTTAATTTAATTTAATTATTAACCTAGATCCAATTTCCATCTAATTCAAAAAAATAATAAAAAAACATGCTTTCTTTCAAAAAGGGTCAAAACCCTAAAAATGCTCCGATTTAATTTTCTCGCACGTGTATTATTTTATCCAATATTGTAATTGCTTCCGGTATGTAATAGTTTCAATATGACTTTTATTTATTTATCGCTTTTATTTACTTTCCGCAATTTAAATTAAAGGGTTTGTTTTTGGCGATGTAAATACCCGACGCCTTGTAATAGTTTAGATTTAATTTCCCGCAATTTAATTTCCACATAATATTAACTGTTAGATGTTTGATAACTAGGCAATGCATGACAAGATCAATCTTTATCCTAAAATCAATATAGCTCACCCATGACATGTACAGATAAAATTAACCGAAATAATACACTCGCACATGTGCACTCTTAGGGTACACCTCACTTGGTTGCCTCGAACGTGGTCATTGAGTATAAGAAGTTTTAGAGGTCGCTCTCTTGTCCAAAGATCATAGTTTCCTCGAAACGGTTGCCTCGGAAAAATGATCTAGGATATTAGGGTTACCACTAAGGCGTCCTAACATTGCTTTAGTGACCACACATCCCTTAATCGAATTGACCTGAAAACTCCAACGACGGTGCTACCTACTCCTAAATAGTGGGATAGCATTGTCTAAAGGACACTTCTACAGATTAATTCCTTTTTGAGTAGGTAGATGGTTCTTAAGTACTTGCTCCTTTTAAAACAAAACAAAAACTTTTCGCACTTACCCCCCTTTCAACCAAAAAACTCTTTTCAAATCCACAAACACAAAGAAAAGCAAACTTTTGAAAACACAATGAGCAAGTACCTAAGAGCCTGTGGATAACCACGGATAGAAAGGGTGCTAACACCTTCCCTTTCTATAATCTACCTCCCGAACCCGAGAAACATCTCAAAAAGGAATTTTTCTGTGCTTTTGTCCTTTCCTTGTTGGATAAAATAAAAGACGGCGACAACTCTTGCTTACCACGACATTTTGCGAGCACAAATGCAAAACGCGAACCAGCATTCCAAAACAGTCAGTTCTCATTCCCACCGATCACAGATGGCATCTGTATCTGGAGCGTATCTGAACTGTATCTGAAACTGAATCTCAGCAGGATGATGAAGGAATCTTGGATGATTACTACCTCAAAAGATGATGATCTTTGTCTGTTGATTTATCTTTCCTGAAAAAGTAAAGAGTTAGTTGTATGCAATGTCATGATGTATGCATTGTGTAATGTCATGATGTTCTCAAAATAAATGAGATTGTGTCGTATGCACTTATCATGTATGTAAATATGAAATGTGAAATGTTTATGAATGCATTTTTGTCTGGGAAAATAAATCCTTGACAAATGTCGGGGAGTTTGTTAAATCCCAGAATACTGTTGAAGAGTATGCGTGTCTTCAAACTTTGCTTAGAATGTTTCCACTGGGGATTCCTGTTTTGTTGTTTGAGGAGAACGCCGATGGGGGATATTGAAAACTCTGTGGGGAGAATTTTTATTCCTGCTTGGGAAAACAATTCAGGAGTCTCGGTTGTCTGTTGCTCTACTGGGGAGTCGAAGTTGAACTGATATATGGTCGGGTCCAGGTTTCACAGTAACTTGCTGGGGATTGTAGAGGTTAACTGTTATCTGGTCGGATCCAGACTTCACATTAATTTCTTGAAATTGAATAGTCATCTGGTCGGGTTCAGGCTTTATGGTCTTTTGGAAAGCTGTACTATTATCTGGTTGAATCCAGGCTTCATAGTGTCTTTCTGGGGGTCATGGTTAATTGTTATCTGGTCAGGTCCAGGCTTCACAATATACCATTTAAAAACTATTATCTAGTCGGGTCCAGGCTTCGCAGATTTCTGAGGTTCATGAGGTCAATTGCTATCTGGTCGGGTCCAGGCTTCGCAATGAACTGCTTGGGGATTTAGTTGTTATCTGGTCGGCTTCCAGGTTTCACAATGAATTTTTGAGGATGATTGCTATCTGGTCGGCTCCAGGCTTCGCAATGATTTTCTTGAAAGGATGGAAATAAGGATTGATATATGGTTGGGTCCAGGTTTCTCAGTCCTTTGTTTGGGATAGAGAGGCAACTCTACTGGGAAAAAAACTTTAAATCTTGGTCAGATTTGAGTTCAAGTTCTTCTATATCTTTGAAGAGTTAGGCTATTATCTGGTCTGGTCCAGGGTTCATAGCATTTTGAGATCATCTGTTATCCGGTCGGGTCTGGGTTTCAGTAACTCAAGAAGTCAAACTGTTATCTGGTCGGGTCCAGGCTTCAGTAATAACTTGAAAATTATGCTAATATCTGGTCGGATCCAAGCTTCATAGCATTTCATGGTAATAATAAAGGATTTGTGGAAGGCTTTACTGGGGATTTAGGGGTTGTGGCCCTTTGATTTGTAGTAGTTGGAGAGACCACTTCAAGCTAGGGATTCCTGCCATTTGTTGGGGAAATAAACCATGTTTCCGGTCTTCTAGAGAGGTGACGACTTTGTTGAGGGAAGTCCTTGAGGACTCTTGAGGTTGTCTCAGCTGGGGAAAGGTTTTCAGAGATTAAACTCTTGTTGGGGAATCATCCTATGAGAAGGATTTTGGGGAGACTTGTCATTGCCCCTAGCAGCAAATGTTTGTGGTATTGCCAGAAAATGTTTGATTGTACGTAACCCTTTGCTGAGATTGACGTTCAATTCCCGAAGTGACGGAGATGGAGACCTGCCTCTGGTTACTCTGCATTTCTTGAGAGGTTTCCTGGAATCTTGACTAGACTGTCCCAGGTGCGCTGGATAGTGACATGTCATGTCCTCTTGTTTATAGGAGATTTGTCATTGGAAGTGTCATCCCATTTGAAGTGATTTTTTTCACTGAGAGAGCTTTTCGTTCACTGGATATTCATTGTGTGAATTTCTCCGCTGTCAAACAAATAGCCAAATGCAAACAGTGATATTCAAGTAATGCAAAGTTTATGCTTGTCTTGAAGTTTTGAAAAATGCATTTTCAACAAGTAAAGAAGTTTGTAATTCAACTTTGGATTTTGAGTAAAGCCTTACAGAAGTCAAGATACCTTTTGTGATAATATGCTTTCGAACTAACCCATGCTTCAATTAGGACTTTTGAAGGGTTGTAACGTGGTTTGGTTCACGGTTTAAGAAACAAAAGATAGAGGCTCAAAGTGTATTTGTACCCACCCGTTCTTCGTGATGTTCTTTAGTCCTAAGCTCAGTTAATTGTGCGCTTAAACTCCAATTGAGTCTGAAATGACGTTTTGGCGATGGTTCAGATAAGTTTAGTTTATCAGAAGGCAGTCATTTTTGCAACATTTTTCTTTCATGTTTGTTGAGGATTTGTAGTGACCTCTTTCTTTTGATTCGTTAACCCTAATTTTTTCTTGACTGTTCTTGTTTTGAGATTACAGTCAGCGGGACGTCCCAGTTTTCTTAAGTCTCCTTTGTAGGTTTTGACTTAGTTGGCTTTTCTTTTTGAGAGATAATGTATGCCTATGTGATAGGGAACCATCACCGTCTTTTGATTCCAGAGGAATGTTTTGATGTCATTCATTGTATTATGAGATGAGAGTTTGCGGTTTGAACGCGCATTTGAATTAACTGAGAGACTACCCTGCCCCAGGTTTTGATTAAAGGTTTCAATTTTGTGAAAAAAGGAAAAAATTCTACTTCTTTGGCTCCAAGGGGTTGACTAGGGATTATCTTCCTTATAACTCCAGTGTTTAGGATTTTAAAGAAACGCCTGTTCATCGTTAGCAAAGTCTGTCCAAAAGTATAATGTATGAGATTATGGCATTGTTTTCGTCATCCTCCCTCTAAAGGCTTGTAACTTTTATCAAGAGTTAAATGTCATAAGAAGAATAAAAAGCATAGTTTAAATATAGTGAAAACGAAAGGATGAATTCAATACAAACATATGCAATGCATTAATGAAACAGAGTTTGACATTACTAGATAATTGTTTGAATAACAAAAGAAATTACAATTGAAAATTCAAAATGAACAGAAGCCTCTTTGTCTGAACTTGTCACTTTAGGTGGTGAGCCTTTGAGGGACGGCAGAAGAATTCAGTCTGGCTATCTTGTGTGAACTCCAGCATTCCTTCGTCGATCAGGTTTTGAACCTTGTACTTCAGCGCCCAACAATCGTTTGTATCATGCCCAGGACTATTGGAATGATAGGCACACCTGGCATCGAGATTGTAGCTGGGAGATAAAGTTTTGGGATTTGGATGAGGTCTTATTGGTGTAATTAGATTCATCCTCAGCATGTGTTGCAAAGCTTGAGACAGTGGTATGTTGATGTTGGTAAACTGTCTTTTGGGCTCGCTTTGCCTTTGCTGATTTTCTGGTTGATGTTGACGAAGTTGTTATTGGGCTCGTGACGTGGAAGCAAACTGGGAAGGTCTTCTCCCCCTTAAACCGGCTTCTTGTCTCATGGGAGGCTGAATGATGACTTGATCCTCAATTCTAGTTGTTTTCCCCATTTGTTTACATCCGTCTTGATGAAGCTTGTTGATGAGGACTCTCAACTCTTCTTGTCCTTGTGCCAAGTTTTGGATGAGAGCCATCTGGCCCACCAGTTGTCCCATCATCTGGATTTTCATTATGGATATCTCAGTTTGTAGCCGCTCCAACTGGTCATCTTTGTTACCCTCAAGTTTCCCCATGGTCATGACCCTAGTGAGGAGAGCTTTCACCTCTTCTTGCCCCTTGGATAGGTTCAAGAACATTTCTAGGAGTTGAGAGTTTTGAGCCTGGATGTCTTTCACCATTTGTTCCATCTTACTGAAATAAATAGTAGGAAGATAAGGAGACCTGTATGGGAGAAACCTGTCATGATATGATGCATGATATGTGGATGCAATGTTTCCAAGGATCTCGCGGGGTAAACACAAGAAAAAGTTAGAAGTTGAACTTTGATCAACATCTTTGTTTGGAGAACTTTGTATCGGTGGATGTCTTTCCACGAGTGTGATCGGTGGATCTGGAACTGACTGTTTTAAAGCTGGTTTCGCGAAATGTCGCGGTAAGCAAGAGTCGCCACCGTCTTTTATTTTCTCCAAATGGAAAGGACAAAAGCACAGAAAAATTCCTTATAGAGATTGCTCTCGGTTCGGGAGGTAGATTATAGAAAGGGAAGGTGTTAGCACCCTTTCTATCCATGGTTATCCATGGGCTCTTAGATACTTGCTCATTGTGTTTTCAAAAATGGTTTGTTTGCTTTTCAAAGTGCGATTGGGTTTGAAAAAGTTTTGTTTAAAAATTTCAGAATGACTCTTGTATCAGTCCTCAAGAGTGTTTGAAAAATTGTTTTGAAAGCTTTTTGAAAGTGTCGGTGTGAAAAGAGTTTTGATTTGTTTTTGAATAGAGCAAGTACCCACGAGTCATCTACCTACCCTAAGGAATTAAGCTGTGTAATTGTCCTTTAGGTAGTGCTATCCCACCATTGAGAGATAGGTAGCACCACCGTTGGAGGTGTTCGGGTCAATTCGAGGGTTAGGGACAGTGTGGACACTGAGCAATAATAAGATACCTTATAAGCTACCCTTATGCCATTGATCTTTTTATTCCGAGGCGACCGTTCCGAGGCAACTTATTCGAGGCAACTGGATCAATGGAACATAAGGACTTACTAAGACGTCCTGTACTCAACGACCACGTTTCGAGGGGCAAGGCAACAGGGTGATCACCAGAGCAACAATAGGATACCTTAGAAGCTACCCTTATGCCATTGATCTTTTTATTCCGAGGCAACCATTCCGGGGAAACTTATTCGAGGCAACTAGATCAATGGAACATAAGGACTTACTAAGACGTCCTATACTTGATGACCACCTTTCGAGGTAAGGCAACAGTGAGGCGTACCCTAGGGGTGGTGTGTGAATTGTGTGTCATTTTCAGTTTATTGTTTGTCTTGTCATGCATTGGTGATCTACGTTTCGATTTTATTTTTGGGCATTCATTCTTTCATGTTATTGTTTAACAGTTAAAGGTGCGGGAATTTAAAGTGCGGAAAATAAAAGTCCTACGCTATTACAAGGCGCGGGTCTACATCGCCAAATTAAATAAAGACCCGATTTGAATAAATAAAATGCGGAAGGTAAATATCCTAATTATCTATTACAAGGCTTTGGGGCAAATACATTATATCTACAAAAGAAATAAAAATAAATGTGCGAAAAGAAATAAGAATCGAGTGCGAGGGCGTTGGACCCTTTAAGGAATTGAATTGAAATTATTAAATTAATTAATGATTAAAGAAAAGAAGTTATTTTATTTTTTTATTTTTTTGATGTTTTTGTTTTTTTATGTTTTTTTATGAAATAAAATAGAAAAAGAAATTAAAATGTCAAAAGAAAAGCCTAAGTCTAAATTTATTTTAATTATTAAAAAGAATGTTAAAATGACCTAATTAAAAAAACTAATTCAATTATGGTTTATTTACAAAATAAAGATAATAATAATAAAAGTGTTAATTATATTCTTTTTTTTGGGTTTTTTATGAAAATGTTAGTTAAATTAATTTAATGATAGAGTAATTATTTTTTGGTGTTTTTTTGGATCAATTTTGATAACTAAAAGCAAATAAAAGTCAAATTAATGATTATCTAACAATTAATTAAATATGCATGCAAAAATATTATTTTTAATGTCAAAAATTAAATAAACATTTTTCTGATTAAAATGCAAAAAGGAAAATATTTTTTGTGAGTTTTTAAATGCATGAGAAAATTATTTGAATATAAATTAAATTAGGATTAAAAATATAAAAAAGGGTGAAAAACAAAGGAAACATGTTAATTATGGAAAAGGTGAAAAAAAATGCCTGAACCAGGACTCGAACTCGTGCCTTCTGGGAATATCCACTAACGCGTTGCCATCTGAGCCAGCTGTTTCAATTGACATAACAATAAACACTTAATATTATATTGATAAGCAAATAAATCCTGGGAATTAAAAAAAAACGCGCGCGGAATTTTGAATGGTCTAATGCCCGGTTGCCACGCCATCGTCTTCTACCTTTTCTGCAAAATAACAAACATGTAGCGGGGGTTTTAAACCCCCCCAAAACACAAGCCTGCAAATAAAAGCGATTAGCTCCTCGTTAGACATAAATTAGGCGCGAGGGGTCCATTGGATTCGTCTCATCTTCCTCAATTCAACCATGGCAGTTTGAGGTTCCAATTTTTGCGTATGTGAGAAACCCCAAATTTAAAGCTTCGGAAAACCTAGATGTCTCCCATGGTGATTTGCATTTTGTGGCCTTACAGTCAAATTAAAGCATACAGGAAGCTTGGTAATAACATCAGCAATGCATAGCAATATTTAAAATGAATTAAAAAGGCATGGAAATGGAGTTTTGATTTTCAAATTTTGGACAAACCGTGGGGTGTCGTGGGGATGCTTCTTTGCGCGTTTGGGCTTGATTTTGATTGCTGGAGATTCCTGGCAATGCAAGGAATGTGTTTTTGATTGGAATAGAGGCTTAAAACGTGCTGCAAGTAGGTTTACAGTTTTGCTTTTTTTTTCTTGAAAAGTTCAAATGTGTTTTTTTGTTTTTGGGGACTTTTTAGGTTGTGATTTTCTTGTGTTCTGGTGCAGCCTCTTCTCAATTTCGTTTTTGATCCCTCGTATAGGCATTAGGTAATGTGAATCAAAAGGAATTATGGTCTCTTAATGTATAGCATTCAAGTCCAAAATCCTCCATAAACCTCCATAACAAAACTTCCTTTTTTGACTCATTTTTGAATTCTTGCCTTGTTTACTCCCTTGCACAAATTTTGGTAGGCACATAATGATGTTTCAAGGCTAGTTAAGGCCAAATATTCCCTTTTAAATTAATTTTTGAATTTCTTTTGATTTTAAAAGATTTAAAATTAATTAAATCCAATAAAATCAATAAAAATGAAAAAATTAATAAAAAAATCTGAAATAAAAGGTGGGACACGTGGGAAGCATGGCCAAGTTAATTCAAGTGGAAAAAGTGGGCCCCTTTTGTCAAAAATGAGATTTCAAGGATAAATGATTTTGGCCATTTCACAAACATTTCCCAACTTCTCCAATGCATAACTTGCTCAATTTTTAAGCTTTGCTCATGTTCTTGGACATTTTAGAAAGGCCTTGAAGTCCTCTAAACAATTTCTTTGGTCCCATGTAATTTTGATTTACCAATCTCAAGTTATGGCCTTTGACTTAAAGTCCCTTTTTGTTGACTTTTGAAAATGACCTATAATGTTGAAATTGATAACTTTTTGTGAGAGCATTTCTTGGACTTGAAGTATGAAGATGAGTTGTAGGAAATGTCTTTCTCTTCAAAATGAGCTTTGGATGGAATTTTTCTGATAATCCATGTGAAAGTTATGCCCTGGTCAATTTCAGTTGACTTTTTCAACTGTCCAAAAATAGAAATTTTTGCATCTTGATGATTTTTGAGCCAAGTTTTGAGAATCATGATCAAGCATTGATCAAATGATGTTTGTGGCTTCAAAATGATATGTTGACCAAAAATTTGAACTTTTGACTGTCAAATGACCATTTTGCCCCTACAGTTGACTGTAGTGCAATTAGGGTTTTTGACTGTGCAATTTTGTGCTGAAAGTCTTGAAACTTGATATGAGGATGCTTGACCATATTTGTAGGCTTGTGATACTTGATTGGACCTTTGAAAACTTCATTTTCTTGACCAGAACACAAACCCTAATTTTGACTGTATAAGAGATCTTTGACTGTGCAACCCTTGGGGAATTTTGCAGCTTGGCTTGGCAATTTCTTGAAGAATATGGGAGGGCAAATTTTGGGGTACAACAGTTGCCCCTGTTCAATCTTCTTAGACCTGAGGATGTAGATTGGCTGACGTGCCTTTCGTAATCCGAGGGTAGAAGATGATTGAACACTAGAGTGCCCAGAAATTTGCGCTCTCATAGCAGCAGTGTGATGATGGAAATGGGCTTACAGATGCCATTTAGAGGTTGACGAATAGGATGATGGGCTTATAGATGCCATCTGGATGTTGATCGCGTAAGAGATTCTTTAGCGAGAACCTACATGCCTGCAAAAGAAAAAAATGAGTACCTGACACATTGCAGGAGCTGACTTTCAGATGCTTGGTATAGATGTGTCCTGACTGGTTACAGGAGTTGGATCTTTGAATTCTTCAGACGTGCCCTGGCGAGATACAGGAATCGAGTCTGGTACTATAATCGTCAACAGATACTCCCTGGCAAGATTCAGGTATCGGATCCTCGAACTCTTCAGACGTGCCCTGTCTAGATACAGGAATCGAGTCTGGTACTATAGTCGTCAACAGATACTCCCTGGCAAGATTCAGGAATCGGATCTTCGAACTCTTCAGACGTGCCCTGTCTAGATACAGGAATCGAGTCTGGTACTGTAGTCGTCAACAGATACTCCCTGGCAAGATTCAGGAATCGGATCTTCGAACTCTTCAGACGTCCCCTGTCTAGATACAGGAATCGAGTCTGGCACTGTAGTCGTCAACAGATACTCCCTGGCAAGATTCAGGAATCGGATCTTCGAACTCTTCAGACGTGCCCTGTCTAGATACAGGAATCGAGTCTGGTACTGTAGTCGTCAACAGATACTCCCTGGCAAGATTCAGGAATCGGATCTTCGAACTCTTCAGACGTGCCCTGTCTAGATACAGGAATCGAGTCTGGCACTGTAGTCGTCAACAGATACTCCCTGGCAAGATTCAGGAATCGGATCTTCGAACTCTTCAGACGTGCCCTGTCTAGATACAGGAATCGAGTCTGGCACTGTAGTCGTCAACAGATACTCCCTGGCAAGATTCAGGAATCGGATCTTCGAACTCTTCAGACGTGCCCTGTCTAGATACAGGAATCGAGTCTGGTACTGTAGTCGTCAACAGATACTCCCTGGCAAGATTCAGGAATCGGATCTTCGAACTCTTCAGACGTGCCCTGTCTAGATACAGGAATCGAGTCTGGCACTATAGTCATCAACAGATACTCCCTGGCAAGATTCAGGAATCGGATCTTCGAACTCTTCAGACGTGCCCTGTCTAGATACAGGAATCGAGTCTGGCACTGTAGTCGTCAACAGATACTCCCTGGCAAGATTCAGGAATCGGATCTTCGAACTCTTCAGACGTGCCCTGTCAAGATACAGGAATCGAGTCTGGTACTGTAGTCGTCAACAGATACTCCCTGGCAAGATTCAGGAATCGGATCTTCGAACTCTTCAGACGTGCCCTGTCTAGATACAGGAATCGAGTCTGGCACTGTAGTCGTCAACAGATACTCCCTGGCAAGATACAGGAATCGGATCTTCGAACTCTTCAGACGTGCCCTGTCAAGATACAGGAATCGAGTCTGGTACTGTAGTCGTCAACAGATACTCCCTAGCAAGATACAGGAATCGGATCTTCGAACTCTTCAGACGTGCCCTGTCAAGATACAGGAATCGAGTCTGGTACTGTAGTCGTCAACAGATACTCCCTGGCAAGATACAGGAATCGGATCTTCGAACTCTTCAGACGTGCCCTGTCAAGATACAGGAATCGAGTCTGGTACTGTAGTCGTCAACAGATACTCCCTGGCAAGATACAGGAATCGGATCTGGAATCACGACAGTTGATAGCAATTATCCTTGTATTAACTTTTGTCTTGAAAAGACAAAACGTTAGTTGTATGCGATGCCGTGATATATGACATGCGAGATGTTCTCAGAATGAATGAGATTGTACGTTCATGATGCGTATATGTATGCTATAATGTATGAAGATGTGTTGTTTATGAATGTATGTTTTTGTCTTAGGAAAATAAATCCTAGACGGATGTCGGGAAGTCAAATCCTGGGCTGATATGAATAACATTCTTTGTTTCCACTGGAGAGTGATGGTTGCAAGAATAAACCGGTAGGAGAAGATGACTCCGTTGGGGGAATAAACTTGTTGGAGAGATTACTCTGTGGGGAGAAAATTAATCTGGCGATCTGGCTGGGGAACAATACTCTGTGGGGAGAGAGGTACTATTTTGGGGAAGCAATTCCTTTGAATGTTGGTCCGCCGCCGGGGAACAATCTTTAGACCAAGACTGCCGGGGATGTTTGTCAAGAATGTGTGCTGCTGGGGAAGGTCGAGATCTGCGGGAGGATACCCAACTTCCTTAAGGTTGATAACTGCTTTGCTTGAGGAGAGTATACTGCTTGCTGGCTCACTCTCTAGGGAATTAAAATACCTGGTTGTGTTCTTCAGCTGAACCTACCTTGATACCTTGGAGGACAGAACCATTAGATTGCTTAGACAACCTATCATTGCCCCTGTTTCTCAGGCGGGAGGGGAAGACTTGTGGAGGTGCTTGAGGACTGCCGATTTGACCAATCTTCTTCTGGTAGGCAGGTGACAAGATGATAGGACATAGTCGTATGCTTTGATCCCTAACTTTTGCCTGGACCGCCCTTTCGGGTTTTCAGTCCACCGGGATACCCATTTTTGCCCAAGCCACCTTTTCAGGTTTTCGACTCGCCGGGTGTACAGATTTTTTCATTTCATCCCTTATTTTTGCCCGAACCCTTTTGGTTCGCCGGGAAGCCCTAATTTTTGCCTAGGTATGTCAACCTAGCGGGTCTTTGATTATGCGTAGTATTCTTTCGACTATGTCCATGTTCTTAGAATGCAGGGAGGTGCCCCTGGCTGTTTATGTTGCCATGTTACCAGAAGATGTCTGATCGCGCAAGATTCGTTGTTGAAATGCCCCAAGTGACTTAGGCGGAGATTTGCCCCAGGCTATTTGGCCTTTGAGAGATTCTCCGAATCTTGATTGGACTTCCCCAGATGATTGGACCATGATCATGTTGTGCCCCTTGATTGGAGGTACTTCTGTTCATTAGGCATTCGTCGGGCGAACTTCTATGCTGTTCAAACAAAAAGTCATATGCAAACAAAGTTATGTTAAAAATGCAAAGCTTATGTCTGTTTTGAAGATTTTGAAAATGCATTCTCTTTCATAAAACAAATGAATGTTTGTAAAACGTGATGTCAACTCCGTATTTACCGTAAGCTTTAAGGAGTCAGGATACCTTTCGTAACATTATGCTTTCGAACTAACCCATGCTTCAGCTAGGACTTTTAAGGGTCATAACGTGGCTTGGTTCACGGTTCAAGAAACAAAGGATAAAGGATCAAATTTATTTGTACCCACCCGCTCTTCGTGATGTTCTTCAAACCTAAACTCAGCTGATCGTGCGTTAGACCTTGTTTGAGTCTTTGCTTTGATATACCAATGATGGTTCAGATAATGATGATTTATTCTGAATGGGCAGTCATTTCTTTTTGTTGAGGGTTTGTGTGACCTCTTTTTTTATATTTTATTATCCCTATTTTTTTGCCTGAACTGTTTCTTTTGTGATTACAGTCAGCGGGATGCCCCAGTTTTGTAAGTCTCCTTCATAGGTTTTGACTTAATGGGTTTTTATTTTTTTGAGATATAATGACTGCCTATTTGTATGATTGTTCGGAACCATCACTGTCTTTTGTTTTGTAAGGACCTCTTTGGTGCCATTCGTTATGCACTTGGATCAACTGAGAGACTACCCTGCCCCAGGTTATGATTAAGGGTTTTAAATTTCGAAAAGAAAAACTCCTACTTCTTTGGCTCAGAGGGGTTGACGAGGGATTATCTTCCTTATAACTCCAGTGTTTAGGAATTGAAACAATGCCTGTACCTCATCAGCGGGGTCTATTCAAAAGCATACTGTAAAAATCGTGGTATCGTTTTCGTCATCCTCCCTCAAGAGGCTTAGAATTATTAACCGAGAATTGATCATCACAGAAAAATGAAAACAGTTTGCATATAGTGAATACGAAATAATTACTTCAAAACAGACATGTGTAATGCATTAATGAAATAACAATGTTTAACATGAATAAGTGTTTGAACAATCAAAAGAAAATTACAACTTGAAAATTCTAATAAACACAAGTCTTCTAGTCTCAGGGCTTGTTACTTCAAATGGTGAACCTCGCAGGGATAGTAGAAGAACTCGACCTGACCATCTGAGGTGAATTCCACAGCTCCTTCATCAATCAGGCTTTGGATTTTGTACCTCAACTTCCAACAGTCATCAGTATCATGCCCCGGGCTGTTAGAATGGTATGCGCACCTGGCCCCAGGATTATAGTTGGGTGAAGAAGTCTTAGGATTAGGGTGAGGTCCTATCAACGTCACCAGATTCAACTTCAACAGGTGTTGCAAAGCTTGGGACAGCGACGTGTTGAGCTGGGTGAATTGCCTTCTGGGCTTGCTCTGATCAACCCGTTGCTCTGGGCGAGGTTGTGGTTGGAGCTGTGAAGTAGTAGCAGCTTGGAGAGGTCTATTCATTAAACCAAGCCTTTGACTTCTTGGAGGCTGATTACCAGTTTGGTCTCCAGCCTTGGCTACTTGCTTCATACTGTCTTGCTGAAGCTGGTTGATCACAGTTCTCAACTCTTCTTGTTCCCGAGCTAAGCCTTGGATAAGGGCCATTTGCCCCAGCATCTGAGTCCTCATTATGTCTATCTCAGCTTGCATATGTTTCAGCCGTTCATCTTTACCGTCTTCTGGACTGTTCTTGACCAAATTCCCCATGAGGAGCGTTCTCAACTCTTCCTGCCCCTTGGATAGGCTTAGGAAGATCTCCCTGAACTGAGTCTCTTGAGTAGGGAACTCCTGGGTGTTTGATTGGAAAGCCATTGCTGAAATAAACAGCGAAGAGGGTAAGTAGCCTGTAACAAGGGTACCTGTTATGCAATGATGTGTATGATATGCATGCAATGTTTTCAAGGATCTCGCGGGATAAACAGGAAATTTTGTTAGCATTTGGATCCGGTAGCTTGATTGAAAGAGCTTCATGTTTGTTGGGAATCTTTCTTCCAAGGGTCAAAGGCTCACCATATCCAGTGGGTCATAGCCTCTGACTTTAGTCATCATGTCTGGTTTTGATTTCCAAACAACCTTGGTTAAGGGAACCTTCTTCAAGAGTCAAAGCTCACCATATCAAGTGGGTCATAGCCTCTGACAACCTTGGCTAGAGGAAAATAAATCCTCTTTGCCCCTTGCTAGATGTTTGATTCATCATGACCTGCATCACAGACCCTTGAGATCCTTGAAATGGGTTAGTCCTTATGCAGGATGTATGCAATGGTATGATGTCATGCTATGCATGGGGGTAATGTAAGTAACCCTGTTATGAGTCCCAATTAAGGACTGCAAACCAAAACCTGCAAGAAACTCAGTAAACTTTGTTATGAGTCCCAATTAAGGACTGTAAACAAAACCTGCAAGAAATTCAAGGGTCAGATAATAAGCACGCAAGTAGTTCAAGTACGAAGGCACACAAGTCACACAAGAGAAACCCTTAGAGTTTAGGCCAGCATGGGGTCTAGGTATTACCCTCTTGAAGTTGGTGGGCTCAAACCTGTCCTATCAAAGTAACCGGGTTCTAAGGATCTCAATATCATTGGATTGCTTTCATTGTTCATCGTTTCGATTTAGCCACTGACTGGCGATCAAAATATCCCAAGAAAACAACCCTCAATTGAGTGTAGTATCGAGTATCAACCGACTTCGGAGTACACCAAAGTAGTCATCTCACTACCCTAAAGAGGCCAAGATGGTTCAATTAAGGTTCCTAAGGTCTGTTGATGCTTCACGACACCACGCGGAGGCCCCGTACTCTCCTTGATTGACTCAAGGGTTACCGGTACACACCAAAGTGCCACATCAACGTAGCAGACTGCTTCAACCATGTCGGTATACCCCACACAGTTCCCTCACAGCCTTGTTGCTACTTTCTAAGAAGGTATCCCCAGATCCGGGTTAGGATCTATAGAACTCCCAAGACAGTCCCACAATTTAAAGCAAACAAATCAAAGCAATTGAAAACACAGTGATCTTAGTCCTAAGGTACACCTCACTTTATAGTTTTCCCCAGCAGAGTCGCCAGTTCTGTGATCGGTGGATCTGGAACTGACTGTTTTAAAGCTGGTTTCGCGAAATGTCGCGGTAAGCAAGAGTCGCCACCGTCTTTTATTTTCTCCAAATGGAAAGGACAAAAGCACAGAAAAATTCCTTATAGAGATTGCTCTCGGTTCGGGAGGTAGATTATAGAAAGGGAAGGTGTTAGCACCCTTTCTATCCATGGTTATCCATGGGCTCTTAGATACTTGCTCATTGTGTTTTCAAAAATGGTTTGTTTGCTTTTCAAAGTGCGATTGGGTTTGAAAAAGTTTCGTTTAAAAATTTCAGAATGACTCTTGTATCAGTCCTCAAGAGTGTTTGAAAAATTGTTTTGAAAGCTTTTTGAAAGTGTCGGTGTGAAAAGAGTTTTGATTTGTTTTTGAATAGAGCAAGTACCCACGAGTCATCTACCTACCCTAAGGAATTAAGCTGTGTAATTGTCCTTTAGGTAGTGCTATCCCACCATTGAGAGATAGGTAGCACCACCGTTGGAGGTGTTCGGGTCAATTCGAGGGTTAGGGACAGTGTGGACACTGAGCAATAATAAGATACCTTAGAAGCTACCCTTATGCCATTGATCTTTTTATTCCGAGGCGACCGTTCCGAGGCAACTTATTCGAGGCAACTGGATCAATGGAACATAAGGACTTACTAAGACGTCCTGTACTCAATGACCACGTTTCGAGGGGCAAGGCAACAGGGTGATCACCAGAGCAACAATAGGATACCTTAGAAGCTACCCTTATGCCATTGATCTTTTTATTCCGAGGCAACCGTTCCGGGGCAACTTATTCGAGGCAACTAGATCAATGGAACATAAGGACTTACTAAGACGTCCTGTACTTGATGACCACCTTTCGAGGTAAGGCAACAGTGAGGCGTACCCTAGGGGTGGTGTGTGAATTGTGTGTCATTTTCAGTTTATTGTTTGTCTTGTCATGCATTGGTGATCTACGTTTCGATTTTATTTTTGGGCATTCATTCTTTCATGTTATTGTTTAACAGTTAAAGGTGCGGGAATTTAAAGTGCGGAAAATAAAAGTCCTACGCTATTACAAGGCGCGGGTCTACATCGCCAAATTAAATAAAGACCCGATTTGAATAAATAAAATGCGGAAGGTAAATATCCTAATTATCTATTACAAGGCTTTGGGGCAAATACATTATATCTACAAAAGAAATAAAAATAAATGTGCGAAAAGAAATAAGAATCGAGTGCGAGGGCGTTGGACCCTTTAAGGAATTGAATTAAAATTATTAAATTAATTAATGATTAAAGAAAAGAAGTTATTTTATTTTTTTATTTTTTTGATGTTTTTGTTTTTTTATGTTTTTTTATGAAATAAAATAGAAAAAGAAATTAAAATGTCAAAAGAAAAGCCTAAGTCTAAATTTATTTTAATTATTAAAAAGAATGTTAAAATGACCTAATTAAAAAAACTAATTCAATTATGGTTTATTTACAAAATAAAGATAATAATAATAAAAGTGTTAATTATATTCTTTTTTTTGGGTTTTTTATGAAAATGTTAGTTAAATTAATTTAATGATAGAGTAATTATTTTTTGGTGTTTTTTTGGATCAATTTTGATAACTAAAAGCAAATAAAAGTCAAATTAATGATTATCTAACAATTAATTAAATATGCATGCAAAAATATTATTTTTAATGTCAAAAATTAAATAAACATTTTTCTGATTAAAATGCAAAAAGGAAAATATTTTTTGTGAGTTTTTAAATGCATGAGAAAATTATTTGAATATAAATTAAATTAGGATTAAAAATATAAAAAAGGGTGAAAAACAAAGGAAACATGTTAATTATGGAAAAGGTGAAAAAAAATGCCTGAACCAGGACTCGAACTCGTGCCTTCTGGGAATATCCACTAACGTGTTGCCATCTGAGCCAGCTGTTTCAATTGACATAACAATAAACACTTAATATTATATTGATAAGCAAATAAATCCTGGGAATTAAAAAAAAACGCGCGCGGAATTTTGAATGGTCTAATGCCCGGTTGCCACGCCATCGTCTTCTACCTTTTCTGCAAAATAACAAACATGTAGCGGGGGTTTTAAACCCCCCCAAAACACAAGCCTGCAAATAAAAGCGATTAGCTCCTCGTTAGACATAAATTAGGCGCGAGGGGTCCATTGGATTCGTCTCATCTTCCTCAATTCAACCATGGCAGTTTGAGGTTCCAATTTTTGCGTATGTGAGAAACCCCAAATTGAAAGCTTCGGAAAACCTAGATGTCTCCCATGGTGATTTGCATTTTGTGGCCTTACAGTCAAATTAAAGCATACAGGAAGCTTGGTAATAACATCAGCAATGCATAGCAATATTTAAAATGAATTAAAAAGGCATGGAAATGGAGTTTTGATTTTCAAATTTTGGACAAACCGTGGGGTGTCGTGGGGATGCTTCTTTGCGCGTTTGGGCTTGATTTTGATTGCTGGAGATTCCTGGCAATGCAAGGAATGTGTTTTTGATTGGAATAGAGGCTTAAAACGTGCTGCAAGTAGGTTTACAGTTTTGCTTTTTTTTCTTGAAAAGTTCAAATGTGTTTTTTTGTTTTTGGGGACTTTTTAGGTTGTGATTTTCTTGTGTTCTGGTGCAGCCTCTTCTCAATTTTATTTTTGATCCCTTGTATAGGCATTAGGTAATGTGAATCAAAAGGAATTATGGTCTCTTAATGTATAGCATTCAAGTCCAAAATCCTCCATAAACCTCCATAACAAAACTTCCTTTTTTGACTCATTTTTGAATTCTTGCCTTGTTTACTTCCTTGCACGAATTTTGGTAGGCACATAATGATGTTTCAAGGCTAGTTAAGGCCAAATATTCCCTTTTAAATTAATTTTTGAATTTCTTTTGATTTTAAAAGATTTAAAATTAATTAAATCCAATAAAATCAATAAAAATGAAAAAATTAATAAAAAAATCTGAAATAAAAGGTGGGACACGTGGGAAGCATGGCCAAGTTAATTCAAGTGGAAAAAGTGGGCCCCTTTTGTCAAAAATGAGATTTCAAGGATAAATGATTTTGGCCATTTCACAAAAATTTCCCAACTTCTCCAATGCATAACTTGCTCAATTTTTAAGCTTTGCTCATGTTCTTGGACATTTTAGAAAGGCCTTTAAGTCCTCTAAACAATGTCTTTGGTCCCATGTCATTTTGATTTACCAATCTCAAGTTATGGCCTTTGACTTAAAGTCCCTTTTTGTTGACTTTTGAAAATGACCTATAATGTTGAAATTGATAACTTTTTGTGAGAGCATTTCTTGGACTTGAAGTATGAAGATGAGTTGTAGGAAATGTCTTTCTATTCAAAATGATCTTTGGATGGAATTTTTCTGATAATCCATGTGAAAGTTATGCCCTGGTCAATTTCAGTTGACTTTTTCAGCTGTCCAAAAATAGAAATTTTTGCATCTTGATGATTTTTGAGCCAAGTTTTGAGAATCATGATCAAGCATTGATCAAATGATGTTTGTGGCTTCAAAATGATATGTTGACCAAAAATTTGAACTTTTGACTGTCAAATGACCATTTTGCCCCTACAGTTGACTGTAGTGCAATTAGGGTTTTTGACTGTGCAATTTTGTGCTGAAAGTCTTGAAACTTGATATGAGGATGCTTGACCATATTTGTAGGCTTGTGAGACTTGATTGGACCTTTGAAAACTTCATTTTCTTGACCAGAACACAAACCCTAATTTTGACTGTATAGGAGATCTTTGACTGTGCAACCCTTGGGGAATTTTGCAGCTTGGCTTGGCAATTTCTTGAAGAATATGGGAGGGCAAATTTTGGGGTACAACAACGAGAATCAAGCTCACCATGTCAAGTGGGTCATAGCCCTTGACTCAAATTGTTGTACTTGATCTTTGACGATGTTTGGTTGGAGGAAAATAAATCCTCTTGTCCCTTGATAGACATCTGGTTCAACGTGACCCTGCATCAAAAACCCTTGAGATCCTTGAAATGCTATGGTTCAATGTTTTTGAAAATGATATGGTATGATGTCACGATGTTATGCACAAGTATGCAAAGTAAACAAGCTTATACAAATAATCATATACATGCAAAGCAGACAAGTCCTTAGTTTAGGCTTGTATGGAGTTTTAAGGTAAGTACCCTCTTGAAGTTTAGTTGGCTCAACCTATCCTAGTCAAAAGTAATCGGGTTCTGAGGGATCTCAATATCACTGATCTTTCCCCCAAGTTTTATTCAATAAGAGATTGACTCGCAACCAAACAAAACTCAAGAGTCAATCCTCAATGAGTGTAGCATCGAGTATCAACCAACTTCAGACTGCACCAAAGCCGTTTATCTCGCTACTTTCTAATGGCCAAGTTGGTCAAGTAAGGTTCTAAGGTCAGTTGATGCTTTACGACACCACGCGGCGGCCCCGTACTCTTCTTGACTGACTCAAGGGTTACCGGTACCAACCAAAGTGCCACATCAACGTAGCTACTGCTTCAACCATGTCGATATACCCCACACAGTTCCCTCACAGTTTATTGCTACTTACCTAAAAATGTGTCCCCAAATCCGAGTGTAGGATTTTAAAACAAACCCAAACAAGGAACCAAAATGTAAAGAAAACAAATCATGCAATATAAGCAAGTAAATGTGATCTAACCCTAAGGTAACCACACTTTTAAGACACTTCCCCAGCAGAGTCTCCAATTCTGTGATACGGTGGGAGAACTGAATTGAGGGTTTTGCCTTTTATCGCAAATGTTGCGGTTAGCAAGAGTCACCACCGACTTTTCTTTTATCTAAAAGGAAAGGTAAAAAAAGCACAGGAAAGACCTTTAGAGATGTTTTCTTGAGTTCGGGGGGTAGATTATGAAAAGGGGAGGTATTAGCACCCTTTTCATCCATGGTTTTTCACTGGCTCTTAGTTACTCGCTAGATCACTTGCTATTGTTTGAATTTGTTTGTGGTGTGGGTTTTTGAAAGTATTTTGAAAATGTCTTTGTAACGGTTCTCGTCTCTATAAGAACGTGTACAAAGTGTTTGTTTAGAAAATAGTTCAGAGGAGTGTTTGTGAAATGTGTTTTTGAAATTATTTTGAAAATGTAACTTCGTAATGATTCTCGTTTTTATAAGAACGCATACAAAGTGTTTGTTTTGAAAATAGTTCAAAGGATGAAAGTGTAAGTGTAAAAAAATGTTTTATTGTGAGCAAGCGAGTAACTGAGAGTGAACCTACCAACTCGAAAGGTCTTAGATATGCTTTTCCTCCTCCTTTAGATGTTGCTATCTTACCATTGTTTTGGTAAGAAGCCCCATCGTTGGATATGAAGGGACAGGTGTTTGGGTCATCGTATGATCATGATAGCAATGTTGTGAGATGTCTTAGCATTTTCTTTAGGGACTAAGATCATTTCGAAAGGCAACTTTGATAGCACCATCGAGGGACTATGATCTTGTATTTCGATTGTTTTTACTAAGACACCCCACATGCATAACATGACCATTTTTTAGGCAACAAGTGGAGTTAACCTTAAGGGTGCATGTGTGCAAGTGTGTTTGATTGCATGCATTTGGTCTTGATTAGGGTTGTCTATTTTGTTGTTTTTATCTTACCTTACACGCCTAATTACTAGCATTTACATTTGAAAGCGATAAATTGCAGAAATGTAAAGTCCTACGCTATTACAATATTTAGGAGATGGGGATACATATTTATGAATGGGGATTGCAAGTAAAAATAAAGTCCTAAATTACTATTACAACTATATTGAAATGCATAAGAATGTACAAGAAAATATAAAATAAACTTGTCTTGTTTTAAGAAAATATTTTTGATCTTTTGTTTTAAGAAACCAAAAATAAAGTGTAAAGGAAATATTTTTGTTGTTTGCTGATTAATGGAATGAAGAGCAATAACAAAAACACTGGAAAAGAAGAGGGGAATCAGCGTGTCGCTGATAAAATGAAGTCAGAGGTTCTGACCCTGGCGTGCTGCAAAACAGAAACCTGTTAGTGAAAATGTATAAGGTCAGAAGCTTTGAACCCACTGGGAACGTAGTAGTTCTCAGAAGTTCTGATAATACTGGCAGCAAAAAAAAGCTTCAGAAGTTCTGATACCACTGGCAGAACTTGGTTTCTCTCTCTATGCTAGTCAGAACATTTGTAATTTAGTTATTTCTCCATAAAACAGAAGACATGCACAGAACAGTTATAGCAGGTACCATATCATTTCAGAAGATAAGAAATATCAAAACTATAAATCAGAGGCAAGCGTGCATTTTCTAATCCTAACTCTAAGTTCTAGTTTCTTCAAGAAGCTTTGAACTGATATATTCTCTACTTAAGCAGGAAGGTGCATGAGATCTCAGAGTATGTATAAAATTAGAAACATGATATCTACATTGTATTTTTGAGCATGTAAATCTGGTAATGCTTAAGGGATGTGGTGAGGGTCAGCAGAAACTTACCTTGCCGCTGGAAGAAACTCTGTGAACCGGAATTAACCTCAACTTTGATGAAGCTCTGAACAGCCTCTTCACGTGCTCAGTAAGCTGAAAGTTTTCAACTTCTGGGGATGGTAAGGAGGTGATGTTCTGATTTCTTTGAGTAGATGGATAGAAAATGTATAGCAATATGAACACAAAAGTTTAGGCAGCTTCCAACGTGTGGATCAGAAACTGTGTGAATGGCTTTTTTAGTCAAGAAATGATTGAGAACAAATGGAGTTTTGAATGCAGGGGATCAAAAGTTAACAAGGTTTTATGTGTTGTGTTTACAGTTCTTGGCACTCTTGGAATTTTGGCAGGGGTTCAAGACTTTTCTTTCTCAAGATTTTGATCTCTTTCCCAAAATTTTCTGACCCCTTCTCAGTGACCAGTGGTGTTTTATTTATAGGCAAAGTTTTGTGTTGTTTGAAATGTCAAGTAGCGCCAACACCATACGCTAGATGCTGACTTGCTCTTGAAGCAAGTTCCAAAAAAAGTATGATGGCTGACAGTTTTTTAGCTTAGGCTGGATTAGCAAGCAAGGATTAAGGAAAAGTAAACCTACGAGCAAAATGTAGCGCATGAGCCCTTACCTAATCCTGCACAAAAGCATTTCTAAACTACACGTGGAGAGATCCCTTGGACAAAGACTCAAAAGTGGTTGTGAGTATTAATTAGCATTAAATGATGATGAGATTTGTCAAAATCAGAAATCCTGTAATATGAGATTTTGCATCATTGCTTAACTATGGGTCAGAAGTTCCATTTAGGACAAACATCCAACTTCTGATCTTCTTACTTTGTTGCTTCAGCATGTTCTGAAGGATTCACCAGGTTTCCCAGTAAACTTTTTTGATTTGCCTCTGAAAACTCTGAATTAGAAGTTCTACTTCAGTGTAGCATCCAATCTCCTGATCCTCTTACCTTACTGGCTCCAGCATGTTCTGAAGGAGCTTTCAGGCTTCATATTATACTTTATTGCCTTCTTTGCATTACTCTAGAAAACTCTGACTGAACTTGCGTAGATGCTGAAAAGCCATGTTCTGACTAAAGATTACATGCTGAACCAAGTTTACAACTTCTGACTGCTCCTGCCTGGAGGCTGGCTCAGAAGTTCTGAAGTATCATTTTTCTTAAATACTTTAGAAAAATTCTAAGTATTTAGAATTTAACTTTTCCAAGGTAAAATTTGACTTTTGAACTTCTTGATGAAGCAAACTTCATATTCCAACATGTCTTGATGAAATATGATTTTTGAGATTTGATTTTGATCCAAAAGTCAAAGTTTGACTTCTCAGTGTGTAAATGACCATTTTGCCCTTGTGAATGTCTTGCTTGGAAAGAAATGATAATTCAAGGCTTGGATTTGTATAAGAGAAAGCTTGAGAATCCAGGGTGATTTCTTGAAAAATGAGAGGGCAAATTTTGGGGTACAACACATCTCATTCCAACATTTTTGCTAATGTGAAATTGACATAGCAAATTAGTCGTCGTAGGAAACACAACTTCAACTGCTTTCATCATAGCAAGATCTCTATCCGTCAAAATCACTTGTGGACATAAATCTTGCTTAACAAACAATTGATTCAGCTTCTCCAAGATCCAACAAAAACTATTTGTCTGCTCAGACTCCATATAAGCAAATGCAATAGCAAATGTCAACTCGGTTGATGTCATGCCAACAATTTCAAACAGAGGTTGTTTATATTTATTTGACTTATAAGTGATGTCCATAACTAACACAATAGAAAAAATATTCAGCAACTTAACCGAATATGGATGCGCCCAAAAAATATCTCTCACAACTTCTAAGTCATCTCTTTTTCTACTCCAGTAAACATAGCCTGCATCCTCAATAAGCTTAAGAAAATATTGTATCTCACTTCTTGGATCTCTTATATCTTTTTCTATCACACTCTTCTGCTTATATATTTGTGTGATCCGAGTCACATTTTTAGGATCTCGCTCTTGCAAGGAAAATAATATGTGTCTAGGTGAAATATGTCTCTTTGTCAAATCAACAACTTGCTGCTTATCATTTGCGGTAAACCTACCAACAAATGCATGACCTTCAAGCCTATCAGGTAATCCATGATTATGAACTCCGAGTTTTACATCAATCTTCCATGCAGACCCATCTTTTGCCGGAGTCGACCTGATTTTGAATGAACATCCACATCTCTTAGTCGCACTTTGAACTTCACTTTATCCTTGTATTTACCCCCTTTATCACACTCAAATATTATTTTGTTTATTCTTCCTCTCTTGTCTGTTTCGGTGCCTGGACGCTTGATAATAACAATTACTTTATTTCTGATTCCAACCTCTTTAATCTATCTTATAACCTTTTCTCGTGTACCTAATGTTTGAGCAGTAGAGAATACATCAGTGGTATATATAAAGTTCTCGTTTTTTTGGAAAATTTGCAGCAGAATTTTCATACCTGAAAAAAAAATTAAAAATGCACACCGGAGGACTCCACAAAAGTGTTGCGATTTAGCTTTTGATACACACCGGAACATTTGGACATGTGTTCCGGTTAACAAGACTTAGCACCAGAAGACTTTTCAAAAGTGTTCTGATATATATATATATATATCGTTTCTGTTAAATACCGGGACACTTTGATAAACTCTTCTGGAACGTTTTTTCATTAAAATCGGATCACTTTAATTAATTGTTCTGGTTTGATATAATACATACCAGAAGACTTTCTTGAAGTGTTTCGAAACACGGATGTGGGGCGCAATTTTAGACTTTTTGGTGAATGGTAAAAAGTTAAATTGTAAATTGGTCAAAAATAATTAAAGGTAAGCTTGACATTTTTGAAAAATTATGGAAGTACAGGTATAATTGTGGGGGTCAGAGGTAAAATTTTCCACCAACTTTAATAGTTATACACTTCCAATAAGACTACCACAATTCTTTTTTTTGCTATTTTATTTTTTAAATTAAATAAATTATATGTATTTTAAAAGATAAAATAGGAATAAAAATAGATGAACCCAAATTCTTCTATTTTCATAAGATGTTCATAATATATATATATATATATATATATATATATATATATATATATATATATATATATATATATATATATATATATATATATATATATATATATATATATATATATATATATATATATATATATATATATATATATATATATATATATATATATATATATATATATATATATATATATATAAAAGATGTTTTCACCATATTTTCATAAAATTTTCAAGATAATTAAATTTTACTTTTGTTTGTATTTTAATTTAAAATATAATATAATAATATTATTATTATTATTATTATTTATATTTATTTAAAAAAGCGATCCAAAAAATTTAAAAGACTTTTTATATAAGACGAGACTTAACTTTTTAACTAATCAAATTTATAAAAAAATTTAAATATTTTTATAAAAGAAAAACTAATATATTCTATATCGATGTAGATTAATTCGTAGACCTCTGTTAATTGTTAAGATCTATTGTTATGTCTGCCTATGAAATCAGCAAAATATCATTTGTACTATCATACATTTTTATTTTGTTTTTTTTAACTTGCATATTTTGAATTCTAAAATTCAAGGGTTTTAAATACTTTTATTATTTTTAACAAATTTCTTACTTTTCTTCTTAATTTTAGATACCAAACATAAGTTTTTAAAAAATTTACATATTAGGATTTTATGACCTGACCAAATTTTTGGTATTTCAAAAAATAGAAATTTCACCAAGAGTAGGATTATAGATTGGGGATTCTCTCCCTTTCCTAAAAAAATGAACATTTTCATTACTATAATAACTGTGAATAAAATCATACAAATGCTAAATATGTCTCACATGTTAAGATGTTTTTGAAATGTGTATTATTTACACAATTATATTAGTTGAGGAAATGGAGAGTTCCTAACCCTTTCAATAATTTAAAATGAAGAGCCCTGGCTTGTCTATTAGTTATGTATATAACATTATCGTTTATGCAAGTTGTTCATTCACCACCACATCCAATTAATTACTCCATCCATGTGATATTATCTTTTTAAGAATTAAAATAGTTTTCCTAACCCTTTGTGTATGCGAAGGAGAGCATCCTGCTGAAATGTTGGAAATAGGACGGGGCAACTATTTATATGACCAGGCAATATGAATTCCCGAAACAGGACGAATTTACCAACAAAAAAACGATTGCAGATTAGTTCCCGGAACAGGACGGAGCAACTATCTATATGACCAGGTAGTATTTATTCTTGAAACAGGACGGATTTACCAATGAAAAACATATTGTAGATCAATTCCCAAAAAAGGACGGGGCGACTATCTTCATGACCAAATGATTTCCTTTAGAGACTGAATTCTGACGATCATCTCCTTCAAGGCTTCATTCTGAAAAGCATTTTCCTTCAGAGATCTTCTAAAAAACATTCTTCAGATACAATCAGGCGTAGACTCATTCTGATACTCCTATCAACAGTTACTTTGGATGGCATCTATAAGCCCATCTTCGGTGACACTCTATCAAATTTATGAATGGAATATTTAAATCCCATTCAAGCAATACTATCAATCAACAACTTTACTTCATGCACCAGCAAATGCAAATTTCCAGGCACTTAAGTGTTCAATCCTCTTCCACCTTCAGATCACGAATGGCAAACATGCCAATCTAACTCTTCAGGTTTAAGAAGATTGAACAAGGGAAGCTGTTGTACCCCAAAATTTCCCTCCCATTTTTGAAGACAATTGATTCAAGACACCTTTTCATGCTCCTAGGCTTCTCAATTGCTTAACAGTACTCAAGGATTTAGGCATATAAGCACCTCCTCCTAAGCAGTGGCCTACAATTTGGGTTTTGGTTTTCTAAAATAAAATTGAGATTATAATGCCTCAAGTGAGTTTCATGGTTCCTTATATGATTCAAATAATCCTCATGTCAAGTCTCAAGCCTTACATCACAAATTTGCTCAGTCAATTGCTCAAATGAGTGAAAATCAACTATATTGGATAAAAAGTCAACTGGGGTCAACATACAGTCAAACTTCAAGATTTTTGGTCAACATCAATATTTTGAACTCACATTCATCATTTGATCAAAGGTTGATCATGATTCATCAAGATTGACTCAAGATTGCTCAAAAGTCAAAAGTTGTTAAATTAGGTTTTTTTTGGATATTTCTTAAGGAGAAGTCAACTGAACTTTGACCAAGCACAAATTTCACATGCTTCATCCTAAAATTGTCAACCAAAGCCCATTTATATGTAAATTCAATTCTGTACAACTTTGTCTTTATAATCTCAAGTCTAAAAATGCTTCATTTGAGAGATATGAGCCAACACATTACAGGTCATTTTGAAAGTCAACAAAAAGACATTTTTTGTCAAAGCAACTTACAATATGATAAATACTTAAAATGAAAAAATGACCAACATGAGAGTTTTAGGAGACATCTTGAGCTTTCCAAAAGGTCCAAGTTCACTTTCATATGATAAAATTTGAGAGAGTTATGATTGGTGCAAGTTGAGCAATTTTGAGAAAATGCATGAAGTCCACTTTGAGCAAAATTGCATTTTTGGGCTAATGGGCCTAAGTTTTTAAGTTAAAACGTGTTCCTGACATGTTTAAGGACCCATAAGTTCATTTATACATTATATTTTATTTTTATTTCATTTATTTTGTTTTTTATTCAATTAAATATAAATTAAATTAAATTAAATAACAAAAGATGGACCAAGGCATGTGGGCTTAGTTTTTGATCAGATTGGAGGCCCAAGAACATATATCCAACTTACCAAAACCGTGAGAATTCAAATATGGAAAGAATCTTCAAATATGGAAGATTAAAAAAACATGTTTTATTCTTGTTTGATGTAGCTTTGATTGCACAAGATTCTTTCCATCTATGTTAACCTGATGCATCCTCTATATATACTCAACAGAATCAGATGCCAAGGGAGACGGAAAAAAAGGCTGGAAGAACACTCTCTCAAAATATCAAATTTTGTCAAAACTAGGGCAACTCAAAATCCAGTTTCCAACCCTTCTCGAAGCAAACCATCCGTTCAAATCAACTCCTGAGGCGTTATAGAGTAAGTCTTGATCGTTCTTAATGATCAAAAAAGCCTGAAACGCGCACTACATGAATCACCGGTTTCCATATTTTCATGAATTTTGTATTTTAATTTTTACTATGCTTTGATTGAAACTAACGTTTACAATGTGTTTCTGAGACAAAACAATGCAAGTCCGATCCCTTGCATGAGATCCATAACTCCAGGGTAGCCCATCACCATGGTTACTCCGATTTGCCTTATCTTGTTCGTATCTCATTGTGCGGGATGATTTAGCCAAAACTAAGGCCACCAGTGGATTCGCAAGGGTCGATTTAGGGGGGTAGGGTCTTTCTAGATCACTAACGTTTGTTATTTTTGCATGTGAAAAAATAGCCTCACCAGAGAAGACGACTGAAGCTAGGGCTCTGGAGCCTCTCCGCTTCACATTTATATTATATTTAACTTGTTTCATTTGATACATGGATGAGAGCGTAGCACCGCTGGTTAAGGCGAAGACGTATGAACCTAAGGGCGTGGGTTCGATTCCTGCCTTTTGCAATGCTTTTTTGCTATTTTCCAAATTCATCCAGGTTTCATACATATGACGCAGTGTCCTGTTTCCAAACACCAACAAACACCTGGTGTAGTGGCAAGCAAGGCAGCACATGAGGCTAGAGGGCGTGGGTTCAACACCCACCCCATGTAGTTTTTGTTTCCTTATTTTTTCTAATCTAATTTCTTTTCATTTTCCTTTTCTTTTTCCTAACCCTAATTATAATTAATCAACTATTAAGCTAACCTTTTTCTTAATAAATTAGGATTAGTTTTTTTTATAAGTAATGTTTACTTTTAATTAATTAATTAACATTTTTCTAATATTAAAATTAATTAAAATTTAGGTTTTGATTAATTATTAACTTAAATTATTTTCATAAAAAATAAAAAAAACATTTCAAACATTATTTTTCTATTTCCTTATTTATTTTTTCTTCATTTATCTTAATTCTTAGATCAAGTGTATAAGTTGTATAAAAATTGTAATAGCTTAGTGTTTAATTTCTCGCAAGGTTTTATTAAATATTATAACTGCCCCGAAGCCATGTAATAGACCTAGAGCTTTACTTTTCACACTTATATTTTGTATACTTGTATATATAACTGTTAGATGTATGCTAATATGGTTTGTATGGTAAGACTAAAATCAATCGATAGAAAACCCTAATTCAAGATAAATATAACTGAACTTAACACACTTTTCACACTCACACCTCTAGGGTAACCTCTCTTCGTTGCCTTCGAATAATTGGTCATGTCCCTCGAAAATAGGGATACTTTAGCAAAGACCCTCGATTGAATCATCATAGACCCTTCAAATAAATATCATATTCCCGCGATGTCCCTCGAGTTTCCTATGAAAAATGATCTAGTCCATTTTTTCCTACGAATAATATGATGGCAGTCCCTTCGAATTGCTAAAGTATCCTTACGAGTTGCTTTCTATGACCATTCGACGACCCTTTGCCCGTCCCTTCACATCTAATAAATAGGGCTACCTACCAACTAATGGTACGGATAACACTATCTCTAAAGGAGAAGGAAAAGAATAAGAACGACCTTGAGTGGGTAAGAACTTTTAATCGCTTGCTCACAACTCTTTTCTAAAAAATAAACATTTCACACATTACCTTTTCAAAAAAAATATTTTTAAACACTTTGTACGCGTTCTTGAGGACTGATACAAGAATCATTACAAATTTAGCCGTACTTTGACTTTTCAAAAAAAAAATCAATTCACACACACAAAGCAAATTTCAAAAAGTGAGCTAGCGATTAAGAGCCCGTAGATAACTATGTATGAAAAGGGTGCTAATACCTTCCCTTTTCATAACTTACCCCCCCCCCCCCCCCCCCCCCCCCCGGACTCAAAATCTATCAAGGTCTTTCCTGTTCTTTTCACCCTTTCCTTGTTGGATAAAAGAAAAGTCGGTGGCGACTCTTGCTAACCGCAACATTTGCGATAAAACACTAAAAAGGGTCAATTCTCCTACCGTATTACACACGTAAACTACCCCGACTCCCATGTCACCTTTCGACAGGAGCTAAAAACTCGGGGTCCTCCATGTGTTTCCTTTTTACTGGTTGTTCGGGAGAGGGAGCCTGAGTCCCCGAAGAGGAGGGTGAAACACTCGGACGGGCAGAAGTTTTGGCCTGCTCCTGAAGTTGAGCAATCCGATTCTTAGGCCCTGAGGTGGAGGCGTTCTTGGGATTCAACTTAAGTAAACGTTCAGAGAGGGAGTCCATCCATTCTACAATCAAAAAAGAAATTGTCAATTACAAGACAAACATACAAAAATAAAATCACGGGCATATCCCCTACCTAAAGTCTCATAGCCTCCTCGTATAAAGAGCACTCGAGAAGCACTTTTGTATTTATCAGTCTGTGAACAAGGAGATACTCCTCTTTATCATCAAAAAGGAAGTTTTTGTCCATGTCCACACACTTCGTCAATGAGAAACTCTTGACATAAGCCACCAGCTTGTCATAGGAAAGCTGATTTTGGGTGTTCAAGTCCTCGGGTTTTACCATGTAATATTCGGGCTTCTGCTCGAAGTGTTTTCACTGCCATTCAAGGGGAAACCTAGCCGTCATTCGAACTACTGCCCGACCCCCCTCGATTTCTTCCGAGTGACCATACAAGGAAGCCACAACCGCATCTGTAAGAGGCTTCACGATGAAGTACCTCTCTTTAAAGTGGCTAACGGGTTCAAGATACGGCTGAAAAAGTTTTCCGAGTTGTTTAAACGACACCCAGGCATGTCCCCTTCTGATGGATTACCGTTGCAAGTGAAAGATGCGGAAGAAGAGGGGAAATGTGGTGCCTATTTGAAGGTATTGGCATACAAGCTCGAAGGCACACATGAACTCGAGCGCATTCGGATGAAGCTGGGAAGGTGCCAGTTGTAACCATTGGAAAACCCCCACCTGGAAGTCGTTGAATGGAAAATGCATCCCCGCTTCCTTAAAAGAAAAGTCATACATATGAAAGCATTTTCCCAGGTATGCCGAGCATATCCTCATGTTTCGGTGAGGGATTTGAAGAGCCCAATTAGTCGGAGCACCCTCTGCTCAAACCTCAGGGACGTTGAACGCGCCAGAAGCGTCCTGCGAAAAACACGACTTTTTGTTTTGAGGATCGGGCACGACCCAAGCCAAAGGGTCCTCCGCGACAGTAGTATCATTCTCGTGAGTGGCGGGCACAACGTCTTTCTCGACTTGGTGTGCCATCATACCTGAAAAGCACGGGAAAACAGTGAACTCGACATCATCAAATTCACCTTTCCACCGCAAATTAAATGAGAGGGTGATGAATACGTCAAGGAATGGACCTCGACAGCCAACACCGGGATGAACCACGCCTTGCGCGGGGACATTTGGTCGAACGGGCAAAATTTCCCAAATCCTCCTCGTTATTTAGGGAGGATGACCCCGACACGAGTCTATGAAATTATACCTATTAATCTTCATCCACAACCATGCACATTGATAAACATCCATGAAGATTCACTTCAGAACCCATGAATCTTCATCCAGGGATTCATCCGTTCGTGACAAAATCCAAGTGTTTAATCCAAAAATTCTAAGAAAACATTATCGAGAAGATATAACTTACTTGGAAGAAGATTATCTTTGAAGACATCTACGGCAGCGTTAGAACAAAGCAAGATCCATGAGCGAACGTAGGAGAGAGGAGAAGAGAGCTTGAAAATGACAAATGAGCCTCTGAATTCCCCTTTTTATAGATAGTTCACACCCCACAAGGCGGCACGCGAAAAGAAGTCATCATTACTTAGGGCTTTTGGACTCCTCTATGAAAAGATGGCACCTCAAATAGCTTCCACATGGGATTGAAAAGAGGACACGTTACTCACAGCAGTCTCGTGCAAAACCTCATGCCCACTCTTGACGAGGAACTCATACTCGACATCACTATAAAGCCTTGTATATGGGCGCATCGATGACATTTCACACTTAGTGGCAGGCAAACGCACGATATTATAGCAACACCTTATAGATGGGCACATCAAAGACGAATACTCAGGGAAATTCCTCGCATCCCATGATTATATATCCCTAACAGCCACTAAACCGACAATATCAGAACCAAAGCCGATCAATGGACCACCCACTGATCTGGTAGGCCATATCGCACGCATATTATCTGAATCCTCGACACGAGTCAATGAGCCATCCCTAACGGCGATTGGAAATTTCCCCTCTCGAGCAATGTTTTCCTGACAGTTGAGTTGAACTTAAGTCATCACCCTTTCACCTAAGGGCAATAACTTGGGGGGCTCCTGTTCTGGATGGGGCCGACACTTGCCCCACTGTTGGGGAGGCCCAATCCAGTGCCTTTGCCAAAGGCCCAAAAGCATACAGCCCAAACTGAGGACCGTTGAGCATTTCCCCACATGTCCATCAGAAGAACGCGACTCACGTGTCCATATTATCATCCCCTTGCCCTCTGAGAATAACGGGTCCAGCTCTTGTTTTCTCGGGGTAGTTGACGAGGGAGGGGGCCATATGCTAGACTCCATACATCCGTAAACCCTGGCAGACTTTGTTGTTGGGCCTCATCATGGCCCATCACTGAAGATCTTGGCCCAATGTTGGGGGCTATAAATATTCTCTCACTTGAGAGGGTCATGTATTCATTCACTTACTCATACTCTTATACTTGCTTGCACTTGCTCTGAATCTCACTTTGGAATCAGAGTGTCTTGCATGTATCCCCCACTTCACATTCAACTGCTGCTCGACTTGAAGTTTGTGGGATTTGACAATCATATCTGATCAAGTACAATCATTTTTTATTATGAAAAAAGGGGGAGAAAATAAAAATGATTTTGATTAATAATATGACTTAACTTCTAGAAGAACATTGTGAAAGAAATATTGTATTCACTCTGATAAATCTAGTTCTGATAAGAATGATCATGTTTCAAATATTCTAAGAAAGCATGGATAATTTGATAAGCTCAAAAGGTTTAATAATTTGATAAGCTCAAAAGGTTAAATCTAATGATAGATCATATTCAGAAGGGGGGGTATTGTTTATCCCAGGGGGAGTTTCCAACTCAGGGGAATTTTTCTGAACTCTTACTTTACTTTGTTTATGATTTAACCATGTAAAATTGTTTCATCAAAATACATGGTTTTATCATCATCAAAAAGGGGGAGATTGTAAGAACAAGATTTGGATCTATGTTTAAATCTCTGAGTTTTGATGATAACAAGCATATGTTTTATGAAGAACAATTTTAGTTCTAATGGTTTCATTGAGTGTGCATATACATGATTAAAATTTTAGATAGTCTTAATCAAGATATCATTAGAATCACATTACCACTTAGAAGAAGAATCATTGAGTTCTGTTTCTAATGAAACATCAATAGTTCTATGGAATGCTAAATATTCGACAAGAAAAGAATCTTAATAAGTTTCTAAGAAGAAAGAGTTTCTGATAAGCTGCTGCCACAAGATCAAAAATCAAGAGTATACAAGAAACAAGCCTATAACGCAGAAAATCAGAAGTCAAGATTCGATCATTAGAAGAGCAATTACTTGGATTCTAAAGACGATGTCAAGATTCTGAACACATGTGAAGAAAGATTCTACTCCAACATTAAAAGTCAAGACTTGCTCATCAGAAGAGTTGTGCATAGTATGATGACAAAATTAAGATTCTGAAGACTCAGAGAATTTATGGTATACACACCTTTACTCATCAGAAGTATTCCACCAAAAGAAAGAAAGATCTTGTGGACTCTCATCTAATCAACATCTTAAATTCCATCAGAAAACAAGATAAAAGGATGATATCTTCTCAAGACAATCTACTCAACAGAAGTAAAATTCATTTTAGTGTGTAGCTGTTGTTGTAATATTTTAACTCTAGTATCAAGGCACGTGACATTATGAGGTTCTGAACATAAACACTACTGGAAGAAACCATTTGGTTACATGTTACAATTGAAGTCAAGATTCTAGAATTCATCTTATGTAACGGTTCTTAGGAACTTTAGTACAAGAGGTTCTGATTGTGACTTTGTGGTTAAGTTTTAGAGGCTTTCTAAAGTTTTGCTTATGTGCGTTCCAAGTTCTGAAGATTGTGAAGACGAGATTTCGCTGAACATGTTTTGATGATCTGAAAAACAAGTTCTTACGACCAAGTGTTGAAGACTCTGAAGACAAGGTTCTGATGGGACAAGTTATGAAGACTCCAAGACTTAGATTCTAAGACTTAAGAGTGATTCTTCTACAACAAGCTTCAAACATTCAAATTATCTGAAACCTCTAAAGATTAGAAGAAGTTCAAAATGGTTAACGTGTGATGGTGTACAAAAGATACAAAAAAAAACCCAATGACCTCTACCCTCTAGGGTGGTGTAAGGACGGTCCTTTCGTACTATACTGCATACCACTCTCATTATGACCATTGGAAACAAACATCTGTTTCCCATATTATCTTTCTACCCTTAACGGATCTATGTCTACAAGCTAAGTAGAAAAAAATCTATTGAAGATAAGGTTAAAGTTAAACGTTGTAAAGTGAGAGACAATGAATAGTACCACTCTTTAGTATCCAAATTCTTATATCTTATTCTTTCCGTTCGGAACTAAGCGTTGATGCACGAAAGTATTTTTTAATCCTCACAATATCTCTCTCTCACCACAGTACTGACAGTAAAATGTTGAATCTCATATGTCATAATACTCTCCTAAATATAAAAATGAAGAAACAATATCACATCAGTATGCAAGATGATAAAAGATAATTTTTAATATAATGTGAAATCTTCACAAAATATCTGAAGATTGCACATCTAACTGCACAACTTCATTTTCGTAATAATCGTCGTCCTCATCCTGTTTACCTTGGTATTTGGTAAACAACCGCTGATCCTCCAAATGGTTACTTATTTGGTTACTCGCAAGATCGATCAGATTGATCCTAGGACATAGGTTGATTTTGAAGTTTTGGATTAAATTGAATATGGGTTAAATGACAATAAAATAAAAAGGCTTTAAGTAAATTGCATGAAGAAGGGACTTGGTAAAATAAATAAGGCTTTAAATGAGAGGGTTCGACAGGAAAGTAAAAAAGAAAGCAAGTAAATTTCTGGAAAAGTAAATGACTTTGATTAATAAAGTTGGTGTTTCACACATACATTTCTCAACAATTCTTTCTCACACGCTGGGTACTCGAATCTATATGAGTGACTTTGTATAGAATTGTGAACACACGCGAGAAACTACATGACTACTACTATTTATACTAAAACATCCCAAGTAACCGTCGGGCAGTTACACTGCTTCGAGATGATTCCACTTGGCACATTCTCAACGTTCGACGCTCCAGATCTTTGCACGTTGCACCTGGTAACCGCTGGAAACCGTTTTCCCTCCAAACGCTTGAATTTCAAACCATTCCACTCTGAACCATCGAACACCTTCGTCGAGAAGCATCTTCGACGAGAAACACCTTCGACGTCGAAGGCAATCAACTTCTCCCTTGGAAGAAATCTTCTAAGTACCTTGCCATCTTTCGATGGGCATTTCGACAGACCTAGCTAGTCGAAAACATCCTTCAGCTTTAATGGCTGACATTAATAAAACAAGGGTGTCGAATTTAGGAGCCAACAAATTGCCCCCCAAGAATGCCTTATTTCGACTCTGAAAGAAAAAGGCATTCTTTGAAACGCCATTCGACACCTGTCTTTCCACGCTTAGTCACAAATTAAATTGTGCATTTTTTGTTGTCTTCTACCAACCACTGGCAATCCCAAGAAAACCATCATTTATCCGTACCTAAGACGTCACTTCAGTACGGCGTGCAGTACCAAACGTCATTTCAGAATTTGTCATTATGACAATTCCCAAAAATGAGGACGCACGCTGCGTCCCTCTATTTCTGCAGAACGGCTAAAACAACAGGGGGATGCCACGTGTCCCACTATCTCCTGCAACATTAAATGGCATTTAATGTCCTCGGTTTTGGGGATTTTCCCCCACTACTATAAATAGCAGTAAGTACCCCATTGTGGAACTTTTTACGCCATCTAGCTTTCAGACTTCTCTATTTTCATACAAACTTGTCATCTTTGCAAAAACCTTTCTTCCTTCACTTCGTCTTCAACCTCATCATTAACAATGGCATCTGGTTCCAATGCTCCTAGCGCTACCGTACCATCTGGAAACGTCAAACCTAAGGTTTTCGTCACTGCTCCAGTAGTAACTTCTACGGGCCAACGAAGGGTCCCTGAACCCTTGGACATCGCCGTTCGTGATGTTTACTCACACCACCTTATGATCCCGGTTGGATACTCCAACCAGATCTTTGCTATGTCTGGCCCCTTGTATCCAAGTATTGCTGAGGCCATGAAGATCAAGAGTTATTTTCCGGTAGTTGAGAAACTCAAACCGGTTGCATGCGCCAAGAAAGACGCAGAGGACAATGAAGACCCTGCGCATGAAAAAATCGACCTCCGTTTCTTCAACAAAGGTGTTAGGGCTTTCAGGTCTGGCCCTAGCCTTACTCCTGATTACGTTGCTTGGCTGGAAAAGATGGAGAAACGCCAAGCTTCGATCTGGAAAGACATGGGGATTTTCGACCTGGTGATGCTGTCGAAGACAGGTTTGAACTATTCTCCGGAGATGTTGATAGCTTCTCTACTTTTCTGGGACTACTCCCACTTTACTTTCCATCTTCCCTGTGGGATGCTGACTCCTACACTCTTCGATGTGGCCGCTATCACTGGCCTTCGACCCACCGGGGACTACTTCGATCCGGAGGAGATGTCGGAGGATCAAATTGGATTTTCTGCCACCAAACCAACATACACCACCTTCATCAATCACTATCATGACAGGTCGACAGATGCTGTGTCGGATGTCGAACACATTGCGTTTCTAGCCTTGTGGCTGACTCGCTTTGTGTTTTGCTCGAAGTCCTTACAGGTGACCAAGAAAATGGTCACTCTCGCCACTCAACTCCATCATGGCCAAAATATCTGTTTGGCAGAATTGATTTTGGCCAGCCTCTATGATTCGATTAGTAATGGGGCGACTCTTCTAAAAATTATCGAGAACAGGGCCAGTTTGCTACTTGCTGGGCCTTTTTGGCTGCTCCAACTTTGGCTCAATGCCACCTTCGAATCTTTCTTGCCTAAGAAGGTTCAAATAAATGATCAGGCTCCAGAGATAGCGAACAGACGCGTCGAAGGAACCAGACTGGCTCTGTTGACGCCTATGGAAGATGGACTGGAGCTTCAGCAAACTTTCACCAACTTCGTTCTGATGTTTGCTCGAAGGAAAGAGTTTGTTTCGACTATGGCTCCGTTTGCTCGACGGAAGGTAGGCCCGACATGGTTCACAAGGCCACATCCAAGGACGTCGAGTGGTCCTAATGTTGACGAACATACAATAATGTGGGAGGCGTTCCTCACACCAAGGATCATGCCTCTTCGATTCAAGAGCTCTAAGACTCACTTGAGTCTGATTGCATACCAACCAAACCTGGTATCTCGCCAGTTTGGTATTATTCAAACCCTCCCTTCTCCAATCTTTCCAAGAGAGAAGTCTATGTTGTACTTCTGCAATGATTACACCAAAGAAGCTGCCACTAAACATATCGGAAGATATGCTGGTCGAACAGTTCTCTCGTTGTTTGACTACCAGCTCAACTTTCTTTGCTCACCATCCTTCGAGGAGTGGTGGAAAAGTTATTACGCTGAGGAGTTTTTCGACGAGAAGGACTTCGTGGATGAGCTTCAGAAATCCTTTGTCCTTGTGTTGGACAAAATAAAGAAATGTAAGTTCATCCTTCACATTACTTTGTCTTTCTCTTTCGACTGCTAGCCTGTTAACTATTTTATTTGCTTTCAGTTGTTCGAAAGCCTGCAGCCAAGAAGGCTGCAGAAGGCCAACATGGAGGAGGCCCCTCAACAAAACCTCCACCGCCGGTGAAGACTACAGCGCCGGCGAAGACCACAACCAACCAACAGGGGGAAGGCCCTTCGAAGAAGCCTTATGTATCGGTAACCAGACTTTCATTATTTTCTTCTGGCTTTCGATTTTTGACTTTCGATGCAATTGCTAAATCGAATTCCCATTGGTTTTTTAGGCACCTTCGCCCAAGAAACGGCCAGCACTGGTGGTCGAATCTGGGAGCGATGAAGAAGGTGATTCTCCTCCTGCTCCTTTAAAAAGGCGAAAGCTAACGAAGGACGCTCCTGCTCCTGCTCCTGAGGGTCGAACAATTAGAATCAAGGTTGCTGGAAGAAAGCCTAGGCCACCTCCAGTGATCATTGAGGAGCCAACGGAGGAGGAATTAAACGTTCTTCTCAATAAGCCTGTCGAAAGCGACAATTCCAGCCCTGGGGCTGAAGCTAATTTACAGGTAGTCTCTTAGACCTTTTTGTAACTTAGGTGTAGATACCTGCATTCGATTATGTCTCTTTCGATTTCTGAAGATTCTTCTTCTTTCCTTTCTCAGGACACCACTGAAAGCTCGCCGCCAAGGACCTCTGAAACACTGGAGTCTGCTGAACTCAGCAGGCCACAAGAAAAAGGCTTGGAAAATGACGAAGCCCATACTGAAATAAATGAGGCCAATGCTGAGACGGTAGAAAAACCAGCAGAAGATCCTCAAACGGAAGAACAACAGCCAAAAGAGGTTCAGGTGGTGGATCTGTCGGAAGAGAATCGTGACGAAGGGGACCATGGCAATGCTGGCGAAGAAAACCAAGGTGCCGCTGGCGAAGAGAACCAAGGTGACGCTGGTACTGCCCCAGTCCGAGTCGAAGGGGAATAAGTCGAGACACCTAACACTCAACAGCCTCAAACCCAAGACAATGCTGTTGCAAGGGCTATTACCTCAATGAAGCACAGGTCGAAAGAGGACTTAGAACTCTTGAAACAAACTGACCCTGTTAGCTATCTCAACGCAATCATCGAGAGCAAGAGCTCATCCGATGCTAGTCAGGAGGTTCCTACCCTGTCGGGGAAGTCCACTGAAACCTCTCCTCTTGATGAAGCTTTAGCGAAGGTTAAGACCAAGTTTTTCAAGAAGGACTTGATGAAGGCTTTAGAGGGGGACCCCACTGCTCCATCATACTTGAGGGATGTTTTGAATGCTGTCGACTTGTTAGCTGTAGCTCCAGAAGTTTCAGGCTTGATCATGGAGTTACACTCCATGATTGATCAAGTCTCGGCAGATTATAGGCGCCAAAGGGGCTTTAATAGCCAGCTTGAGGTGTTATATGGCAAAAGCTCTTCTGCATGGACTGCTGTTTCGGAGACGACTTCTCGAATTGCGGAGTTTTCGAAGCAAAAAGCATCTACGCAGGAAGAAGTCGAGGCCATCGATCGAGAGAATGCTTCCTTCAGGGCACAAATCGAAGAAATAGAGGCTAAGATAAATGCCAACACTAAACGCAAGGAGGAACTTCTTTCGACCATCCCAGACACCGAGAGTCAAACTGAAATCAAACAAGGCCTGGAATTTGCTGAGAAGGCCCAAGGCTTCGACGCTCAGATTGCCAAGCTTGTGCAGGAGAATGCCTGGTGCAAGAAAAGATTGGAGCTGCAGCAAGTCAAATACCTTCGACTCAACGACTCTGTTCCCTTCTGATTGATTCAGCTTTTGTAACCATATTTTGTAATCTATATTCGACAACATTGCCATCTTGGCTAAAATTTATAAAAAATTTCCATTTTGGCTTTTTATGGTTAATTTAGTCTTGTTATTTTATTTTTATCTCTTGGAGTGTAGGTTTGTATTTTTTCAAATATTTACCATTTACTCTCAAGAGCCTTTTATCTTCACCTAACTCTTCGACTTCATAGGCTCCACCAGAAAAAGTTTGGATAACTCTGAATGGTCCTTCCCATTTGGGTGACCATTTCCCCATGCTTCGATCCCTTCGATCCATGGGAAGAATTACCTTCCAAACTAGTTCTTCAGGCAAAAATACCTTAGGTTTTACCTTCTTATTATAAGAGTCTTCTACTCTTTTCTTCTGAAGCCTGAGTAGGTCAAGAGCGCGCAATCTCTCTTCGTCTAAATCCACCAGTTCGTCTAACATCATGTTCCAATAAATCTCAGAGGGAATATCATAATGCCTCTGAACCCTTGCAGATTGAAGACAAATTTCTGCTGGCAACACTGCATCATGGCCAAAAGTTATCCTATATGGTGTTTTACCTGTGGCTTCTTTTGGGGACGTTCGACAAGCCCACAAAATCAGGTCTAACGTCTTGTGCCAATTCTTTGGTTTCTTCCCAACATGCTTTTTTATCAAGCCAATCACTACTTTGTTTGCTGCTTCGACTTGACCATTCGCCTGTGCATAATAAGGCGTTGATGTTAGGAGTTTGAAACCTGTTTCCTGAGCAAATTCCTGCATCTTTCGACCAGTGAAAACTGATCCTTGATCAGTTGTTATCGTCTCAGGGATCCCATACCTAAAGATAATGTTCTTTTGAATAAATTCAATGACATTTTCTTGGTCTACATTGACTAAAGGGATAGCTTCGATCCACTTAGTAAAATAATCAATGCCTACCAGTATGTATTTCTGACTCTTTGATGATGCTGGTCAAATCTCTCCAATGAGATCCAACGCCCATCCTCTAAAGGGCCAAGGCTTCACTATCGAGTGAAGTTCGCTTGCTGGTACATGTTGGATGCCTGTATGGACTTGACACTCTTGACAACCTTTGGCGAACTCAACACAATCTTTCAGCATAGTGGGCCAATATAGTCCTTGTCGAAACAATAACCATTTCATCTTATGGCCTGCTTGGTGAGCCCCACATGCCCCAGCATGCGTAGTCGAAAGGGCTATGTATGCTTCAGTTTCACTTAAACATTTCAGCAATACCCCTTCAGGCGTCTTCTTGAATAACTCATTACCCATGAGTACATAACTCAACGCCCTGTACTTTGTTTTTCGTTCTGTCGAAGCTCCTGGATTTTGAAGATAATCCACAATGGGTTTCCTCCAATCTTGTTCTGACAAATTATCTATGAACGAAATTTCGAAGTTACTTTGATCAGCATATCCTAGTCTCGTCGATTCCAAGTCTGTTGGTGACAGACAAGTTGCTTTTATCTTTTCTCGAACTTTGATTGCTCTTTGTAATCTCGTTTTTGAAATCTTATACCCAGATGCAATTTGTGCCAAGTCGTTGGCTATTTGATTTTCGACTCTGGGTATGTGTCGAATATTGATCGTTTCAAATTTTTTCAATAAACGATTTGCTATCACAAAGTACATAATGAGATTTTCTCTTATGCATTTATATTCCTTTGTGACTTGCTTAATGACTAACTCTGAGTCTCCCATTATTTCGACTCGAGTTGCCCCCAATTCCAACAATATCTCAAGGCCAGTAATTAGAGCTTCGTACTCAGCCTCATTGTTCGAACAAGAACCTGATATTTTGTACTTGAATGTTGTTGGAATTTTTTCTGGAGAAATAATCAAGACTCCTACCCCTGTTCCATCTTTATGGCTGGAACCATCGAAGTAGAATTTCCAAGGTTCTATCTCCACATAATTAATATCCTCAACTTGAATTGAGTGGTCGACTATGAAGTCTGCAACCACTTGCCCTTTAACTGCCTTAAGAGGCATAAAGGTCAAGGAGTATTCAGTTAATGCTAATGCCCACTTGCCAATTCGACTGTGCAAGATAGGTTTCGACAACATATACTTGAAAACATCAAAATGAGACGAAACATACACATCAACTGGTTTTATATATTGCTTGAGTTTTGTACAAGAGAAATACAGACATAGACACAATTTTTCAACTTCGCTATATCTAGTTTCTGCATCGTTCAAAACTCTACTGAGATAGTAAATGGGTCTTTCGACTCCATTCTCATCCTCTTGGGCTAACATGCTTCCCAAAGTTTTGTTGGATGCAGCTATGTACAATCTCATACTCCTATTGCTACAAGGAGGCACCAAAATAGGTGGCTTAGTGAGGTACCCTTTGATTTTGTCGAAGGCTTCTTGTTGCTCTTGCCCCCATTCGAACCCTTCTTTATTCAGTCGAAGTAAGGGTGAAAAGGCCTGAGCTTTCCCACTTAGATTAGATATAAACCTCCTTAAGAAATTTATCTTGCCTAAGAGAGATTGCAGTTCCTTTTTATTCGATGGCGCTTTCGCTTCCAGAATTGCCTTCGTCTTGTTCTGGTTGATTTCGATTCCTTTCTTGTGGACAACGAAGCCCAAGAAATCTCCAGCTTTCACACAGAATGCACACTTCAAAGGGTTCATCTTCAGACCATTTTCTCTCGTTCTTTCGAATGATTGTCGAAGGTGGTCAATATGATTCTTCCTGGAAACAGATTTTATAACAATGTCATCAATATATACTTGCATAAAAGTGTTAATAAAATCATGGAAGATAGTATTCATTGCTCGCTGGTATGTTGCCCCAGCGTTCTTTAGGCCAAAAGGCATCACTACCCATTCGTAAGTGCCTAAGGCCCCAGGGCATCGAAAAGCTGTTTTCGACACATCCTCTTCAGCAATGAATATTTGATTATATCCTGAATAACCATCGAGCATACTCAGGTATTCATAGCCAGCGGCAGAATCGACTAGCATTTCCGCCACAGGCATAGGATATTCATCTTTGGGTGTAGCAGCATTCAAATCTCTGAAATCTATGCACACCCTTAATGTACCATTTTTCTTAATTACTGGCACAATGTTTGCAATCCATTCGACATACCTTGTAACGCGTATGAATTTGCATTTCAGAAGTCTTTCGACTTCCGTTTTGATCTTCGACAGTATTTCTGGAGCGAAGCGCCTTGGATTTTGCTTGATTGGCTTCTTCCCAGGTTTGATTGGCAACTGAAGTTCTACCAATCCTCTGTCGAGACCAGGCATTTCGTCATAATCCCATGCAAAACAGTCTTTGAACTCTTTCAGCAATTGGATTACTTCCAACCTAAGTTCTGGGTCAATTTTGGCGCTGATGTAAGTTGGCCTTTTCTCTGACCCTTCGCCTAAGTTGATTTCTTCTAAAGGATCTTGCGCTAACATTTTAATGTTGTTCGCCAAGGGGTCCTTTTCGAAGCCCAAAGGCTCATCGTCATAAATGGCGTCGAGCCTCTGTTCCTGCATTTCTTCTTGCACGATATCAGGGGGTTTTGGATCGAAATCCTTTCCTGGACCTGCAGCAGATAACTGTTGATCATTGGCCTGTGTGGCCATGTACTTTACTTCGGCTTCGAGAGCCGTTATCATCTTAGTTTCGGCTACATAAGCCGAAATTCGCTTCAAAGATTGTGACTCAGTCATTATCACTGAATTCACTTCCCCAACCAGTTGGTTGGATGTCAGTTAACCCACTGAAGTCTATGTGGGACAAGTCTTCTCTGTCCCATTGGAAACCATGCTCAGGATGCAGGTATAGGGAACAAAAAGTGTTTGGCGCTGGCGCCATGTCGAAGTCAGGTGTTGGACATGGCCCTATGTGAGCCAAGTTCTTGTCGAAATCTGCCAACCCTAGGTGATTTACTTCGCCGAGGTAATAACTTTGATCTGCCTCTATGTTTTCGACCATCCCATCTGGACGCCATAGGAGCAGCCTCTGATGCATCGATGATGGCACAGCTCCAACACCATGAATCCATTCACGGCCCAACAAAAGATTGTAGTTAGGTTTGGCCGATATGACCATGAACATTGTTGGTCGAAGGATAGACCCTACTTTGATATCTAGCTGGATCACTCCCATAGTGGTCCCTATGCCGCCCTCATAGTTCGACAAGACCATGTTGTGAGGCTTAATGTCCTCATCCCTTTTGCCAATTTTCCTTAGCATAGAGTGAGGAATAATGTTGATGGTTGCCCCACAATCCACCAATATTTTATTCACAGTAGTTTCTTCGAGTTTAGCCCTTATGAATAAAGGCTTGAGGTGATTTTTCATCGCCTCTGTAGGTGGCTCGAAGAACCCATTTTGTTCCTCAGTGGTGCCATTGTCCATGACGAAATAACACACTGGCCTATGTTTGGCCATTTCCTGCTCCACTTCCCAGTCACTTACTTCGACTTCCACCTGTCGGTTGAATTCTCTGGGCAGCACTGAGACTATATTCACCATTATGTCCAAAGTATCATCAGACTTAGAATCGTCTTCGTCTTCGACTTCACTTTGGTTAGGCCAAACTAGCCTGTTGGTTACTGGCTCTCTTTCTAAAGGTTTTCTTTGCTTCCTTTGAGGAACGTTCGAACTGGTTTCTGCCTTTGGTTCGTTGGCATCCTCCCTTTCAGCTTTTCGTCTCCTTTGGTATCTCCTCCATTGAGATCGAGACATGGGATTTTTACCTTTGTAGTTGCTTGACACTTGTGCAACTTTAGGTGCAGCAACCTGAGGCTCTTTCTTTTGAGTCAAAGAGGAACCTCTTGGCACGTCGAAAGAGTGCCATCTCTCCTCACTTGGCCTTTTTCGACCAGAGGTTTTGTACCAAGTATCTACTGGCACATTTGTGGGAGGCCTAAAAGTCAATGGCCTCTTTTCTTGGTTTGAACCTCTTTGAGAGGCTCTTCTGGGATCATGTCGAAGATCAACATTTTCCCTTCTCTTATTCGCTGCTCTTACGCCTTGAATATGCTCAGCAGCCTTTTTGTCAAAGATCGAACTGCATCTTGGACACAGCATCACCTCTGATTTCTTTTTCTGGCATCTTTGTAGAAAATCTGCCAAATTTTCATTTTCCCGAGGGAAAGCAGTCTTATTAGCTTGTTCTTGCCTCATGGCCTCTTCTGATGCTTTTGGGTCAGAGAGTTCGACCATGTTGATATTCATTGTACCTTTGTTAGCAAGAGTTAACTGCTTCATTTGTATCTCCAGATTCTCCGTCTGGCCTTGAACTGTGGCCAAGTGGGAACTGGGTTTTGGTCCAGTTTTTTGTGCTTCAGCGGTCTCTAACTTCGGGCTTTCGACCGCTTTCTGAACTGCTTCAATTGTCTTCCTAGATAAATTTCCAGAAAACCTGCCAAATATTGGCATGTTGATATGGTCCTTTGAGACTTCGACCATTGTGATTCCTGGCTTCTTCGACTGGCTCCTGGTTGCTTCTATCACGTTCACCTCAGAGGGCTCAGCATAGTGGGCTTCAGCCTGCAATGGATTTGAGTCGACAGCCATGGGGGTTTTGTCAGCAAACTTCAACCTCCCTTCTTCGATAGCGTCTTGCACAAGGTTCCTGAAAAGAAAACATTGAGAAGTTTTATGGCCCAAAAAATTATGATATTTGCAAAAACCTCTCTTCTTTCTTTGATCAAGAGGAGGCACTTTTACCCCTGGGGGTACTATCATTTGGCCATCTTTAACCAGCAAGTCGAATATTTCATCACATTTTGTGATGTCAAAACTATAAGTCTTCTTGGGGAACCTATCGTTGGTCCTTTCTGGACCAATGGGATTTTTTCCACTTGAGGGGACTAACAGTTTACAAGAGTATGGTGGCCCTTGTTTCAGTTCTGCTAAATCGACTTCTCCTTCTTCGACAGCTAAAGTATCGTCGAAGGATTCCGGATCTTCGTCATCCATCTCAACGTACGCTATCCTCTCTCTTTTGTGAGTTTTCGTTGCCTTTGCTTTTTTAGCTTTGAGGCGTTCTACCTGTTGAACTCTATCGGCCAGTTGGGCCATGTCTCTCAGGTATTGGGTGTCTAGCTTCTTCCTGATGGAATAATCTAAACCGCCTGCGGCTATTTCGACTAACTCATGTTCTGGCACTTGTGTAAAGCATCTCGCCTTGAGCAACCTAAACCTATTTAGATATTCGTCTATGGGTTCAGTGAAACGTCTCTTTACACTGGCCAATTCCTTCAGGCTTATCTTGGTTTGCCCCATGTAGAATTGTTCATGGAACAATCTTTCCAACTGGGTCCAGTGATGGATCGAATTGGGGGGGGGGGGAGAGTTGTAAACCAAGTAAAAGCGTTCTTTGTTAAAGAACTTGGGAAGTACTTGATCCTCAGGTTTTCGTTATTCGAAATATCTCCTGCTTCGATCAAGTATCTCGCCACATGTTCGACAGTAGATTCTGTCGTGTCCCCCGAGAACTTAGTGAATTTGGGGACTTTACATCTAGGAGGTAAGTCTGTTTGTAGCACGTATTCTGACAATGGAGATGTAAAGTTGGGCCTTCGAAAGCCCATGTTCATCCCATTCTGAGTCATGATCCTTTCGATCATGGTTGCCAGATTGTTTTCCAAACCCATGTTTTGGTATTGGATATGCTGAACTACTTCGTCAGCATTTTGGTTTCTGTTAACTAACCTTACCTCTGGGGTTATTACCCTAGGTTCCTCGACGGGTTGCTCCAATCGTGCCCTAAGGTTTCCTTCGACAGGCTGTTGAGCCTGGTTGATGGTGGTTTCTTCCTCTAAGAATATCCCCTGGTTTCCCCTTATTTGCGCCCTTTGGGGCTGTCGAATGGGTTGGGGTACTCCAAAGAAATCAGCCAAACGCGTCATTTGCGCTGTCACTTGCTGATTCGATTGAGTAGTGTTTTGTATTAGAGGGTTTAGCACTGTACTCAAAGTTTGTGCCAACATTTGCACCATATCATGGTTGCTTTCGTCCATTTGTTGCCTCAAGACTGCTGTCGAGGCATTTGTAAGGCCATGGGCTACTTGGGACGTTCCTCCTAAGAGTTGGGTCCTATTTCTATTCGCCATGCCTACTCCAGAACCTTGGAGTGGCGAAGAGGCACTCACTAAAGGGTCTGAAAAAGTGGACGTAGCATTCGTCAGGCTAGCCAATTCAGAAGTTGGCATACCATAGAGTGGCATAAATCCTGGTGGCGCAAAAGGCCTTGTGCCTAAATTTCCCCTTGGTGGGGGAGTTCCCACAGGCATCCTGGGGCCTGTAAACGAAAGTAATGGCCCCGTAGTTGTGACCGCTACTGCTGGTGTCGAACCAACAGTTGTCGCTTCACTTACGGTCGTACTAACCGTTGCTCCCACATTCGTTTGTGGGATCTCGTTATTGTTTGGCGGATTCGCCATCTCTTCCCTTCTTCTGGCAGTATTGTTATCGTTAGTGTATATTCTACCACTTCTCAATAACATACAACACTCCTCGAAAAGATGAGATTATTTTCAACAATCAACACACAGTCCCATCAGGTGTGCCAATTTGTTTACCTTGGTATTTGGTAAACAACCGCTGATCCTCCAAATGGTTACTTATTTGGTTACTCGCAGGATCGATCAGATTGATCCTAGGACATAGGTTGATTTTGAAGTTTTGGATTAAATTGAATATGGGTTAAATGACAATAAAATAAAAAGGCTTTAAGTAAATTGCATGAAGAAGGGACTTGGTAAAATAAATAAGGCTTTAAATGAGAGGGTTCGACAGGAAAGTAAAGAAGAAAGCAAGTAAATTTCTGGAAAAGTAAATGACTTTGATTAATAAAGTTGGTGTTTCACACATACATTTCTCAACAATTCTTTCTCACACGCTGGGTACTCGAATCTATATGAGTGACTTTGTATAGAATTGTGAACACACGCGAGAAACTACATGACTACTACTATTTATACTAAAACATCCCAAGTAACCGTCGGACAGTTACACTGCTTCGAGATGATTCCACTTGGCACGTTCTCAACGTTCGACGCTCCAGATCTTTGCACGTTGCACCTGGTAACCGCTGGAAACCGTTTTCCCTCCAAACGCTTGAATTTCAAACCGTTCCACTCTGAACCATCGAACACCTTCGTCGAGAAGCATCTTCGACGAGAAACACCTTCGACGTCGAAGGCAATCAACTTCTCCCTTGGAAGAAATCTTCTAAGTACCTTGCCATCTTTCGATGGGCATTTCGACAGACCTAGCTAGTCGAAAACATCCTTCAGCTTTAATGACTGACATTAATAAAACAAGGGTGTCGAATTTAGGAGCCAACACATCCATAATCGAATTTGTATTTGAACTATAGTCTTCAAAAAAATGTGTTTATAGTTAAACATATTTTTATCTATATAACTTATAAGGTTAAATTATGGAGAAAAAGATATAAACCTTCAAAATCATCATTCATTATGTCATTGTAAAGCATGCTACTTGTAAAGCGTGCTATATGTCATTGATTTTCTGCATTGGTAAAGAAGAACAATTAATAATCAACAATATTAACCAAACAATGTATGTGTTCAACAAATGATTGCCTATTAACCAAAATAACCAATGTTCAACAATTGATTGCAAATATTTAATATTATTAATGCCTCTTAATGTTCTACCACAAATTGATTTTCGAATCCAGTATTTTTTAAACTGTAACATTGCTTATGGGTCAGACTATAACTACTTCAATATATGTTATTCAATAAGATGACAGAAAATTTATGCAATTATATATAAAACAACAATAAAGTAAAACCTCATCATTTATGTAATCTGTTTCAATCTCTTTAACAAACTCTTCATCCACAGAGAGTTTCCAAAGTGAAACTTGGCCAAAATTTGATTGAACCTCAACTCTGAATGCCATCTTTTTACCCAAAAGCAAGTCAAACTCAAATTTTAATTTTTTACTTTTGGTCTCTCCTACAATTTAGCAATGATTTTTACAATTTACCGACAAAATTAGCGACAGTTTTTTATTTAGAGACTGAATTTACGATAATTTTAGTGGTAGTTTTAGCATGAGGGACCAAAAGTTAAAGTTAAAATTTTTAGGAAGTCCATTCTTTGAAAAAAACTTTTAGAGGGATTAAAAGTAAATATAATATTTTTACGAGGACCAAAAATATATTTAACCCTTTAAAAATATATCATTGGTATAACTTTTTTAACATCTTCCCCACACGAACACTTAAAGGAATTGTTAATATCATATGCCTTTAAAGAATATTGTGTACATCCATAATAGAACCAATCATATTTTGATATAGAAAACTTCAAAGTAGTTATCAAAGTAACACAAAGCATTTCCTAAATACAATTATAGGAAAATATCATATATGCAATAATAACATAAGTAATAAATTCACTGGATTGATATTTCCAAGTTTACAAAATACATGTTTGACCTTGCACAACTGACTTAACGACTTGCACTTGATTTTATGAACAAATTTCTCAATAGTGTTGAACTTCGATGCACCAAACCACATAGACATAGACCTTGATGATTGAGTTGACTTCTCGGTCTGTTCGCTTGCGGGTAACCTACAACACACACATATATATATATATATATATATATATATATATATATATATATATATATATATATATATATATATATATATATATATATATATATATATATATGATACTCAAGGGAAATGGAGAATAATTTCAAAAGTCAAGAAATTAGATATTTATTACTTAGAAGAAAAAAAAATCTTTAATCTCTAGATTATCTTCGTTAATCAGCAATTTAGACTCACTCCATCCATTTGAAACTGAAAAAGAAAAACATTGTTATAGATTCAACAATCATGTTTATGTATTAAAATAATTGCGGTTAAAAAACAGAAAATAAAAATCTTGAGAATCCTTGATCATAGCATGTGTGAGAATAATGATAATAGCACCACTATTATTGACATCATTGTAGTAATCCAAAAACTTAGATTCATAATTTTCCCATAAGGTGCAGTTAATAATATTACCACAGTTTTGAATCGTTGAATCAACATACTTAGAGTAAATATATTTGATATGGATAACAACTGACATTCTATTCAAAACACGCAGAATGATAACAAAAGAAAAATTATCTAAGATCTTTCAGCTTTAGTGAAACAATAGTCTTTTTCCCTGTGTGTTGGTTTGGAAATTGTTTATCTCATAAACAACACCAAAAAGATCTACAATTAACGAAATCAACGTTATTATACAATATTGATTACCAACAGAAAATGCATCAACTTTATATAAATCACACCTTCCAATCTATTAAGGTAACAATTGCCTCCAAGGATGTCTCCAAAGTCTTTAAAATAATACCTTTTTGGAGGGTCATTCTGAATATCAACAACTTTAACCGTCGTACCACTAAGGAACAATTTTTTTTTGGAATGATCACAGAGCCTCCACTTAAAATCATTATCATAAATAATAACATTGTTCATTATACAAGTCATATTCTCCTGAAGTATTTCTTTTCATTTAGGTGTATTATTATAACGGATCATGACTTAGATTCTGTCAACCTAAAAACATTTAAACCAGAGGAATTTTTTCAAATGCACTTGTAGTGTTCCTATTTAAATAATTTTAATTTGTTAATTATTATACACTGTCGTATATTTTTACACTAATGACCACTCAATTTTATTATTTAAAAAAAATTACTATTTATTAATAGTGTAAAACTACTTTCCACCTAATGTATTTTTTTTTTTGTTTTAAAACTCATTATTTTGATCATCTCTCCCTCCAATTTTACATGTGGGTGATGATTAGGATATTAAAATTAAACTACGTGTAAATATTGATTGAAATAATTTATTAATTTTTTAAAATAAATTAATAATCAATAATCTTAATTAAGTTTTTTATGAAATTAATTAATTAAATAATATTTGAGCATAAATTATTTGATTTAAGACATATATTATTTCAAATTAATTTAGGCCAACACTCAAAGACCCATTATCACCCTAACTCAATCAAGCAATTGTTTTTAAATGTTTAAACTTTATAAACCCCTTATCTAACTTTTAAACTAATCGGTGAGGGACATAGTAATAGCTACATCGATAATAAGCTTGTCATACCTTGACTTTTAACCCACTCTACATACTCCATCTTTGAAGAGTGAAGTTCTAACAATGTAATTCGGTAACTAGAGAACTCAAGAAAAGGACAAATCAGTTTTCCATAAGACTTATCAAGAAAAAAACTTGAAAACTCGAATAGAGTAAATAACATCAACTACTGGAAAATATGGCAAGAAAACAAGTGTTATCACAATACCTTCTGTGGTGGGAAATCTCCATCTCCATCACTCGCTTTGAAATTTCTAAGATATCAGACTTTGTTTTTAAACTAAAGAAATCTCTTTATGGCCTAAAACAAGCTCCTAGAGCTTGGTATGACAGATTGAGTAACTTTCTTGTAGAAAATAAGTTTATCAGAGGAAATGTTGACACTACACTCTTCTGCAAAATCTTCAAAAATGATATTTTAATTCTTCAAACTTATGTTGATGATATTATTTTTGGTTCTTCTAATCCACCCCTCTACGAGGAATTCTCTAAGTTAATGCAGGCTGAGTTTGAAATAAGTATGATGGAAGAACTGAAGTTCTTTCTGGGAATCCGGATTGATCAAAAATCATAGGCTACTTACATTCATCAATGTAAGTACACCAAAGAACTTATGAAGAAATTCAACATGACAGCCTGCACTGTAGTAAAGTCTCCAATGCATCTAACATGTATTCTTGAGAAAGAAGAAGTAAGTGGAAAGGTTTGTCAGAAGTTGTATCGTGTATTGTGGTATGATAGGCTCTCTTTTGTATCTGACTGCATCTAGACTTGATATTTTATTCAGTGTTCATCTTTGTGCTAGATTCCAATCTAATCCTAGGGAATCTCATTTAACTGTTGTTAAGAGAATTCTAAGATATCTGAAAGGAACCACTAACCTTAGCTTGATGTATGAGAAAACATCAAAGTACACTCTTTCTGGTTTCTGTGATGCAGACTATGCTGGAGATAGACTAGAGAGAAAAAGTACTTCTAAAAATTGTCAGTTTCTAGGCAAGAATCTGATCTCGTGGTCAAGCAAGAGGCCGTCAACAATTGCTCTCTCAACTGCAGAAGTAAAGTTTATCTCAACAGCACTATGCATCACTTAGATGCTCTGGATGAAGAATCAGCGGGAAGATTATCAGATTTATGAGAGTAACATTTCTATCTTCTGTGGAAATACTTATACTATTTGCTTGAGTAAGAATCATATCTTACACTCTAGGGTTAAACACATATAAATTAAACATCATTTTATTAGAGACTATGTTCAGAAAGGGATCCTATCTTTAAAATTCATAGATACTGACCATTAGTGGGATGATATTTTTACAAAATACTTAGCTAAAGATAGATTTCTGTTTATTCTAAAGAATCTGAAAATGGATCTTTGTCCAGAGTAAGATGTCATTAGAATCAAACGTGTTTTAGTCTTAGTCTGAAGTGATAAGATTCTGACTCAATCAAAGGCCTTCAAATTTCTTTTACCTCAGTCATCAGAAGATGTTTCCGTCAGAAATATTTATGATCAGATGGAAAACTTTATGATTTTTAGAAGATGTAAGAATATCAAACGCATTGCTATGATTCAGATAATTTGTAGAGACTTACTAGTTCTTGTTCTCTAACTTTTTGATGATGTTAAAATGGGGTAGAAATAGTATAATGATTTTGATAAACCTTAAAGAAATACAAAACTCATCATAATAATAAAATATGCATTTACCACTGACGTGTGTTTGTTTGGTGGATGATTAACCGAGGAACTATGAACAAGTTCACTAGGCATTCTAAGACATTTCAAAATGAAAGAACTCTGTTAAAGTTCTTAAGAACTTATTGTTCATATAATCAAAGATGTAGACTTTGTGAACATATGTTCAAAAATCAGATAGACCCAATACTATTTAGAAGCTGAGAACACTCTGAAAGTTAAAGTTATCTTGATTTTAGTATCATAATGTTCAGAAGATGTAAAATGTTTGAGAATATGATATTCATAACATAAGAATCAAAAGTAGAAGCAGATACTTTCCAGAAGAACTGAGCGACTCGAAAGTTGAAGACTATCTGAAAAATCTGGATAGAAGATTCAATAAGAAGAAGCTCTGATGAATTCAAGATCTTAATTGGTTCTATTGGTATCAAGAGTCAAGACTCTCAAGATCTCAATATCTGATCTATTGGAACCATGGGGAGTTTTTACTCACATGGTTCAAAGTCGGGGTATTCAAGCTTCATCAAGTCATTGACTCAGGGGGAGTTTCATAAAAAGGATAAGTATTCCTTACTCTTTTTATTTTTACTTTTTCTGATTATATGAACAAAATTGTGTCATTAAAATACATAGTCTTGTCATCATAAAAAAGGGGGAGATTGTTAGAACAAAATTTGGTTCTGCAATATTATCTCTGAGTTTTAATGATAACAAATGAGTATGTTTGTATGAATAATTTTAATACTCTAATGTTTTTTACTTTTTAGTACTTAACAAACAGGTTCTGCTTCTGATGGATGGCATGGCAAGACATTAGAAGAGAATTAATTTCGCTTCTGCGCTACACAAGTTCTGATGAACAGTAGAAAGACACTCTAGAAGACTATGAAATGTAGGTTTTGATATAAAGTCTAAAGAAACCAGTCAGAAGATATGAAGACATAATTTTCTACTTAAGTCCAGATGCTAAAGACTCATGTTTATGAAGACAACGTGTTATAAAGAAACATGTCATAAAATCTGAAGACAGGAGTTTCTACTTAAGTCCAGATGCTGAAGACTAATGTTTCTGAAGACAAAGAGTTCTCAAGACCAAGTGCTGAAGATTCTGATAGATGAAGTTCTAAAGACTCTGAAGACTTGAAGTTCTGATGACCTTATGTTATGTTCCTGCTTCTAAACTCATGCTCACAGAAGCCTCTGAAGTGCAGAAGGAAAAAAGATAACGTTAACATGGTACAATAGTACACAATACGAAAAAGTCTTATTCCACTACCTCTCCACTAGCTTAAGTTATGGAAAAGTAAAGGACGTAGCAGTATTATTTGTAACGACTCTTTTTCAAATAGCTAATATCTCTATTCTTCTTGGATATATAAGAAAAGGATCACATGCTTAAAATGTGGCGTTGGTGTTCAATGTTCAAATGAAAGTTGTCATTATTGGAACACAACCAAAATTGTCAACCACTATAACAACAACAAGAACAATTGTCATCAAAATGATTCTTCAATCATGTTGTTGATGATTTGAAGAAAACAATGAAATCATTGATTCACAATGTGCTTAATTTCATATACTGCAAGAAGCTTTCTAAGCCGCAAAATATAATGAAGATGATCATGGGAGCTCCAGTTACAAATCTACAACATGAATGTTGTGCTCTAAAATGACCATTGAAGTAAATAGAACAAGGGTTGTTGTCCAGAATTTTCTAAGGTGAATCAAGATGAAGAAGTTCTTCTCCTTACTACATCAAGATCAACAAAATTTTCAGAAGCTTATGAAGAAGAAGACTTCATCAATTCAAGTGCTTTGGGCTATTGTCCGTGAAGAAGCTACTTGAAGAAATGAAGATAACACATTAAATCTATAATACAATGTAATATTTTTAGTGTGTATTAGGATCTTATGATGTACTTAATTGAGTATACACTTACTTGTTTAGAAGCATTATTTTGTAAACAAACCTTGTAAAAATAGATAGGAGATTCTGTGGGATCAGATTCTATCGAGTCAATGACTGTTATATCTGGTTGGATCACTGAACATATCATTGCAAGGTTCCTTGAGAGACAGAGTGAAGGTCTGATCTCAAGAAGATAACGGCTCCGGTCATTATGGGAAATCCTAATAGGAGATTTTGAAGAATCAGATTCTGTTGGGTTAATGAACGTTATATCTAGGTTAGATCCCTGAATGTGTCATTGGATGTTAGTCACCGACAGTTTCCCATGCAGATTGTAATCAGATTTGGTTATAGTGGATTAAGTCCTTGGGTTCAAGGCGAAATCACCTTGGTATAGTGGACTGGACTAGCTTGAGGGTTTCTCAAGTGAACCGGAATATATCATGTGTTCTTTAATTCTACTTATGCTTAATTTTTTATGCTTCTATAACACATTCAAAAGTATCACTCAACACAACAATGTTAAGAAACGAAAGTTTGTTAAGAAATGAAAACCCAATTCAAACCCCCCTTTCTTGCATTTTCTTCATACCTTCTTCAGGTAGATGATTATTTCTTATCAAAGTGGCTAGATATTAAGATATTTGAACAGCGATGAGATGATTTTCAATGTCGGCGGATGAGGTAATTTTCTAATGTCTGCCTTTGTATGTGATGTTTTCCCCATGAGCAATGGAGGGTTCCAAATACTTTGTTCTCAACTTCTAATTCTTTGTGAAATGTTTTTCTGAGTGTATTCTTTTGAACTTCAGGTCTCAAGGAACATTGAATTGGTTTTATCAGCTCTCAGCAGCGAAAAAGGACCAGCATATGATCGAATTATATTGAACGCTGGAATGGTGGAACATTTGCTTGGTGCTGAAGGTGAAACAGATACGTCGGTTGCACTATGTTGTACCCAAAAAATTTCCCTCCCATTTTTGAAGACAATTGATTCAAGACACCTCCTCATGCTCCCAGGGTTCTCAATTTCTCAAGAATACTCAAGGGTTTGAACTTACAAGCATCTCTCCTAAGCAATGGCCTACAATTAGGGTTTTGTGTTTCTCAAAGAAAATTGAGTTTCTAATGCCTCAAGTGAGTTTCATTGTTCCTCGTATGCTTCAAGTTACCCTCATGACAAGTTTCAAGCCTTGCATCACAAGTTTTCTCAGTCAATTGCTCAAATGAGTGAAAATCAATTGTATTGGACAAAAAGTCAACTATGGTCAACATACAGCCAAACTTCAAGATTTTTGGTCAACATCAAGATTTTGAGGTCACATTCATCATTTGATCAAGGTTTGATCATGATTCATCAAGAAAACTCAAGATTCATCAAAAGTCAAAAATTGCTAAATTAGGGTTTTCCATAGGAGAAATCAACTAAACTTTGACCAAGCATAACTTTCACATGCTTCTTCAGAAAATTCTCAAGAAAATCTCATTTTGAAGTAAATTCAATTCTCTACAACTTTTTCACTCTAAGATCAAGGTCAAAAAATGCTTCATTTGAGAGATATAGGTCAAAATATTTCAGGTTATTTTTTAAAAGTCAACAAAAAGACATTTTTTGTCAAAACAATTTACATCAAGTTAAAGATTTCAAATGAAAAAATGACCAACATGAGAGTTCTAGGGGACATCTTTATCTTTCCTAAAATTCAAAGATCACATTTATATGATAAATTGTGAGAGTTATGGTTGGCATAAGTTGGACAATTTTTGAGAAAATGCATGAAGTCCACTTTGAGCAAAATTGCATTTTTTGGGCTAATGGGCCTAAATTTTTTGGTTCAAACGTGTTCATGACATGTTTAAGGACCCATAAGTCCATTCATGCATTATCTTTTATTTTTATTTCATTTATTTTGATTTTTATTCATTTAAAAGCAAAATAAATCAAATAAAATAGGAAATGATGGACCAAGGCATGTGGGCTTTTGTTTTGGATCATTTTGAAGCCCAAGATCACATATCCAACTTGCCAAAACCATGTTACCTCAATATAAAAATAGAATTTCATTTGTCTTGGAAGGTTTTTAATTGGTTTTGGCAAGAATCTTCAAATTTGGAAACTTGAAAACATTTTTTATCATGTTTGATTCACACTTAACTCCTCATGATTACCATTCATTTTTGCTGACTTAATATGATTCTTATAAATAGAGGACATCATCATTGAAGAGGAAGGATGAAGGCTGCCTCAAAAAATAAGGGTTTCAAAACACAGTTTTTTCAAAGAATAGTGTCATATTGTATCAAAGCCTCCAGCCTATTTCAGTCCAAACTAAGGATTGAATCATCCTCATGAAGTTCCCAGGAACTCATCCAAGCCAAGAAGCATCTCATTCCACGTCCAGAACACCATGCTCAAGCCCTCTGGTTCGGTAAAAAAATTCTTAATTCGAATTTGTCAATCTATGCATTATGGTTTACTTTTGATTGCCCAAATGTGTTTAACATGATGTGTGATAGAGGTTTGAACCAAAAAGATCAAGCTCTAACGTAGAGAACATGATATGCCATCATTAGGGCATGAACTATTTGTTAGAACAAAATTGGTTTTGACCATATCTCAGAGTTTTGATGATAACAATAAATTATATTTTATATATTTGATACTCTGATGAACGTATTTAATTGTTTCAGATAATGTTTTGACAGAAGCATCTTGATGTGCTGAGCTGAAAATAAATGAAGAAGTTCTTTGATGAAAGAACTATTTGTTTTAGCGCAAGTACTGATGTTGTCTCTGATAATGTTCTGACAGAAGCATCTTGATGTGCTGAGCTGAAAATAAATGAAGAAGTTCTTTGATGAAAGAACTATTTGTTTTAGCGCAAGTGCTGATGCTGATGCTGACTCTTGTAAGATAATTATTTAAATGCATCTTCTAACGCTTAACAGGATTCCTTGATCAGAAGTACCTTGAAAGCAAGTGTTGTTCAGAAGATATTTGAAAGCAAGTGTTGTTCAAAAGATATTTGAAAGAAAGTGTTGTTCAGAAGATATTTGAAAGCAAGTGTTGTTCAGAAGATATTTGAAAGCAAGCGCTGATCAGAAGTACTTAGCAAGAAAAGCGTTGTTTAGAAGATAAGCAAGCATGTTCTGAATTCAAGATGTGAAGCAAGTTCTGAAAGAATGCAAAAGCTATCAAGTCTTGTCAAGCTTCATGAAACCTGCTCTTACAAGTGTCGTTTGCTCATTTAATGCAAAGACGGATACATGCACTCAAGTGTCTACGCTAGTGCATTGGAAAATGGAATAGTGAAAAGAAACACGCAAACATTTAATGCTCTCCATTTGAAGGCAGCAACGGTCATGTTTCTTCATGCTATATATAGAAAACATTAATTGCAAGCCAATAACGACTAGTGAAAAATACTGAAGTTCTGAAGAACTGAAGAACTTAGAGAACTGAACAATTTCAAAAGAAGCAAAAGCTACGTGAAAATATTCTGGGCTCACAAACAAATTTCTTACATTTTGTGCAATATTATTCTTAGTGAAAAATCACAGTTGTGATATAGCTTTCTTAGAAGCAAACTTTGTTTCACTATCTGTAAAGATTTATCTCTTGTAATTGTTCCTTGAGAGACCAAGTTTGGTCAGATTTCTCAAGTAGACTAGGACTAGTTTAAGTCTTAGTGGTGTGAGTCACTTGTAAGATTAATTGTGCATTGTTAATCACAACATTTGTTGTGTGATTGTAATCAGTTGATTATAGTGGATTAAGTCCTTGTTGAGAAAGGCGAAATCACCTTGGCGGGTGGACTGAAGTAGTTTGAGTTCAAATGAACCAGGATAAAAATAACCTTGTCTTTCCATTATTGTTGAGCCTTTAAGAAAAAGAAAAAGATAAACTTATTCAACCCCCCCCCCTTATAAGTGTTTTCTCCACCTTCAATTGGTATCAGAGTTTGACTCTGAGTTCAACACTTAACTGTGTCAGGAAAAGATCCAGAAGAAAACACAAATGGCTACTGAACAAAACAACAATAGTTACAACAAACCTCATATATTTGATGGAGAAGATTTTGATTATTGGAAAGATAGACTAGAAAGTTTCTTTCTAGGTCATGATAGTGATTTATGGGATATAGTCTTGGATGGTTACACACATCCTACAGACTCAGAAGGAAACAAGATTGATAGGAAAAATATAGATAGACAACAAAAAGCTGATTTCAAAAATCATCATAGAGCTAGAAATATTTTTCTAAATTCTATCTCTAAAATGGAATATGAAAAAATCACTAATAGAGATACAACACATGATATGTTTGAGTCTCTTAAAATGACTCATGAAGGAAACGCTCAAGTGAAGGAGTCTAAAGCTCTGGCTCTCGTCCAGAAGTATGAAGCCTTCAAAGTAGAAGAAAGTGAATCTATAGAAGCAATGTTCTCAAGGTTTCAAACTATGATCGTTGGTCTGAGAGTTTTGAACAAGGGATAAACTAAAGCAAACCACGTTAAAAAGATCATCAAAAGCTTACCCAGAAGATGGACACCTATGGTCACTGCTTTCAAAGTATCAAAAGATCTGAACAACGTGTCTCTTGAAGAACTCACCAGCCCTCTCAGAAGCCATGAGATAGAACTTGATGAGCACGAGCCTCAGAAGAAAGGTAAGTCTCTTGCCCTTAAATCAATTAAGAAATATAATACTAACGCTTTTCAGGCTGAAGAGGAAAACTCTGAAGAATCTGCGTCAGAAGAAGATGAACTATCCTTGCTCTCCAGAAGGATCAATCAACTGTGGAAGCACAAGCAGAAGAATTTCAGAAACTCCATAAGAACAGGAAATGACTCTGAACAATCCTCTGGACACAGAATATCAAGTAACAGAATCATTACCTGCTATGAATGCAATAAACAAGGTCACTACAAAAGTGAGTGTCCAAGGCTTCAGAAGGAGAAACATAAAGGGAAGTTAGTTAAGGAAAATAAGAAAAGTCTTATGGCAACATGGGATGATTCTGAATCTTCTGAAGATGGAACAAATTCAGAAGATGAACAAGCCAATATAGCTCAAACCGAAAACTTATCAGATGTCTCTGAATCTTCAGAATCAGAACCTGAATCAGAATCAAACACTGAAGAGGTATTCCCTGACTTCACTGTTAATTTCACTAAAGCTGAACTAGGAGAAAGTCTGAGTGAAATTCTGGAAAGATATCAGTGGCTTCGAGTCAAATTCGGGAATTTGAAAAAGGATCTTGCTTCTGACTTTGAAGTAACTAAGAGTCTGAGATCAGAAAAATCTGAGTTAAAAGAAAAGATTTCAAAACTATAAAATGATCTACAAAACTCTCAAAAGGAAATAATCTCAGAAGATCCTAATAATGCTGATAAGATCATAAAGAAATATGATCAAAGCTTTCAGAAGTTTCTAGCTAAAAACATAGATAAAAGCAAAATGGCTTCAATGATCTATGGAGTTAGCAAGAAAGACAGAATAGGTATAGGATACAAAGGCAAAGTAACTCAGCCTAAGAAAGTTAAGGATCTGGTTATCAAACGTACTCCTCTCTATTCTCACTTCACCACTGGGCACACACATCATATTAAATATACATCTCACTTTGGAAATTCTTATGCTAAACCAAAGTTCAAACAAAACTTTAAATACTCTAACCCAAGAGGACCCAAAAAGATATGGGTACCAAAAGACAAAATCATCTATGTTGCAGATATTTTTAACAGCAAGGTTGATACTCCAGTACTAACACCTGGACTTTGGATGCTCTCTACTCATGGAGGAAAGAAAGCATATGTTCTAAGGCCTAGAATCTAAAAGATTCTAAGGTTTCAGGGGAAATCAGAAATAGAAGATTACTGGCTCTGAAACTATTGGAAACAGGAATGGAAATATAACATCAGAAGCTCTGAACGAAGCTTGTCTAAAAGGAAAGTTTTCAGAACTTTCTTTTAAATCATAAAATGTTGATTCTTCCTATAGGCCACTAGAAACATCTTATATTTCAATCTTTTTGAATGTGCTTGTTTTTATTCTGAACAAGTTTGATTCTAAAGCACAAAGGTGTTTTCTGCTTGGATATTCTGAACGCTCAAAAGGCCATAGAATATACAACACAGAAACTCTGATTGTTGAAGAATCAATCAAAGTCAGGTTTGATGATAAGCTTGGCCAGCAACCGCCAAATCAAATTGATTTTTCTATAGGTACAAAAGATCATCCCTCAAACTCTGAAAAGTCAGAAGAAAAGAAAGACTCAGAAGATCATCCTCTTGACAATGCTCTGGATAATCTCAGAATCTCAGAACAACCCACTCAGAAAAGATGAGTTCTCAGATGATTTGAATGAAAAGCCAGTCAGAAGATTTTAATCATTATGATACTCAGAAGTTCATTAGATTAAACAACTGTCCCATGCAACCTTCAGGAGATGAACACTTGGTGTGTTTCTGAAAGGTCACGCGTGCTAAGTTATTGACGTCGTTCTAGGTAACAGTTATGATTTGATTAAAATCTCACGTTTTCCCCTTACTTTTCAATTTAATTAAATGCTAAGTCATGATTAGATTCTTTTATTTAAATACTCTTTTTACAGTTTTTATTTTTTTAACCTATTTATGAAAAGTCTTCATATAAATACCTTTGTAAAAACCCTTCTCACTTTTTACCGTCTCTTTCAAAACTCAATTGTCTCTGTGTATTTTTCTCTGAAACCCATTTTTCTTCTCTCAAACCTAAGTGCTCCTATGGCTTCCTCCTCTACTCATTCTGAGAACATTCAATCTGAGCAATACATCGTTCCTGAGAGAACCACTCTCATTCTAGTGGATAGCTTAGAGGTTATAAGTGAAATAATAGTGGACTTTGAGAATCTTAAAGCTAATGGTTTTGATCTTCTTCCTACTGTTGAGTTTCAAGGTTGGGGGAACTTCTTTGAACGTTTAGTTGGTCCAGTCTTTCCACACCTTGTTAAAGAATTCTGGATACACGCAATTGCTTCTCCAAAGGTCATCCTCTCTTTCGTGATGGGTAAGGAAATCTCCATTACTGAAAACCTAATCAGAAAACTTCTAGGTTTTGAAGGAACTGGAGTAACTGGAATTGCTAATGGAAGAATGGAAATGTCAAAGGTTTATGCAGAAATCTTTACAAATGGACAAGGGTCTTCAAAGGTCAGAGACTTGAAAAATAAGTACAAGATATGGGCAAGAATAATCCATGGTTGCATTCATCATATGAAGGAAACTAGCTCTCCAGACTATATAAATGCTTACCAACAATACTTGTTGTTCTGTCTTGGAACAAATATCAAAATTGATTTACCCTATCTCTTGTTTGATCATCTCTGGACTCATGTGAAAGAAACGAGAGAAGCAGAAAGAATGAAGAACCCAAAATCCAAAAGGAATTGGATTCCAATGGGGAGACTGATTTCAGACATTCTGACTGAGAATGGTCTGTTTGCTCACCTGGATGAAGCGAATCTGCTGGGGGAGTTAGAGCCTACTTGTGGAAAGGCTCTGACTGGAAAGAACTTGGTGAAGAGGAAGATTATTGACAAGTTGCTGATAGAACCAACGCCTTTTGTTTCAGCAACTGTTAAGAGAAAAAGGATACCAATTGCTGATTTTCCACAGTTCAACTCAGGTGATCACCCTCGCATCATTCTGCATTACATCCAAATATGTAAAGAAAGTGGAACACCCATTGATCCTGCTTGGCTCCAAGGAAGACATGAAGCTGCTCCAGACGTTGTTCTTCAGCAACCATTGAAGAGGAAAGCAGTTGAAGGACCTTCTGCCAGACCTCAGAAGAAGAAGAAAAAATCAGGTACACCAGCCAAAACTATTTTTGTTTATGATTCTCAAAATATATCTACATCTGCTGAACCCCAAACCCTAGGAGTCATAGATGTTGACATAGACCTGGCCATACCCTCTGACCCTCTTGCTGAAAATCCTCAAAGAAATCAAGTTTTTATCAAACTTGAGTGATTTTGACTCTGATGATTACTCCTCTGAAACCCAAACAGAACCCTCTCACTCAGAACCCTCTCAAACACCTGCTGAAAACCTTTCTAGACCTCCTCCCAGACCCTTATCACCCAGACCTACTGGATGGTATGATGCTGGCTCTTGGAGAATACCAGGAATCAACGAACCTCTGGCCACTCTAAAGCCACCATTCAACCTACCTTCTGAAAACATTTTTGCCTTAAACAGAACACAAACACAAAATCCTACCCCAACTACTGACAACACCATAATCATTTCGCCTGACATCACACCACCCACATCTCCATAACTTCCAACTCCTAACTCACCAGTGATTTCACCTCCTCATATTCTAGAACACCAAACTCATGAACCATATGAACCATCACCAAAACATGAACCCTCTGAAACCCTCAATCCATCAGAAACACCTGAACCATATGAACAACCTGAACCCTCTGAACAACCTGAAAAACCTGACTAATCAGCAACACATGAACAATCAGAAAATCCTGAACCAGCTGACTTTTTGAAAACTGTAGTTGATTTTGAATCTCTATAATTTCTAGAAAAAAACTTTCAAAAAGGCTGTTCCAAAACCTGTTCAGCCAGATGTAAATATATTCTTCCAGAATTTTTTAACAGAAGTTCAAGCTTGGTTGGACCTACTGAAGGCAGATTGCACCAGAAATGTGAAACCAGCAGCAATAGATCTTCTTTGGGAAACTTTTAGAAGAACTTTAGATGTTGAGTCACTGAAGTTGTAAGATTTATGTCACTCTTAGGTGATTGAGAACTTCTCCAAGCATCTGCATGCTTTTCAGTCAGAAGCTGCTGATATTTGGGACAAGAAGTCTTCTCTGATGATTGTTGATGCTCCAGCTGATGAAATGGACATTTCAGAAGATGAATCTGAAGAATCCTCTGAAGATTCAAATCCTCTGGCAATATTTCTGTTGAATCAACCTTCTGCAAAAGCTGCACCTGAACCAGTGCCAACTCTTATGGTGGATCTGGGCACTCTTCTGTCAACTTTTGTTCGTTCTGACTCAATGGTTGCTACTCCAAAGGTTGTATCTGCTGAAGCTTATACTTCCTTTGATCCTACTTCACTTGTAATGGATACTCTGAATGAGCTTAAGAGGGATAACGAAGCTATTCATGAGCGCTTGGACAAGCAAGATCAGACAAACCAAGAAATCAGAACATGGATGATGAAACAAGAGGAAACTGCATCTGAGATCAAGAATCTTCTTATGGCCCTTGTTTCTAAGAAATCTTAGTGTCATTCTATTTCTTGTTTTTGTTTGTTGTTTTGTTGAACCTCTGAATCTTTTATTATTTATTTTTTTACGCTTTTCAACTTTTTTTTTTATTTTTACTTTTTGATTATGCCAAAAAGGGGGAGAAAATGAGTATTTTGATCTAATCTCTGATTAACAGTTATGGGACTACGTCAAACATTCTAACAAAATACAAGATTTCTTTCTATGCTTTAAAGAACTTTGCAGGTATCATTTAAACTCTGGAAGTTTTATTTCAAATGAAAATTATCTTCTAAAGACTACCTGAAGAAATCCCAGAAGAAAAATTCCAAAGCTCTGATGAAAATTATCAGTAAGTTTTTCTTATAGAAATATTTATTTCAGGGGGAGATTCTTATCTCTTATTCAAATTTATTTCTATATCTGAATATATTTTTGTCATCATTAAAAAGGGGGAGATTGTTAGAACAAGATTGGTTCTGATCATATCTCAGAGTTTTGATGATAACAATAAATTATATTTTATATATTTGATACTCTGATGAACGTATTTAATTGTTTCAGATAATGTTCTGACAGAAGCATCTTGATGTGCTAAGCTGAAAATAATTGAAGAAGTTCTTTGATGAAAGAACTATTTGTTTTAGCGCAAGTACTGATGTTGTCTCTGATAATGTTCTGACAGAAGCATCTTGATGTGCTGAGCTGAAAATAAATGAAGAAGTTATTTGATGAAAGAACTATTTGTTTTAGCACAAGTGTTGATGCTGATGCTGACTCTGGTAAGATAATTATTTAAATGCATCTTCTAACGCTTAGCAGGATTCCTTGATCAGAAGTACCTTGAAAGCAAGTGTTGTTCAGAAGATATTTGAAAGCAAGTGTTGTTCAGAAGATATTTGAAAGCAAGTGTTGTTCAGAAGATATTTGAAAGCAAGTGTTATTCAGAAGATATTTGAAAGCAAGCGCTGATCAGAAGTACTTAGCAAGCAAAGCGTTGTTTAGAAGATAAGCAAGCATGTTCTGAATTCAATACGTGAAGCAAGTTCTGAAAGAATTCAAAAGCTATCAAGTCTTATCAAGCTTCAGGAAACATGCTCTTACAAGTGTCTTTTGCTCATTTAATGCAAAGACGGCTACATGCACTCAAGTGTCTACGCTAGTGCATTGGAAAATGGAATAGTGCAAAGAAACACGCAAACATTTAATGCTCTCCATTTGAAGGAAGCAACTGTCATGTTTCTTCATGCTATATATAGAAGAACATTAATTGCAAGCTAATAACGATTAGTGAAAAATACTGAAGTTCTGAAGAACTGAAGAACTTAGAGAACTGAACAATTTCAAAAGAAGCAAAAGCTACGTGAAAATATTCTGGGCTCACAAACAAATTTCTTACACTTTGTGCAATATTATTATTAGTGAAAAATCACAGTTGTGATATAGATTTCTTAGAATCAAACTTTGTTTCACTATCTGTAAAGATTTATCTCTTGTAATTGTTCCTTGAGAGACCAAGTTTGGTCAGATTTCTCAAGTAGAGTAGGACTAGTTTAAGTCTTAGTGGTGTGAGTCACTTGTAAGATTACTTGTGCATTGTTAGTCACAACAGTTGTTGTGTGATTGTAATCAGTTGATTATAGTGGATTAAGTCCTTGTTGAGAAAGGCGAAATCACCTTGGCGGGTGGACTGGAGTAGTTTGAGTTCAAACGAACCAGGATAAAAATAACCTTGTCTTTCCATTATTGTTGAGCCTTTAAGAAAAAGAGAAACTTATTCAACCCTCCCCCCCTTCTAAGTGTTTTCTCCACCTTCAATATTGTTTTCTTTGAAACTCTATTTACGGGCACATTCATGAGAAAAAGACACCACCATTGAATTCGCAATGATCTATTTATGTAATTCGAGCACTTGTTTTGTTGCAATTCATTGATTTTTGTAGGATTCATGATTCGTGTTGATCGGAGAAGAAAGCCAGAGTTTGACTATGGCGTCTTTAAATTGATTTTTTTATTATTTTTTGTTCACTAGCGCGTAACAACAAGTGGCCTGGTGGTGAAGCATGTGTTTGGTAAACGTAGGTGCGTAGGTTCAATCCCCCTTCTGGAAAATTATTTTGTTATTTTCGGGATAAAACACAAGATTATTACAAATGGAGTCGTTCATATTCCATATCACAAACCATCAGCTGGCGCAGTGGCAAGAAGGCATGTTGTTGAGATCAAGGGCATGGGTTCAAGTCCCAGCGCATGCAACCTTTTTCTTACCAATTTTTCAACCCTTTTTTTTCTATTTTCTTTCTTTTAACCCTTTTTTAATCCAATAAAAAAACTTATAAAATCAAAAAATTAGGTTTAGTGTCTTTTTATTAATTAATTTATAATTAGGTTTTTGTAATTAAATTAATTAATTTGTAATTAAAATTAGACATTAGGTTTTTTAAATTATTATTAACATATAAAATCAAACCAAAAATACACAAAAAAAGATGATTTTCAATATTTTAGACTTTAGGATTTTTAAAAATAATTTACTAACATTTTATTTTATTTTGCTTATTTTATTAGACAAATTGTATAGGATGTACAAATCTTGTAATAGCCTAGTTTAAATTCCCGCACAATTTCTTTATCATGTAACTGTCCCAAGGCCCTGTAATAGCGTAGGACTTTACTTTTCCGCACTTATACTTTATGCGTTGTATATATATATATAACTGTGTAGAAATAGGCTTTTATGGCAAGATAAAATTAATCGATCGATAACCTTAAACAATATCAAGATAACATAACTGTAATTGAATCACTTTGCACACTTCACCTCCAGGGTAACCTTTCTTCTTTGCCTTGTGATACTAATGGTCACGTCCCATAAAAACGGGAATACTTTAGCAAATACCCTCGGTTAAACAATATCACCATGGTCCCTTTCGAATAAAGATTATAATCCCTCGATGACCCTTCGAGTTTCCTACAAAATGATCTAGTCCCTTCGATGACCCTACGAGAAAAATGATGATAGTCCATTCGAATTGATAAAGTATCCTTACATGTTGCCTTCTATGATCATACGATGACCCTACGCCTTTCCCTTCACATCCAATAAATAGGGATACCTACCAACTAATGGTGTGGATGATAATATCTATAACGGAGAAGGAAAATAGCAAGAACGACCTTTAGTGGGTAAGACTCAACAAATTGCTTGCTCATGATAATTTCGAACAAACAAATTCATTTTTACACCTCACGTTTCAAAACAAATATTTTCAAAAAAAAACTTTGTATACATTCTTGAGGACTAATACAATAATTATTACAAAGTCTGAGTCACAATTGACATTCAAATTTTTTTCAAATCACACACACACAAAGCAAGTTTAAAGTGAGCTAAGAAATTAAGAGCTCGTACATAACTACGGATGAAAATGGTGCTAACACCTTTCCTTTTCAAAACTTACCCCCTAAACTCAAAATCTATCAAAGGTCTTTCCTGTTCTTTTCACCTTTCTTCATTTGATAAAAGAAAAGTCAATGGTGACTCTTGTTAACTTTAACATTTTCAAGAAAATGCAAAACAAGTTAGTTCTCCCACCGTATTACAGAACTGGTGACCCTGCTGGGGACAACTAAAATAGGGTTTACCTTAAGAGTTTAGATCACTTTACTTTCTTAAATTGTGTGTTTTATTTTCTTTAAATTTAAGGGTTGCCCGGGTTTTTATTACTTGTAAGATCCTACACCCGGATCTAGGGATGCCTTAGGTAAGTAGCAATAGATCATGAAAACTGTACGACATAGACCGATATGGTTGAAGTGATGGCTACGGTTAGTGAGACACTTTGGATTATACTAATATTCCTTGAGTCAGTCAAAGATAACATTAGGCTTCTGCGTGGTGTCATTAGCACTAACTTACTTTTAGAACCTTAATTGACCCATCTTGGCCATTAGAAGATAGTGAGATAGTAGGTTTTGGTGCAGTCTAAAGTTGGTTAATACTCGAAGCTACACTTATTGAGATTTGACTCTCGAGATGTTTTGGTAGCAAATCAGTTTCCATACTAAAATAAAACCTTCGAGAAAGATCGGTGATATGAGACTCCTAGAACCCGATTACTATTTTTAGGACAGGTTGAGCCAACTTAACTTCAATAGAGAAGGGTACTTACCTATGGACCTCATGCAAGCCTTTAAACCTAAGGCTCTTGTGTGATTTGTTTGTATTTTCTACTTGTTTAAATATGAACATAACATCATGACATCATGTCATTTTATAACATAACATTGTTACTAACCATTTCAAGGATCTTAGGGATTTATGGTGCAATATTTGTAGGATTATTATAAGCCAAATTTCTATCAAGGGGCAAGAGGATTTATTTTCCTCTAGCCAGATGTCGTCAAGATCAAAGTGCATTTTCTTGAGTTAGAGGTTATGACCCACTTGATATGGTGAGTTTGATTCTTATAGAAGGACGTTCAAAGATGAAAACTCAAAGTTCTTCAGACAAAGCTGCAACTAAATTCAATTTCTAATGTTTCAAACTAGATTCCCTAAAGATCCTTGAAAATATTGCATACACATCTACACACCATGTCATTACATAACAGGTTTCCAAGACAGGTTTCTCATCTCCTTGCTGTTTATTTCAGCAGAAATAGCTCTCAAACAAACACTGAAAGATCTCTAGGCTCAAAATACTCAGTTCCAAGAGATGTTCCTAAGCTTAGCCAAGGGGTAAGAAGAACTGAAGGCACTCATCGTCAAAGAGAAGAAGAAAAACACAAAGAAACCAATTGGCATTATAGGGAGAAGATTCAGAGGTCCAGCTAAATAGGTAAAGGAGATCGAGATCCCAGATGACAATGATAATGAACAGGATGACAACGATGAAAGTGATAAGCATGAGGAAAATAGAAATCATGGTTCTGTCAAATACTCTGTTGAAGAGGAAGAATATTATTTGGATGAACAATATCCCCCTGCTGATGAGAAGTATAAGCTATTAGAAGACCCTCTGAGAGCTATGTAGATCCAGAAGGTTCCTGGCTTGGACTTTGAAGAATTAGGTTTGGTTTTAGGAGTCGTCATTCCTCCCAAGTTTTAAACTCTTACCTTTTCTAAGTATTACGATGTTTCTTTCCCGAAGCTGCATTTGAGGCCATATTTTCGAAAAATCCAACCATACCATGCGGACAAGAAATTGTGGTTCATTTCTTCCAAGAGAGCCTGTTTGGGACACAGTTGGAATGGTTATATCAACTAGAAGGGATCAATATTCATACCTGGGAATATTTGGCTTCCGCTTTCTACAAGAAATACCAGTATAATGTTGATCTCACACCAACTCATATGCAATTGTAGAGTATGTCCATGGGCTCTAATGAAAGCTTCAAAGAGCACGCCCAGAAATGGAGAGATATCACAATCAGGATTCAACCTCCTTTATCTGATTGGGAATTGGTTGACATGTTCATGAGCATGCTGACATGTCCTTTCTATAATTACATACTTGGAAAATCTTCAGCTGGTTTCACTGAACTGATATTGACAGGGGAACATATTGAGAATAGAACCAGAAGTGGTAAAATCCAGGTGCCTACCTCTTCTGATACTCAGAAGAAGTCATACAATAGGAAGAAAGAGTCCAATGTTGTGTACAACCAGAAGGGTCGTAATAAGAGAGACCACAACCAATCTGTGGGGGCAGTACTGATCTCTAATCCCGCACCAGTGCAACAATGACAACAGGGTAATCAGCATAAGCAGGATACACCCAGAAGAAAATTTACCAAAATCAACATGTCATTGGCTCAAGCGTTGCAACACATGTTGAAGGCAGAGTTGATTACGTTGAAGGATCCTCCTCAGAATCCCAATACTTCTGCTCCTAGCTATCATCCCAATGTAAGGTGCGCATATCATTCTAATAGTCCTAGACATGATACAAATGGTTGTTAGGCGTTGAAGAACAAGCTTCAATATATGATTGATGCTAAGGATATTGAGTTTGACCCTCCTGAGACTCCTAATGTGATCACTGCTCCCATGCCAAATCATGACTAAGATTGAGAGCGTCCAGTTCATTTGAATTTTCAGTTGTAATTTCTTTTGTTTGTTTGAACACTTATCTTTATGTCAAACTTTTTGTTTTTGTTTTACATTAATGCATTGCATATGTTTGTCTTGAATTAATTCATTCGTTTTCACTATATTTAAATTGTTTTACTTCCTTTTTTTGATATTCAATTCTCGTTAAAATCTATAAGCCTTTAGAGGGAGGATGACGAAAGTGATACCATAATCTCATACAATATGCTTTTGAATAGGCCTTGTTGATGATGTACAAGCGTTGCTTTAATTCCTAAACAGTGGAGATATAAGGAAGTTAATCCCTAGTCAACCCCTTTGAGCCTAAGAAGTAGTATTTTTCTTTTTCATGCAAATTGAAACCCTTAATCATAACCTGGGGCAGGGTAGTTTCTCAATTAATTCAATTGTGCATTTAATCACAAGATTTTCCTTCGTACACAATAGGTAGTATCAAAGACATCCTTCTAAATCAAAAGTCGGTGATGGTTCCCCGTAATCATTAAGTCGGGCAGTTATTATCTTTCAAAAGAAAAGCCCGCTAAGTCGAACCTATGAAGGAGACTTAGGGATAAAACTGAGGCATCCCGCTGACTGTAATCTCAAACAAAACAGTTCAGGAAAAAGTTAGGGGTAATAAAGTCAAAAATAGGTCGCTACAAATCCTCAACAAAAGAAACATGTTACAAGAAAAATGGCTGCCTTCTCAAATAAACTTTCGGTTTCTGAACCATCACCAAGTATCAGTGCTATGATTCTAAACTCTATTGGAACCTAAATACATAATTAAACGAGTATAGGATTGAAGGATATCATGGAGAACATGTTGGGTACAAATAAACTTTGAGCCTTTATCCTTTGTTTCTTAAACTGTAAACCAAGCCACGTTATAACCCTTCAAAGTCCTAATTGAAGCATGGGTTAGTTCGAAAATATACTGTTACGAAAAAGTATCATGACTCCTGTAAGGCTTACTATAAATCTTTAGTTGATATCACATTCTTACAAATTTTGTTTTACTAAAAAAATCCATTTTTTAAACTTTAAGACAGACATAAGCTTTGCATTTTAATACCACTGTTTGCATATGACTAAGTGTTTGACAACAAGGAAATTTGCATGATGAATATTCAATGAATGGAAATCCCCCCAATGGACAGAATTACTTCAGAGGATGGATCAAAGAGAAATACACTTCCAGTAACAGGCATTTCATGGACATAATTGGTTATAAATCAAGGGGGGTGACATGTTATTGTACAACTCATCTGTGGCAGTCAAGTCAAGATTCAAAGAATCTTTCAAAAATGTTGAATAGCTAGGGGAAGATCTCCATCTGAATCACTTGGGGCATGTTACATTGATCATGAGTTCTAGCAAAATCCACAATGAAAATTGAATCTTCGGTATCACCAAACTGCTTGTCTATGTCAGTAGTATTAGATGGTGTCATTCTGCCATGACAGTTCTTATAAAAATACAGAGGAAGGTAAAGACTATCAGAAACTTGGTAATCAATGGTTGATTAGTAACTTCAAACATCGGGTATACCAGACTAATCCCAGGGGGAAATGGACTCCCGCATACGAAAGGCCACGTATGATCAAGAAAATAATTTCTGGCAGTGCTATAACACTTACTACCATGGACATTGAAAATTCCTGGCGCCCTGTGAACACGCACATAGTCAAAAATACTACGCATGAAAAAGAGACTCGCTAGGTTGATTAGCCTAGGAAAAAATAAGAGCATTCCGACGAACAAAAAGGGTTAGGGAAAAAATTATGGACATATAAATAAATTGTACACCTAGCAAGTCGAAAACCTGAGAAGACAACTTGGGAAAAAAAGGGTAGTGGACTGAAAATCTGAAAAGACAGTCCAGGCAAAAGTTAGGGATTAAAGTGTATGACTATGTCCCATTATTTCATCACTTGTTTACCATTCTAATCAGCATTTACTAAATACTATAGAAGTTGGGATAATGTTCAAGTCATCCACAAATCCCCACATAGCAATCTCCATGGAAATATCTCTACAGAGCTATCTTCACAAACTCATCCCCAACATAGATATATTCCCTGACATGTTTAATATGCCCTCAGACAGAAATTGGGGCATCTTCCAGCAGTTCACCTCCATATCCCTGATGGATAGCTTGACATGATCATCTTCCCTAATAGGTCCCCTAGTGTGATACGATGGCATAACCGACTGTTTTAATACTGGTTTTGCATTTTGTATTCTCAAAATGTTGCGGTAAGCAAGAGTCGCCATCGACTTTTATTTTATCCAACAAAGGAAAGGGTAAAAAGAACATAAAAGGACCTTTTCGAGATGTTTTCTGAGTAAGGGGAGTAGATTATGGAAAGGGAAGGTGTTAGCACCCTTTCCATCAGTGGTTCTCTACGGGATCTTAGAGGTTTGCTCATTTTGAAATACCTTTGTGCATTGTGTGTTTTAAAATGCTTTGAAAACGCCTTAGTATGACGAACTTTGTAATATTTCTTGGGATAGTGGAGAGAGTATACAAAGTGTTTTGAAGTTGTTTTTGAAAAGTAGTTTTTTGTGTAAGTGTAAAATGTTTGAGCAAACTTCTAACAGCTATCTTCTTTGTTACTCGAAAAGGGTTGTTCTTTTCCTCTTTTCCCTTATACAATGCTATCCTACTATTAGTGAGTAAGTAGCCTTATCATTGGATATTGAGGGACAATCGAAGGGACGTTTTACAGTCATAAAGGCAACCTATGGAGACGCTTTAGCAATTTTGTTTAAGGGACAAGATCATTTACCAAAAGGCAACACCATAGGGTCATCGAGGGACTATGATCTTTTAATTTGCGGGTCTTTTCTAAAGCGTCCCCATTCCTGAGGGACATGACTGCTTTATTTTCCGAAAGGCAACCGAAGCAGGGATACCCTAAAGGTGCATACGTGTTGAGATTCAGTTATTTTTTTTGTCTTTTTGTTAGGTTAGCTAGCGTTTTAATTTACAGTCTTTCCATACACGCCTATTTACTAACAGTAATATAGCAAAAATAAAATATGCGGAAAATAAAATGCAGAAAAATAAATCCTAAACTATTACACGGCTTTGGGAGAGATACATTATAAGTGTAAGAAGTAAAGTGCGGAATTTTAAATCTAAAATTATTACATTCATGATCAGTTACAATATTTATATAAAATGCAAGAATAAATAAAAAAATAACGTGCACGAAGTAAACAATATGTCTAAGAAGTTAAAAAAATCTAAATAAAGAAAAATATTTTTATTGTTTTTTTTTTGTTAAGAAAATATTTAAATAAAAATGAGGAAGATTACGTTTTAATGCTAATTAATTAAATAAATGCAAACAAAGACTAATCCTAATATATTTTTTTGCGATTTTTTTTGTTAAGAAAATATTGAGATAAAAAGAATCTAAGTCTAGTTAATTTTGAATTAATAAAAATAAAGTCCAAATAAATAATTAAATTAATTTACAAAGTTGAGGTTAATTTAAGAAAAGAAACCTAAGTCTATTTTATTTTAATAAAAAAAAGGTTAAAGTGGAATTAAGTAATTAATTTCAGAAATTAATTTTAAAAAAAAAGACTAATCCTAATTTTTAATGATTTTATAATTTGTTTTAGATTATTAAAAAAAATAAATGAAAAAAAGAAATATAAAACAAAATAAAAATAAATTGGGCATGGTTCTGCTGAATTGAAATGGGGTGTGTGTTAGTTGAAATTTGCTAGACCCATTAGCAAGAGCCCAGAGGCTGCGTCCAATCTGGTGGGGGAAAGCAAACTAGGGCGCATGGTGAATCTTATGTTTGGATGTGTTGGATCTTAATCAGGTGACGGTGAATTGATGGCATATGGTGCACGTCTGACAATGGTACGCATGAAATCTGCAAGAGAACGTTATCAAAAATCAAAATGTTGGACCTGAGATTCGAACCCAGGTCCTCTCCTTTCACACCAACGCGCTTTACCAGTTGAGCTGCCCATTCAATCGTTTATATATATATCAAACAACAATAATATATTAGAAAATCCACACGAATATTTGAAATTTAAAAAAACACGCGTGCTGTTTTAAACTAGCCAATAGGAGGCTGCCAAGCATTTGACCGGAGGGACGCTGAAGTCAAACTCTGGTCGTCTTCTCCGGTATGAAGAACCTGCAAAAATCAACAAAACAAAGATTTAAACAAAACAAAAGATCATGTCCTATACAAAAATCCCTCCTGAGTTTGAATTTGGGGTTTGTTTATCCTAAAACTGCCTGTGTTGTGAGGTATGATGAAGAACACAGATCGTGCACTAGAAATGGCACGACCTTGTTCTGGCCCTTTTCCTCACATATTTTACGCTGAACATGTCCTATAGACTACCTTGAACACAAATCAAACACTGAAAGAGGTTAATTCATCGTTAAATTAAAAAAATGGATTCAAGAAAAATTACCAATGAATATTGTTTTAGTTTGGTGCTTCTAGGCGTGAGATTGCTTGAATAAAGACTGGCATGTGCTCCTGGGAATCTCTGTACGTGGATGGATGGCTTAGATTGAACTGAAACAGACTGGAAGTGTCTGTTTGAATTTTCACGATTTGGACAATTCTTTGCAAATTTGGTAGAGCTCTTGTACAGTGTGTAGGCGTGCATTTGGTTTGCCAGGGTGATGTATTTATAGTGTAGAAGGAAGGGACAAGATAAGGAGGAAAGAATCAAGCCCATAAAGCCATGTGTGATCGGTGGAAATAGAACTGACTGTTTTGGAATGCTGGTTCGCGTTTGCGTTTCGTAAAATGTCGCGGTAAGCAAGAGTCGCCACCGTCTTTTATTTTATCCAACAAGGAAAGGACAAAAGCACAACAAAATTCCTTTTCGAGATGTTTCTCGGGTTCGGGAGGTAGATTATAGAAAGGGAAGGTGTTAGCACCCTTTCTATCCGTGGTTATCCACGGGCTCTTAGGTACTTGCTCACTATGTTTTCAAAAGTTTTGCTTTTCTTGTGTTCGTGGGTTTTGAAAAAGTTCTGTTTGAAAACTTCGATTTAACTCTTGTTTCTGTCCTCAAGAGTGTATGAAGTGTTTTTTGCAAACTTTGTTTGAAAAGTGTAAGTGCGAGAAAGTTGTTTTGTTTTGAAAGAGCAAGTACCTGAGAACCTCTACCTACTCAAAAGGAATTAAGCTGTGTAAATGTCCTTTAGACAGTACTATCCCACTATTGAGGAGTAGGTAGCACCGTCGTTGGAGTTTTCGGGTCAATTCGATTTTAGGGACATGTGGTCACTAAAGCAATGGTAGGACGCCTTAGCGGTAACCCTAATGTCTTAGATCATTTTTTCTTATCGAGGCAACCGTTTCGAGGCAACTTTGATCTTTAGACAGGAGGGCGACCTCTAAAACTTCCTATACTCAATGACCACGTTCGAGGCAACCAAGTGAGGCGTACCCTAGGAGTGGCATGTGCAAATGTGTCAATTTTCAGTTATGTTATCTTTGTACATGTTATGGTGAGCTACGGTTGATTTTAATTTAAGAGAGATCTTGTCATGCATAACCTAGTTAGCATACATCTAGCATTTAGTAGTTGCGGAAAATTAAACTAAGCTATTACAAGGCGTCGGGTATTTACATCGCCAAAAACAAACCCTTGAAAAATAAATTGCGGAAAAGTAAATGAAAGCGGTAAAAGTCCTAATTAAAACTATTACATCCTCTGAGCAATTACAATTATATGAATAAAAAATAATCATACGCGAGAAAAATTGAATCGGAGAGTTTTTTAGGGTATTGACCCTTTTTTAGGAAAGAAGGAGATTTTTATATTATTTTGAACTAAATAAAATTAAACCTAAGTTAACTAATTAATAAAATAAAAAAGATATTTTTTGGTTTTTTTGAATGTTTAAGGAAATAAAAATAAAAGGATTAAATATATTAAAACCTAATTCTACACCAATTTTTAATTTATTACAAAAATTATTATTATTATGCCTAATTAAAACTAAACAAATTATATTAATATTTATTTACAAAATAAACTAACTAAATTTAATAAATAAAAATATTATATTTTTTATGTTCTGATTTTATTAAGAAAAAAAATATTAATTTGTTAGTGATATAAATAATAATTATAAGAAATAATTAAATGAAAGAAATAAAAAAGGAAAAGAAATAAACTCATAGGGGGGTGCTGGGCCTGATTTTGTGGTGTATTTGGAAATTTCCAGGCCCATTATGCTTCAGCCTCATTGACCTTTCTGGATTATCCACGCGTATGTTGACCAGGGAGTATGATGGTCCTTCAACTTTGGCCACTGGATCTTGGCCTGAAGCCACTTGGCGTGTTGATCTCTGAGGCGTATGGTGGTCTTCATACCTGGAAATCTATTGGAACATATGCAAGAAAATAATAATAAGAATTTTGGGGGACCTGGGATTCGAACCCAGGTCCCAATACTCATTGGCCAGCGTCCCATCCACTCAGCCACCTGCATCTTTTTGTTATTATAATATACAACAATTAACATATATCAAACAAACGCTTATGCCTGGAAAAATAAAATAAAACGCACGCTAATTCAAACCCACGAACCAGATGACAACACGTCATCATCTTCAACCTTGGTTTTGCATAAAATAGAATCAAATAGCGGAGGTTTTTAACCTCTACTACCTCCCTGCACGAAAAATAGCGAATAGACACAAAGCAAACATAAATATTTCGCGAGGTGTGTGTTCCAATCGTCTTGGTCTCACGAATTCAACCATATATCCCATTGGTTCCAATTTTTCCTGGTTTAGAAACCCCTATTTGAAAGCTTGAAAACCCTAGAAATTTAATCATGGCATCTCTCAATTTAGGGCATTATGGTTCAATTCAATCATTCCATTAGCTTTGTATGATCTCTAGCAATGCAAATCAATCACAAAAACATGTCAAATGCGTATGAATTAAGAGATACAATTTTGAATTATAAGTGCAAACTGTGAAACTGTATTTCGTGATTCCTTGAGCTTTGGTGCCTGAATTTGATTGCAAATCACTTCTGGTACCTCCTGCAATGTGTTTGGATGGACAGGGCACCTTGAATTGGCCTAGATTGCAAGAACAAGTTTTGAGTTTTCTTGGAATTTCTTGAAATTGATATGGCTGTTTTTGCAGCTTTTTCTCGTGAATTAGGTTATGGTTGGCTTGCTTGCATATAAGGGAATCAGTCTAGGTTAAAATTTGGACCCATGCCCATGTGCATTGAAGATTGAATCCTTGATTGATAAATCAAATATTCTTGATTTCCATGATTGAACAAGTTGCCAAAATTGGATATTTTTGTATCTTTTTGCTTGTGCACAAATTGGTCGTTATATTTGGATCACATTTGGTTCACAAATAGATTTAAAAATCAAATCTTCTATTTTCTTATAATTTAAATTAATTAAATGAATTAATATGTAAAAATTTGTAACTTTTTGTGAGAGCATTTCTTGATCTTGGAGTGTGAAGATGGATTGTAGGAAATTGCATCCTTTTCAAAATGAGATTTAGATGGAATGTTTCTGATAAACCATGAAAGAGTTATGCCCTTGTCAAAGTACAGTTGACTTTTCTGCTGTCCAAAAATAGTAACTTTTGCATCTTTGATGATTTTTGAGCCATTCTTGTGGGATCATGATCAAGACTTGATCAAATGATGATTGTGAACTCAAAATAAGATGTTGACAAAAAATTATGACTTTTGACTGCAAAATGACCATTTTGCCCTTGCAGTTGACTGTAGATCAAATGGGGCTTTCGATTGTGCAAACTGGCACTGTGAGTCTTGAAACTTGGCATGTAGGTGCTTGAGAATGTATATAGGCCTATGAGACTTGATTGAACCATTGAGAACCCCAAATTCCTTGAAAGAACCAAAACCCTAATTTTGAATTGACTGCCTTAGGAGGTGATTTGACTGTACCACCCTTGAGCAATCTTAAACAATATGAAGATCATTCTTGACAAATCTTGAGGAATATGGGAGGGCAAATTTTGGGGTACAACAGTTGCCCCTGTTCAATCTTCTTAGACCTGAGGATGTAGATTGGCTTGCGTGCCTTTCGTGATCCGAAGGTGGAAGATGATTGAACACTAAAATGCCCAGAAATTTGCACTCGCATGGTATAGTATCAGCATGGTGATATCAGGAATGGGCTTACAGATGCCATTTGGAGATTGTTGAATTGTACTTTTGTAAATTGAAAGAAGGAACTTGTGTAGGGTTGCTTCATGATGGTCAAGTAGATAATTGTCCTGTCTGGTTTCAGGTATTAACCTACAATCCGTTGTCCACAAAATTTTCCTGGCTTGTTACAAGTATTAATCTGGAGCTTGAAAAGGTTGGCTGATGAGATAGTTGTCCTGGCTGGTTACAGGTATTGATCTCTGACCTGAGAAAGAAAAATAGTTTTCCTGGCTTGTTACAGGTATTAACTTTCAATCTCTTCGTGTAGGTGGTTTTCCTGGCTGGTTTCAGGTATTAACATATAATCAGTCGTCCACAGATGTTTTCCTGGCTTGTTACAGGTATTGATCCGGAACTTAAGAAAGGTTGGCCGAGGAGATAGTTGTCCTGGATAGTTTCAGGTATTAATCTTTGACCTGAGAAAGAAAGATAGTCTTCCTGGCTTGTTACAGGTATTGATCTTCAATCTCTTCATGTAGATAACTTTCCTGGCTTGTTACAGGTATTAACCTACAATCAGTCGTCCGCAGATGTTTTCCTGGCTTGTTACAGGTATTAATCTGGAACTTAAGAAGGTTGATGGTAGCCATCTTTTGATTGACCTTTTCCTGAAAAAGGTAAAACGTTAGCTGTATGCAATGTCATGATGCATGAAATGCATGATGTCATGATGTTCTCAAAAATAAATGAGATCGTGTCGTATGCACTTTATCATGTATGTAAATAGGAGGTATGAAATGTGAAATGTTTATGAATGTATTTTCGTCTGGGAAAATAAATCCTTGACAAATGCCGGGGAGTTTGTTATATCCTGGGCTGATGTTGAAGAGTATGGTTGAATTCTTCGTTTCCCACTAGGGATGACGCACGAAGATGGTTGCAAGAATAAACCTGTAGGAGAAGATGACTCTGTTGGGGAATAAACCGGTGAAGATATTACTCTGCGGGGAATTACTCTGTGGGAAGAGATGCTTTGCTGAGATTTTAACGATAACTCCGCTGGGGACTCCGTTGATGAGCTCTGTTGGGGATTTTGATGATGAACTCCGTTGGGGATAGAAAGAACTTCGCTGGGGATGATCTTTCCGTTAAAAGTTGCTGAGGATAACCCAGTTAGACTCTTGTGGGGATAACCTCTGAATTTGGCTGAGAAGATGCATTTGTATTCTGCAGGGGACAAGCTTCCAGAACCTACTGGGGAAGATGATTCAACTTTGGCGGGGAAGCTTTTTTAGACTGCGCTGGGAAATGGCTCGACTGGGGTATCTTGTATTCCGCTGGGGAACATTCTTATATTTCGTTGAGGAATATTAAGACTGCCGGGGATACTCTTTATGCTTGCTGGGGAATATCCTTATACTCCGCTGGGGAATATTAAGACCTTCTGGGAATACCGAGCTTTTTGAGGGCTGATGATAGGCCAACTCTGCTTGGGGAATAGTATTGCTGAATCCCTCGTAGTTGCAAGTCTCAGTGGGGAGAGCTACCATTATTGTCTTACTTTGCGGGGAGTGAAGGTATCTTGGTCATATTCTTCAGCTGAACCTACCTTGGTACCTTGGTGGACAAAGCAACTAGACCTCTTAGACAATTCTTATTGCCCCTACTTCTGATATCACCCGTAATTAGTCCTTTGTTTCGCATGCAAATATTTATGAGCAGCAATTAATGTCAAATGCATATATCATTAATGAACATTGGACGTTCTTTGCAAAACAAAACAGATAAAGGAAAAAACAATTTGCAATTTGTCTGAAAAATGAGCTTGTATTGATTTTGAAGTTTGCCTGTAAATAGGCGCTTCTGTACAAGAGACTGACGTCCTAGTAAGAGAACGCCACCGAACAAATAGAATTTATACAATTTGTAAAAAGAAAACAAAATAGCTATGTGAATAATCCCACTGAGTTCCAACTCTGCTATCGCCTTTATATCTTCAAGCATCTCATCACTTTGCTGCTTAGTTGGAGATGAATCTGATTGATTGGTGTCGTCTGAGCCTGATAGTTGATACCAAAGTCCGGATGCGAGGTGATCCAATGAGACATAGTGTTACGCTTATCCCTAATTTTTGCAAGGACCGCCCTTTCGGGTTTCCAGTCCACCGGGATACCCATTTTTGCCCAAGCCGCCTTTTCAGGTTTTCGACTTGCCGGGTGTACAGATTTTTATTTTCATCCCTTATTTTTTCCCGAACCCTTTTGGTTCGTCGGGAAGCCCTTATTTTTGCCTAGGCCAGTCGACCTAGCGGGTCTTTAATTATGCGTAGTATCTTTTCACTATGTCTGCATTGACGGGGTGAGGAAGGTCGTCACCATCCATGGTGGTTAGAATCATCGCTCCTCCTGAGAAGATGTTCTTAACCACAAATGGCCCTTCGTACGTAGGGGTCCATTTGCCCCTGGTATCACCTTGAGGTAGAATGATGCGCTTGATTACCAGGTCCCCTACTTGATACTCTTGTCGTTTGACTTTCTTGTTAAATGCCTTGATCATCCGTTTTTGTTACGTCTGACCATGACAAATAGCAATGAGTCTCTTTTCGTCGATTAGGTTTAGTTGATCAAGTCGGGTCTGGATCCAGTCGTCTTTGCTTAAACCCGCATCCTTCATGATCCGGAGAGAGGGTATCTGAACTTCAATGGGCAGGACTGCCTCCATGCCGTATACCAAGGAGTAGGGTGTTGCCCCTGTTGACGTCCGTGCTGAGGTACGGTACCCATGAAGAGCAAATGGTAACATCTCGTGCCAATCTTTGTAGGTCACTGTCATCTTCTGCACAATCTTCTTAATGTTCTTATTAGCTGCTTCTACAACCCCATTCATCTTCGGCCGGTAGGGAGAAGAATTATGATGTTGTATCTTGAATTGCTCGCAGAGCTCAGTGATCATCTTGTTGTTAATATTGGTACCATTATCCGTGATGATTCTCTCTGGTACACCGTATCGACAAATCAGGTTGTGCCGAATGAACCGTGCCACGACGTTCTTGGTTACGGTGGCAAAGGAAGCTACTTCAACACACTTTGTAAAGTAATCAATCACTACCAGGATGAAGCGATGCCCGTTGGATGTCGTAGGTCTGATCTCGCCGATCATATCAATGCCCCACATTGCAAAAGGCCAAGGTGCCGTCAAGACATTCAAAGGGACTGGAGGAATGTGCACCTTATCCGCATAGACCTGGCATTTGTGACATGTCCGAGAATGCTGATAACAGTCGGCTTCCATTGTTGACCAGTAATATCCTGCCCGAAGGATTTTCTTTGCCATGGTATATCCATTGGAGTGAGTTCCGAAGGTACCTTTATGCAGCTCTTCCATGATCCTTTCAGCTTCAATCTTATCCACACAACGCAGTAAGGTTGAATCATGGTTACGTTTGTAAAGAATGCCATTGCTGATGAAGAACTTTGCCGTGAATCTTCTCAGAAACTTCTTGTCATTAACAGATGCACCCTCGGGGTATTCTTGAGCTTCAAGGTACCTCTTTACTTCATGATACCAAGGCTTTTCTGTTACCTCTTCGGTCTCAAGATCACAGCAATGTGCAGGTTCATCCAATTTCCAAATAATGATCCAGGGAGCCTCGTTGTCCCATTTGACTTTGAACATAGAAGACATCGTAGCTAACGCGTCCGCCAGCTGATTTTACTCTCTTGGGAAGTGTTCAAAGGTTATTTCCTCGAAGTGGGGAAGCAACGTCAATACATACTCCTTGTAAGGAATAAGATTTGGGTGTTTCGTATCCCACTCGCCTTTGATCTGAATGATCACGAGAGCGGAATCTCTGAAGACACTCAGAAATTTGATCCTTAGGTCAATTGCAGCTCGAAGACCCATGATGCAGGCTTCATACTCCGCCATGTTGTTGGTGCAGTTGAAACATAGTCGGGCGGTAAGTGGAGTATGTGAGCCTTTAGGAGATATGATCACAGCGCCAATTCCATTACCCAAAGAGTTTGAGGCTCCATCAAAGTGCATAGACCATCGGGATCCTTCCTCAGGTCCTTCATCCGGTCCAGGTATCTCGCAGTCAGTTACTACCATGATATTCTCGTCTGGAAATTCAAAATTCATGGACTGGTAATCGTCCAGTGCCTGATGTGCCAAATGGTCTGCCAACACACTTCCCTTGATTGCTTTTTGAGCCGTGTACTGGATGTCGTATTCAGTCAAGATCATCTGCCATCTTGCTATTCTTCCGGACAAGGCAGGCTTTTCGAAGATATACTTGATTGGATCCATCTTTGAAATCAATAGAGTAGTGTGAGTCAACATATACTGTCTTAGCCGGCGAGCAGCCCATGCCAAAGCGCAGCAAGTTTTCTCAAGTAGTGAGTATCGGGTCTCACAGTTGGTAAACTTTTTGCTAAGGTAATAAATAGCATGCTCTTTTCGGCCAGACTCGTCATGCTGACCCAGCACACACCCCATTGAATTGTCAAGTACTGTCAAGTATAAGATTAGAGGTCTCCCTTCAACCGATGTCATAAGAATGGGTGGCTCTTGGAGATATTCTTTGATTCTTTCGAAAGCGGCCTAACATTCATCGTTCCAACGTACTACTTGATCTTTCTTCAGTAGCTTGAAGATTGGTTCACAAGTAGCAGTTAGGTGCGAGATGAATCGGGCAATGTAGTTCAGGCGTCCTAGGAAGCCTCTAACCTCTTTCTCTGTCTTGGGAACTGGCATCTCTTGTATGGCTTTCACCTTGGCAGGGTCCACTTGAATACCTTTGTCGCTCACGATGAAGCCTAACAATTTACCAGATCTCACTCCGAAGGTGCACTTGTTCGGGTTCAACCTCAATTTGTACAACTTCAAACGGTCAAACAGCTTTTGTAGATGGTCAAGGTGTTCCTCCTCCGTTTGGGACCTCGCAATCATATCGTCGATGTATACTTCAATCTCATGATGGATCATATCATGAAACAAAGCAACCATGGCACGCTGATATGTTGCCCCAGCATTTTTCAACCCAAAAGGCATAACCTTGTAACAAAAGGTGCCCCACTGAGTAACAAAAGTGGTCTTCTCCATGTCTTCAAGAGCCATCTTTATCTGATTATAACCGAAGAAACCGTCCATAAAGGAGAATACCTTGTGCTGAGCAGTATTGTCGACCAGAACATCGATGTGAGGCAGAGAGAAGTCATCCTTAGGGCTCGCCCTGTTCAAATCCCTATAGTCAACACACATTCGGACCTTACCATCTTTCTTCGGCATCGGAACCACATTGGAAACCCACTGAGGGTAAAAAGTCATTGCTAGAAAACCGGCATCAAACTGTTTCATGACTTCAGCCTTGATTTTCTCAGACATCTCTGGACGCATACGGCGGACCTTCTGTTTTACCGGAGGGCATTCTTCCTTGGTAGGCAGGCGATGAACCACAATGTCGGTATCCAACCCAGGAATATCTTCGTAAGACCAGGCAAAGATTTCCACGTAGTCATGCAGCATCTGAATCAACCGTTGTTTCAAACTAAGCTCCAGATTTGCACCGATCTTGACTTCCTTTTTGTCTGTCTCAGTACCCAGATTCACCATTTCCACCAGCTCTTCATGTGGCTGAATGGCCCTCTCTTCATGGAGTAACAGTCTTGCAAGTTCGCCAAGCACTTCACAATCATCTTCACCTTCGTCTTCAACTAAGTTGATCGGATTTTCGAAGTCATAACTGGCAGTAGCAGAGTCGTTACCAGTGAGATCCAAAATGGATTGGGACCTGTATACGTGAGTGTGTGTAAATAGCTGCTTTGCAATATGTAATAAAGAAAGACAAGGAGCGCAAAATTTGAAATGCAAGAAACGTCCAATGCTTTTATTAATGATATATGAAAATGGCACACAAAAGCCCTCACAAATGAAGCCACGGTGCCCCGGGTAAGACACCGGGCCATAAAGTTTCACATTATTGTCTGTTACAAATTCAAAACAAAGGAATTAATTACTGAGTAACAAAAGTAATAGGGGTGAAGTCTTTTGCTGTCCAATTGCTTGGTCCACCGTTGGTCGTAGGGTAGATCCAACTGTCGAATTCAGATTCCTCCACGTCATCTTCGATGGAATTTACTCCCGAGTTGCTGATGAACACAAGAGGTCTTCCAATCCTTGTACTACGAACAGCCCTCTGAGCTTCTGCAGTGAAACCCAAACCAAACTTGTTAGTCTTCTGAGTGAAATCAGGAAGTCGGCCCCAGTTTGAATACTCACCCTTCTCAATAACAGTCCGGGCATCCTTTAAGGAAGCCATCTTCAAAGGAGAATCTTCAACCACAGTCTCAGATGATGCCAGTGTCTGAGGAACTTCTTCAAAGTGTTGGAACAGAGTCTCAATGAACTCCCCATCCATCTCTATGTACCAGAACGAGTTGAGGTGGCTGACCATGTACTCTTCCTCCCCCTGTACTGTCACAATCTTCCCTCTGACCGGGTACTTCAGCTTCTGATGGAGTGTGGAGGTTACAACTCCGGCTTTATGGATCCATGGACGACCCAACAAACAAGAATAGGACAGTCGAATGTCCATCACGTAGAATGTAGAATCTAAGACCGGAGAACCAACTCTAATTGGAATATCGACCTCACCACGCACCATCCTTTTAGACCCATCAAAGGCCCGGACAACAATGTTACTTGGCTTTAGCTCCAACCCTTCTCAATCCAGCCTGTCTAGAGCTTTTTTGGGCAAGACATTCAATGAGGAACCAGTGTCAACCAACACATGTGCAAGAGTAGTGCCCCTGCATTCAATAGAGACATACAGGGCATCGTTATGGTTTTTCCCTTTAGCCGTCAGATCAGCGTCGGAGAAACCCAAACCATTATCAGCAGTTAAGTTGGCCACACAATCGGTAAACTGGTCAGCTGATGTCTCATGTGGCACGTGGGCCATCTTCAGGAAGGTAATCAGAGCCTTGGCATGGGCCTCTGAACACAAAAACAGTGATAACATATAAATCTTGGAGGGGGTTTGCCCCAACTGCTCAACTACATTATAATCACTCTTCTTAATGATCTTCAGAATCTCTTCCATCTCCTGTTTGGAAGCTTCAATAGTGGTTGTCTTTGGCGCCTCCGTCTGGGCAGGCATATCAGTGGCGATCCCTTTGCCCCGAGCGTCAGATGACTCGGCGACAGGGGTAGAACTAAGAACTTGATCAGGAATGGCATTAGGCACACTTGCAGGTGTGATGACAATAGGTCTTTGCACAGTTGGTGGCGCAATATCAGGTGAGAAAAGTCTACCACTACGGGTGACTTTAGCAGGCCCGGTAATGTTGCTGACACCGGTATTAGTATCAAACTCCTGCTTAACTCCAAGAACATAAACATCTGCCCCATAGTGCCAAGGGACAGCTTTGTCAGAGGTGTAGGGAATAGGCCCTGGAACAGTGATGATTATGGGTGCAATCTTCTGAACAAGCGTAATTCTGACAGGCTTCCTCAAGGGAGCCTTGGGAGAATTGTTGAAAATGGTAACAGTGGAAACTTCTTCAGTAGGGGTGGCAGGAACAACAATCTTTTCAAACAAGATTTCCTTATTATCCACCAGGTTTTGGATGCCTGACTTCAAAGATGGGCAACCAGTAGGTGAAACAGAACACAAATGGCAACCTTCACTACATCCCAGAAATAAACCGGCTAACAACAGGTTCCTCTTGACGGTCATCAACGGGGTAACAATATCATCCACAGAGGCTACAAATAAGTCTTCCTCTACAGCATTTACTCCATGTTTGGGCATGGGAGAAGTCACAACATTAGGCCTCTCGGGCGCCTCGAACTCAATCTCCTTTGCATCGATTAGGTCCTGAACCTTATTCTTCAAATCCCAACAATCATCCGTATTATGCCCCGTGCTATCAGAGTGATAAGCGCAGCGGGCGTTAGGATTATACTTTCGGGATGTTGTGTTTGAAATCTTCGGAGCTTCTTTTAGAGTCACGAGATTGGTTTTCAGTAACTGCGGCAATATCTGAGACAAGTTTCTATTGAGACGAGTGAACTGCCTTCGAGGTCTCTCGCCCATTTGTTGGTTGTGATGCTGAGGAGCGCCAACAGGTTTCGAAATAACCACCGCGTTGACAGCTTGGCGGTGTTCGGATCTATTCTGTCTCCTTGAACCATAGACAACACTAGATTCTTTCTTGAACGGCTTCTTCTCAGTGCTCGATGAGGCACCCTTCTGTATCTTCCCAGCCTTGATACCTGCTTCAATCCTCTCACCAGTCAAGATAAGGTCTGTAAACCCGGCTGAAGAGTTTCCAATCAAATGGTTAAAGAATGGACCAGACAGGGTCCCCAAAAACATATCAACAAGTTCACGATCAGTTAAAGGTGGCTGCACCCTTCCGGCAAGGTCTCTCCACTTTTGAGCATACTCTTTAAATCCTTCACCCGTACCTATTGACATACCCTGGAGTTGGGTACGCGTAGGAGCAAGGTCGGAATTATACTGATACTGCTTATAGAACGCAGTAGCCAAATCTTCCCAGTTACAGATACTGGCTCCATCCAGCTGATAGAACCACTCAAGTTGAGTCCCTGAAAGACTGTCCTGAAAGAAATGGATCCACAAATTCTTATCAGCTGTGTAAGGTTGGATCTTCCTTACATATGACCGGAGGTGTAACTTTGGGCAGGAGGCTCCGTCATACTTGGCAAAGGCAGGTGCCTTAAACTTATGGGGAATCACCACCCCAGAGGATAAACCTAGGTCTCCGAAGTCCAGCCCAGGCACGTTCTGTATCTCCATAGCGCTCAAGCGGTCCTCCAACTGTTTGTACTTATCCTCAGCAGGAGGATACTGTTCTTCATCATAATCCGTCTCGTTGTCGGAGACCACGGGGCTAGGAACCCTTCTCTCTTGTGGACTGTCTTTCCCTACAGATGAGGTGGTCAGATCAACCTCATTCTGCAGTCCATTTCCAAACCTGCGTCCAATGTTGAACATGACGGTCCTCTTCTTCTTCTTCTTCCTCTCTTTCAGAATCAGGGTCTTCAAATCCTGTTGACCCTTGGCTAGGCTCATAACCAACTCTTGGAACTGGGCATTCTGGGCCTGGAGGGCCTTGATAGCTTGCTCGGTGGAAGGTTCAGTATACATGATGATTGCTGAAATAAACAGCGAAGAAGATAAGTGACCTGTAAAAGGGTACCTGTTTATGCAGTGCATGCGATGAAATGCGTATGATTTATGTTTTCAAAGACAATCGGGATTCAAATTTGTAGACAAGAAAGGAAACACACTTTATTAGATTTAACTTCGGAATTTAAATTGTTCAACAAATTTCCCTTAGGCGTTACAAGAATGGAAATACTGAAAAGTAAATAAAACCGTAAAAGAAATCCTCAAAGGTCCATCAATGCTACCATGGCCTCTTCTTCTCAGTGCGGATATAATCATTCAAGATCCGTTCGTTCTCCAATTGCTTAGTCAGCTTCTGGATCTTCTATTCTTGTTCATTGAACCTTTACCGATAAGATCCCGTTCTTCCTGCAGTTGCGCCCAAGACCTCTTCAGTGTGCCAACATCAGTAGGCGTATGAGGATGGAGAATAGTTGGAGGAACCCCGTCTTTATCAGCAATTTCAAGAATAATAGGCCTGACAGCTTCGTACGGCATACCTAACCTCTGGGCACGGATGCGGACCCATATGAAATATGACTCCATTGGCAGAGGGGTTTTTGGTCCCAACTCATGTGGGTCAGATTTGTGAACTCTATCCCAAGCCCTGATGAATCTACGACGCAACTCGTCGCTATCTACCTGAAAATCAAAGACGATATGAGGTATCAACATCTCATGAAGCCCTTCTCTTCTGGCTCTTCCAAACTGATGGAGAGCTAAACATGGGTTATAAGAGATTCCTCACCGAGTTCCGATCAATGGAACATTAGGATACTCTCCACAACGATCAATGACGACCACCTCATCTAAGCCTCTGAGAGTCCAAATAATGTCATTATCAGTAAGAGACATTATCCTATGAGCCCAGCCCCTTCCTTCTTTGTTCTTCAGTACAGATTTAGGGAGGTGCGAAATAAACCACCTCGACAATAAAGGAGCACAGTGCATCAAAGTTCCCCGTTTTCGGGCAGTACGAGCATAGAGCTGATGAAGGATATCACCCAAGAGAGTGGATACATGGTTCCGAGAGATGAAGATACGAACAACATTAACATCAACAAAGGTGTCAGGATTTGGAAACAATACCAGACCATAGATTAAGAGAGCCAGAATGTCCTCGTACGCTTTGAAGTCTAAGTCATTCCAAAAACAATTAGCTTTGCCAACCAGAAACTTAGCCAAAAAGCCCTTAACTCCACTTCTAGTCTCCCAGTTAGCCATTACCTCCTCTTTGGTCAAGTGAAGGGCTGCAACAATCTCTTCAGGCCTGAGAGTCTTTTCCCAACCAGTAAATGGAGTCTGCTCCAAAACAGAGATACCAAGCAACTCAGATAATTCTTCCAGGGTAGGGACCAGCTGGAAGTCTTGAAAGGTGAAGCAATGATATAGCGGATCATAAAACTGGACCAGGACACTCATCATTTGTTGGACCCATTTTGAGGTGACTAAGCCGAGAAGAGAACCATCCCTCCTGATGAAGGAAGTAGTGTTTGGAATCCTGTCAACCAATTCTTTAAGCAAAGTAGGTGGTTGAACAAAGTTGAGCCGGACAGTATTCCTACGCATGGGCATCATGATGTCCTACAAAACAGAGCAAAGATGAAACCTTCTTGTCTTTGAAATGGGTTAGTCCTTATGCAGGATGTATGCAATGTTATGATGTTATGATGTCATGGTAAAGGCACACCACAAGTATTCACAAAAGGCAAACATGGTAAAGGCACACAAGTCACACAGAAGAGCGCTTAGATTTCAGGCTGGCATGAAGTTTAGGCACTACCCTCTTTCAGTTTCAGTTGGTTAAGACCTGTCCTAAAAATAGTAACCGGGTTCTAGAGGATCTCAATATCACTGACTACCCTCAATCGGTCATAATTCCAGTTTGACAACCTTTTCTTGCGGCCGGAACCATCGCGAGAGTTTAGTCTCAATGAGCGTAGCATACTGCTACCGTTCTATGGCCAAGTTGGTCAATTTAAGGTTCTAAGGTCAGTTGGTGCTTAATGACTCCTCAGAAGACCCATATTCTCCTCGTTCCAACAGAAGGGATATCGGTACAGACCAAGGTGTCACACCAATGTAGCTACTGCTTCATCTGTGTCGGTCTACGCCGGACAGATCCCTCACAGTTTATTGCTACTTACCTAAAAAAAGGGTACCCCCAGATCCGGGTTAGGATCTATAAAACTCTGATACAAGCCCACAAAATTTAAAGCATACAAAGCATACAATTGAAAACATAGCGATCTAATCCTAAGGTACACCTCACTTATAATATGTCCCCAGCAGAGTTGCCAGTTCTGTGATCGGTGGAAATAGAACTGACTATTTTGGAATGCTGGTTCGCGTTTGCGTTTCACAAAATGTCGCGGTAAGCAAGAGTCGCCACCGTCTTTTATTTTATCCAACAAGGAAAGGACAAAAGCACAACAAAATTCCTTTTCGAGATGTTTCTCGGGTTCGAGAGGTAGATTATAGAAAGGGAAGGTGTTAGCACCCTTTCTATCCGTGGTTATCCACGGTGTTGTACCCCAAAATTTTCCCTCCCATATTCTCCAAGAGTTGGCAAGTACAAGCTTTAAAATCTCTCAAAGGTGGCACAGTCCAATTGCCTCCTAACACAGTCAAAATTAGGGTTTTGGTTCTTGCAAAGAAATTGAGGTTTCCAAGGGCCCAAACAAGTCCCACATGCCTATATACATTGTCAAGCATCCATATGTCAAGGTTCAAGACTCACAACATCAAATTGCACAGTCAAAAACCCTAATTGCTCCACAGTCAACTGTAGGGGTAAAATGGTCATTTGACAGTCAAAAGTCAAAATTTTTGGTCAACATCTTATTTTGAAGCCACAATCATCATTTGGTCAATTCTTGATCATGATTCCACAAGCATGGCTCAAAAAGTCTCAAGATGCAAAAGTTTCTATTTTTGGACAGCTGAAAAGTCAACTGCAAATTGACCAAGGCATAACTTCCTCATGGTTTATCAGAAAAATCCCATCCAATTCTCATTTTGAAGGGGATGACATTTCCTACAACTCATCTTCGCACTCCAAGTCCAAGAAATGCTCTCACAAAAAGTTATCAATTTCAACATTATAGGTCATTTTCAAAAGTCAACAAAAAGGCACTTTAAGTCAAAGACCATAACTTGAGATTGGTATATCAAAATGACATGGGACCAAAGGAATTGGTTAGAGGACTTCAATACCTTTCCAAAATGTCCAAGAACATGTTCATAGCTTCAAAATTGAGCAAGATATGCATTGGAGAAGTTGGGAAATTTTTGGGAACTTTCAAAAGTCAACTTTGCCTAAAACACTTCAAATTAGCTAATGGGCCTCAAATTCTTCCTTGAATCATTACCCAAAGCCTATGCACGACCCATTGAGCTCAAAATATTTTATTTTTTATTTTTAATTAATTAATTGGATTTATATTTATATTAATTCATTTAATTGGTTTTAAATATAAGAAAATTCAAAGATATGCTTTTTAAGATCTTTTTGTGCAGCAAATGTGACTAGGGCAAGCTGGCAAGTCGTTTCTCATTCAAAAAAGGAAGATCTTCCATAATTGGCAGGGGTTTCAATGAAAAAAGATTGGAAATACATAATTGAAAATCAAAGATATGAAACATTATTGCAATGGATTCATGGGCTTTATTTTGACCTAATTTGCATCACATGCATATGCAAGACCTAACCCCATTCAAAAACACACGTGAAAACTGCTCAGAGGCCATAACCAATTTGCAAAAAAATCAAGAAAGTTGTGAAACTGAAACCATACTTGCAGTGCCTTTCCACGCCTAAAAAGAATTCCATCATCTTGCCTGAGTTACCAGGAAGCTATTGCACCCAAGAACAGGCTCTCATACTCAAAGAAACGGTAGAACAGAGTCACGTTTGTCACAAATATTTCCATAATCGAATTCTAATTTCTATGCATCATTCATGTGTTTTGATTATTGATTTATGCTACTAACATCTCCCTGAAGCTTTTGGTAACGTTTAATTGTGCTAAAACTGCTTGCATCAAAATCTGCCATGAACAAACGTTAGGGTTTCTGAAGCTCAAAATTAGGGCTTTCTTGTTGAGGAAAAATTAAACCTTGAGACCTATGCAGTTGAATTCAGGAGCTCCATACGAATTGAATGGCAACCTCGCGCTCAATTTATAATAACGCCTCTTCTATTCGCTATTTTTCGTGGCTATGGTTAGTGGGGGTTTAAAACCCCTGCTATCTCATTCATATTTTGCAGGTAAACGGAGAAGAAGACAGGCGTGTCATCACATGGTTGGATGATTCAAACTGCGCGCGTATTGTTGTGTTTTATACCATTAACCTTTGTTTTTTTATATAATATTTGTTTTCTATTATATGTACAAACGCGCGCAATAGCTCAATTGGCAAGGGACGTGGCTTGGTGAGTGCTGGGACCTGGGTTCGATTCCCAGGTCCCCCCATATACTTAATGATTTTTGTTTTAACATGTTCACATGCAACACTTCTCCAACGTATCACCATACAGCCTCACGCATAGCTTGCCAAGTGGCCTTGGTGAGCAATCTGAAGGCCACAGAATGAGATCCAGAGTGCACTTCAGTCAATGAGCGTGTACACAATTCTGAAAGTCAAACGTGACTTTGCTTCAATGGGCCAGAATTCTGCAATCAAAACCTCCCCTTGGGCCTGATACCCCCCCTTAGTTTGCATATTTGTTTTCTTTTCTTTTCTAATTATAATTCTTTTCAATTGTTTTTTTAATTGTTTTTATTAATTCACCATTAATTAATTTTCATAATAAAAAATCAGAAACCAAAAAAATGTTTTATATTTAATTATTATTAATTTCATCACTAACCTATTTTTTGTAAATAAATAACTAACAATTAATCTAGTTTAAATTAGGTTTTAATTTTGACACTTTTTCTTAATAAATAAAGATTACATAGAATTAGGTTTTTGACACTTTTTTTTCTTAATCAATTATTTGCATCATTATTCATTATTACTATTTATTAACCATTATTTTTGTACATAAATATGTAAATTAACTAATTAGTTTAAATTAGGTCAACTTTGACGTTTCATTAATAATTAAAATATATAGAATTAGGGTTTCCTCTTGATTTTTCTTTTCTTTACTCCATAAATACAAAAAACATAAAAAACATTTTCTTTCCTTTAATTAAATAATTAATTAGACTTTAATTTAATTTAATTTCTCAAAAGGGTCAAAACCCTCGGACGTCCTGATTTTAATTCTTTTCGCGCATCATTATTTTATTGATTATTATGTAACTGCTTTCCGGATGTAATAGTAATTAGGTTTACCGCATTTTTACTTTCCGCATTTTTATCAAAAACGGGTCTTTGTATTTTGGCGATGTATAGACCCGCGCCTTGTAATAGCGTAGCTTTTATCTTTCCGTCTTTTAATTTCCCGCACTCTTAAATTCTAAATTGCATGAAAGAATGTATGGTAATTAAAAACAAGCGTAGCTCACAATGTCATGATCAAAGATAAAACATAAACTGAAAACAACACACAAATACATACACCACTTCTAGGGTACGCCTCACTTGTTGCCTTTGAAACGTGGTCGTCAAGTATAGGACGTTTTAGCGGTCCTTATGTCCATGATCCAGTTGCCTCGAAACAGTTGCCTCGAAACAGTTGCCTCGAAACAGTTGCCTCGAAACGGTTGCCTCAGATTAAAAAAGGATCAAGGACATAAGGGTAGCTTCTAAGGTGTCCTACTGTTGCTTCGGTGACCACACTGTCCCTACAATCGAATTGACCCGAACACCTCCAACGGTGGTGCTACCTACCTCTCAATGGTGGGATGGCACTACCTTAAGGACTCATACACAGCCTAATTCCTTAGGGTAGGTAGATGACTCACGAATACTTGCTATCTAAACAAACAAAACAAAATCTTTTCACACTGACACTTTCAAAAAGCTTTCAAAACAAATTTTCAAACACTCTTGAGGACAGATACAAGAGTTATTCAGAAATCTTTCAAAGAAACTTTTTCAAACCCACTCATATTTTGAAAAGCAAACATTTTGAAAATATAAGAGCAAGTATCTAAGAGCCCATGGATAACCATGGATAGAAAGGGTGTTGTTGTACCCCAAAATTTTCCCTCCCATATTCTTCAAAATTTGCCAAGTCAAAGATTCAAAACCTCTCCAAGGGTTGCACAGTTCAAGGGCCTCCTAAACAGTCAAAGATTAGGGTTTTGGTTCTGACAAAGGAAATGAAGTTTACAAGGGTCCAATCAAGTCCCACATGCTTATAAACATGGTCAAGCATCCTCATACCAAGTTTCAAGACTTACATCACAAAATTGCACAGTCAAAAACCCTAATTACACCACAGTCAACTGTAGGGGCAAAATGGTCATTTGACAGTCAAAAGTTCAAATTTTTGGTCAACATCTCATTTTGAAGCCACAAACATCATTTGATAAATGCTTGATCATGATTCTCAAAGCTTGGCTCAAAAAGTCTCAAGATGCAAAAGTTTCCATATCTGGACAGTTGAAAAAGTCAACTGTAACTTGACCAAGGCATAACTTCCACATGGATTATCAGAAAAATTCCATCCAAAGCTCATTTTGAAGAGAAAGACATTTCCTAGAACTCCTCTTCACACTTCAAGTCCAAGAAATGCTCTCACAAAAAGTTATCAATTTCAACATTATAGGTCATTTTCAAAAGTCAACAAAAAGGGACTTTATGTCAAAGGCCATAACTTGAGATTGGTAAATCAAAATGACATGGGACCAAAGACATTGGTTAGAGGACTCAAAGACATTTCCAAAATGTCCAAAAACATGAGCAAAGCTTAAAAATTGAGCAAGTTATGCCTTGTGGAAGTTGGGAAATTTTTGGATATTTTGAAAAGTCAACATTGCTTCAAATGTCTTAAAATGCTAATGGGCCTCTTTTTCTTCCAAAATCCATCATCCAAAACATGTGCACGACCATTTGGCCCAAAGGGAAATTTTTTATCATTTTTATTTATTTATTTGGATTTTTAATTATTAATAATTCATTTAATTAAAATAAATATGTGAAAAATACCAAAACAAGTCAATCAAATCTTTTTATGCATGGGATAACTTCAATATTTCGTGCATGATCAGATTTGGAAAAAATCTTGGTAATTGGACATGATTTGGTAGCAAATATGCATGAAAAGATTTGAAAATTATGGTTTGAAAATCAAATATTTTCCACATCAATGCAAGGATCCTTTGGCTCTGAATTCTTACCCTAATCATTCCATACATAAGTGCAAAGCTAACCCTATTCCAAGAGACCAAAAAAGCTGCGCCAGAAATCCATAGAAAAGTTTGAGTTTTTAACAAGAAATTCCAAAACTGAAAAGACACTTGCAAGGCTTTTCAGGGCAAGAAATTCATTCCATCACCTTCCTAAGACATTACTGAGTCTGACTGGATAGCTTTCCACGCGCATAGCACCTTGAATCGGTATACAGAAATCAAAATTTTTCATATAATATGCATATTCGTGTTTTGATTTTCAGGCATTCTCATGGCATTTTATTTATGGATTCACACTAATTGGATGATTCTGAAACTAACCATATGCTTTGATTGAGTTTTCACGTGTTATATGAAGAATCACCATTAAAGGATGCTAGGGTTCTTCAAGTTTTAATTTGGGCGTTTCTAAATGCTGTGAAATTGGAACACCTCAATACCATGACCGAACTCAGCATGCTTGGACGATCTGAACAGAACCCTCGCGCCTAATTTATGTGGCCATATGGCCTAATCGTTATTTTGAAAACAAGCATATTTTGGGGGGGTTTAAAACCCCCGCTAACCCTCTTTTATTTTCAGGGAAAAAGCAAAACGGAGAAGATGATGAAGTGTCAAGGCATAAGTGGTTGATTTGAATTTCGCGCTGAATTTATCCACTAACCATTGTTTTATTTCATATTATTTATTAGTTATTATATAATCAAAAGCGCGTGAATGGCATAGTGGTGGAGAAAGCACTTGGTAACCTTCAGGACCTGGGTTCGATCCCAGGTCCCCCTCCCTTTCCTTATATTTTTCCTCTAATTGTCATCCTATGCAGTTTCAATACAAGAAGTCCACCATGCAACTTACAATCTAGCTTGCCACGCACATGCTAAGACCAATCCAAGGGGCATGGTTTGAAGATCATCATGGACACAAGTCAAAGATGCCACATGCTAGCGTCAGAGTCAAATGAGGCCATAGACAAATGGGCCTAAATTACTAAGCAAAACCTCCAATTTGGGGACAGACCCCCCATGGTTTGCCTTTCTAATTCTTTTTCTCATATTTTTTCTATTTTTTATTTTAATTAGTTTTTTTAATTTAATTCTTTAATTTAATTATTTTCATAAAAATATAAAAATGACATAAAAATCAAAAAAGACAAAATTACAAATATATTTTATTTTAATATTTTTTAAGTAAATATCATTAACTAATTTAGCTTTGTAAAATTAGGTTTAATTCAAACATTTTTCTTAATAAACTTAAAATTTTTAGAATTAGGGTTTTAATCAATTTTTATCCTTTTTCTTTTCTTTTCATTAATAATTAATTATTTATTTTTGTAAATAAACCTCACTAAATAATTAGATTAATCTTAGGTTTAATTTTAACATGTTTTCTTAATAAATAAAAAAAAACAATTAGGATTAGGGTTAATATTTTAATTTCATTTAATCTTTCTCATAAAAATTCATAAATCCAAAAAATACTAAAATAATTTCTTTTTTATTTTAATTTAATTAATTTAATCATTTAATTTCATTAAAAAGGGCCCAACGCCCTCGTTTCCAATTTTAATTCCAATTCGCGCATTTTATTTATTTCCTTCTTTTAAGTATTTATGTAATTCTCCCAAAGCCGTGTAAACTTAATTTCTCGCACTTTACTTTATTTCTTTATTTATTTTCTGTCAAATCGGGTCCTGGATTTTAATTTGGCGATGTGGACCCGCGCCTTTGTAATAGTTTAGAACTTTATATTTCTCGCAATTTTTTAACTGTTAATAATGGCATGCAAGAATGAATGACAAAATAAAAACAAACGCATAGATCACTTTAACATGACAAGACAAAAATAAATGAACATGACACACAAATCACACACCACCCCTAGGGTACGCCTCACTGTTGCCTTGCCTCGAAAGGTGATCGTCGAGTAGAGGATGTCTTAGTAAGTCCTCATGATCCGGGAACCTGGCATGAGGGTAGCTTCTAAGGTGTCTTCCCATTGCTCTGGTGATCACCATGTCCCGAACCTCGAATTGACCCGAATACCTCCAACGGTGGTGCTACCTACCTCTCAATGGTGGGATGGCACTACCTTAAGGACATTTACACAGCCTAATTCCTTAGGGTAGGTAGATGACTCATAGATACTTGCTCTAATTCAAAAACAAATCAAAAACTCTTTTCACACCGACACTTTTCAAAAAGCTTTCAAAACAATTTTTCAAACACTCTTGAGGACCGATACAAGAGTCGAACTGAAATTTTCAAAGAAACTTTTTAAAACCCACAGTTGAAAAGCAAACAAACCATTTTTGAAAACACAATGAGCAAGTATCTAAGAGCCCATGGATAACCATGGATAGAATGGGTGCTAACACCTTCCCTTTCTATAATCTACCTCCCGAACCGAGAGCAATCTCTTTAACGAATTTTTTTGTGCTTTTGTCCTTTCCATTTGGAGAAAATAAAAGACGATGGCGACTCTTGCTTCCGCGACATTTCGCGAACCAGCGTTAAACTGTCAGTTCCAGATCCACCGATCACAGAACTGGCGACTCTGCTGGGGAATAAACTAAAAGTGAGGTGTACCTTAGGGTTAGTTCATAACTGTGTTTTCAATTGTATTGACTTGTCTGCTTTAAATTTGTGGGTTGCATGGGAGTTACTTAGATCCTAACCCGGATCTGGGGATACCCTGTTAGGTAGCATAAGCTGTGAGGGACCTGTCCGGCGTATACCGACATGGGTGAAGCAGTGGCTACGTTGGTGTGGCGCCTTGGTCTGTACCGATATCCCTCGTGTTGAAACGGGGAGAATATGGGTCTTCCAAGGAGTCATTAAGCACCAACCAACCTTAGAACCCTAAATTGACCCAACTTGGCCATTAGAACAGTAGCAGTATGCTACGCCCATTGAGGCTAAACTCTCGTGATGGTTCTGGCCGCAAGAAAAGATTGCGATGCTGGAGTTATGACCGATTGAGGGTAGTCAATGATATTGGGATCCTCTAAGAACCCGGTTACTTTTGATAGGACAGGTATGAACCAACAAACTGAAAGAGGGTAATACCCAGACCCCATGCTGGCCTTAAACTCTAAGGATTTCTCTTGTGTGACTTGTGTGCCTTCGTACTTGACTACTTGCATGCTTGTTGTCTGACACTCGAGTTTCTTGCAGGTTTTGTTCATAGTCCTTAATTAGGACTCGTAACAGGGTTTACTAAGTTTCTTGCAGGTTTTGGTTTGCAGTCCTTAATAAGGGCTCATAACAGGATTTATCCATATTACCCCATGCATCATGACATCATACCATTGCATACATCCTAACCCATTTCAAGGATCTCAAAGGCTTGTGATGCAGGTCATGATAAATCAAACATCTAGCAAGGGGCAAAGAGGATTTATTTTCCTCTAGCCAAGGTTGTCAGGGGCTATGACCCACTGGATATGGTGAGCCTTTGACCCTTGAAGAAGGACTCTCTACAACAGGAAGTTCCTTCAATCAAGCTACCGGACCCAAGTTCTAACAAATCCTCTCGTTTATCCCGCGAGGTCCTTGAAAACATTGCATATATATCATACATATCATTGCATAACAGGTATCCTTGTTGCAGGTCACTTACCTTTCCCGCTGTTTATTTCAGCAATGGCTTCCCAACAAGATAACCAGGACCTTCACACTCAAGAGACTCAGTTCAAGGAGATCTTCCTAAGCCTATCCAAGGGGCAAGAAGAGTTGAGGACACTCCTCATGGGGAATCTGATCAGAAAGAGTCCTGAAGATGACAAGGACGAACAACTGAAACGTCTACAAGCTGAGGTAGACACATTGAAAACCCAGATGCTGGGGCAAAGGGCCCTCATTCAAGGTTTAGCTCAGGAGCAAGGAGAGCTGAGGGCCATGATCAGCCAGCTTCCTCAAGGCATGAAGCAACCAGCCCAAATCAGGGACCAGGTCATGGAACAGCTTCCAAGAGGGCAAAGGTCGGGTCCAATGAATAGACCTCTCCGAGTTGCTACTACTTCTCAGGTCCAACAACGACCTCGCCAAGAACAGCGGATTGATCAGAACAGGTCGGACGAGCCTAAGAGACAATTCACCTACATCAACATGCCATGGTCACGAGCTTTGCAGCACATGTTAAGGATGAACCTGATTGCGGTGATCAACCCTCCTGCAAATCCAAAGACTTCCTCTCCAAATTACAACCCAGAAGCAAGGTGCGCTTACCATTTTGGTAGCCCGGGGCACGATACTGAGGACTGTTGGACACTGAAGTACAAGATTCAGAATATGATTGATGCTAAAGAGATCGAGTTCGAGCCCGCCGAGACTCCCAACGTGATCATTGCTCCCTTGCCAAAACATGGCTAGGATTGAGAAATTTTTGTTCATTAGAATCTTTCAAGTTGTAATTTTCTTTTGATTGTTCAAACATTCCATTCATGTCAAATGTTGTTATTCCATTAATGCATTGCATATGTCTGTTTTAAAGCAATATATTCGTATTCACTATATGCAAATTATTTTCATATTTTTTCTGATGATCAACTCTCAATTAATAATTCTAAGCCTCTTGAGGGAGGATGACGAAAACGATACCGCGATCTTTACAGTATGCTTTTGAACAGACCCCGCTGATGAGGTACATGCATTGTTTCAATCCCTAAACACTAGAGTTATAAGGATGATAATCCCTCGTCAACCCTTCTGAGCCAAAGAAGTAGGAGTTTTTCTTTTCGAAATTTAAAACCCTTAATCATAACCTGGGGCAGGGTAGTCTCTCAGTTGATCCAAGTGCATAACGAATGGCACCAAAGAGGTCCTTACAAAACAAAGAAAGACAGTGATGGTTCCGAATAATCATAAAGACAGGCAGTCATTACCAAAATCAAAAACCCATAAAGTCAAGACCAATGAAGGAGACTTACAAAACTGGGGCATCCCGCTGACTGTAATCACAAAAGAACAGTTCAGGCAAAAAAATAGGGATAATAAAATCAAGGAAAAAAGAGGTTCTACAAACCCTCAACAAAAAGGAATGACTGCCTATTCAAAATAAATCATCAATATCTGAACCATCACCGGAAAATCAGAGCAAAGACTCAAACAAGGTCTAACGTATGATCAACTGAGTTTAGGTTTGGAGAACATCACGAAGAGCGGGTGGGTACAAACAAAATTTGAGCCTTTATCCATTGTTTCTTAAACCATGAACCAAGCCACGTTATAACCCTTAAAAGTCCTAGCTGAAGCATGGGTTAGTTCGAAAGCATACTGTTACGAAAGGTATCCTGACTCCTTAAGGCCTACGGTAAATACGGAGTTGACATCACGTTTTACAAACATTCACTTGTTTTATGAAAAAGAATGCATTTTCAAAATCTTCAAGACAGACATAAGCTTTGCATTTCTGATATAACATTGTTTGCATATGACTATTTGTTTGAACAGCAGGGAAATTCGCACGATGAAAGCCTAGTGAACAGAAGCACTTCCAATCAAGGGGCATGGCATGACTATTGTCCACCATCTGGGGCAGTCCAATCAAGATTCGGAGAATCTCTTAAAAGGCCAAATAGCCTGGGGCAAATCTCCACCTGAGTCACTTGGGGCATTTCAACAATAAATCTTGCCTGGTCAAAAATCTTCTGGTGGCATGACAAAACACTTCTAACAGGGGCAACTCCCTACATTCTGAAAGCACGGACATAGTCGAAAAAAATACTACGCATAATCAAAGACCCGCTAGGTTGACACACCTAGGCAAAAATAAGGGCTTCCCGGCGAACCAAAAGGGTTCGGGCAAAAATAAGGGATGAAATGGAAAAAATCTGTACACCCGGCAAGTCGAAAACCTGAAAAGGCGGCTTGGGCAAAAAGGGGTATCCCGGTGGACTGAAAACCCGAAAGGGCGGTCCAGGCAAAAGTTAGGGATTAAAGCGTACGACTATGTCCTGTCATCTTGTCATCTGCCTACCTGAAGAAGGTTTGACCCTCAACAACTATCAGCACCTCACAGGTCTTCCTCTCTCACCTCAGAAACATGGGCAATAAAGAGTTGCCTAGGCAATCTAATTGTTCTGTCCTCCAAGGTACCAAGGTAGGTTCAGCTAAAGAACATAACCAGATATCTTAATTCCCCAGAGAGTGAGCCAACAAATCAATTCACTCTCCCCAAGCAAAGCTATTATCAAACTTAAGGAAGTTGGGTATCCTCCCGCAGATCTCAATATTCCCCAGCAGTATATATGCACTCTTAACAAGCATCCCCGACAGTCTTGACCTAAAGATTGTTCCCCGGCGGTATATTCAACATTCAGTGGAATCACTTCCCCGATACAATTTAAAACTTCCCCAAGAGAGTCCAATCTAGTTCCCCAGGAAAATTGGGATCATCTCCCCAGCAGTAAGCTTATCCCCAGTAGATTCTGGAAGCTTACCCTCGCAGAGTATGAACGCGTCGCCCGGCTTTATTCAAAGAGTTATTTCCTCACCAGGATATAACTGGGTTATCCTCAGCCAAAAGCCACGGAAAGAGCGTCCTCGACGAAGTCCTTTGGTCCCCAGCAAAGTCTATTAACACTTCCAACACAACAAAGGTATCCCCAGCGAAGTTACCATCAATATTTCAACAAAGTATCTCTCTCCCCACAGAGTATCGCTCCCCAGCAAGATCGTTAGAGTACTTTTCTCCCCGCAGAGTAATCCATTCGCCAAGTTTATTCCCCAACGGAGTTATCTTCTCCTACCGGTATTCTTGCAACCATCACTCCCCAGCGGAAGCAAAGATCTAATTCTTCAATATCAGCCCAGGAATGATTTCCCGGCACCTGTCAAGGATTTATTTTCCTAAGACGAAAAACATATATTTCATAAACATCATATTTTCATACATTATAGCGTACATATATGCATCATATCTTATAAATCTCATTTATGTCGAGAACATCATTGCCTGATCCATATCATGCATTGCATATGACTGACCTTTACCTTTCAGGAAAGATCCAGTTAAGTTCTCAGCTATGTCCAAGACCTTCTCTGGTTCAGTCAGATCGACCCCAAGATCTCCCTGTTTCTTATCCAGTTGAAGATTTCAAGACCTAGACCGGTTCAGTTAAATCGACCCTAAGATTTTACTGTTTCTTATCCAGTCCAAGGCCTTCTCTGGTTCAGTCAGATCGACCCTAAGATCTCCCTATTTCTTATCCAGTTGAAGACATTCAAGACCTAGACCGGTTCAGTTAAGTCGACCCTAAGACTTTTACTGTTTCTTATCCAGTCCAAGGCCTTCTCTGGTTCAGTCAGATCGACCCTAAGATCTCCCTGTTTCTTATTCCAGTTGAAGATTTCAAGACCTAGACCGGTTCAGTTAAATCGACCCTAAGATTTTCCTGTTTCTTATCCAGTCCAAGGCCTTCTCTAGTCCAGCTAAATCGACCCCTAACAGATTTTCCTGATAAAGACTCAGCAGAAGATATCCAAGATTCTCTCAATGATTGCTGTTGAGGTTGAAGTTGCCCAAGATTCTCTCAATGATTGCTGTTGAGGTTGTAGTCTCCTGTGGTTCTCTCCCCGTTACTGCGGAGGTAGTAATCGCCCTAAGATTCTCTCAGCGTTACTGTTGAAGTAGAAGTTATCCAAGATTCTCTCAATGATTGCTGTTGAGGTTGAAGTCGCCCAAGATTCTCTCAATGATTGCTGTTGAGGTTGAAGTCGCCCAAGATTCTCTCAATGATTGCTGTTGAGGTTGTAGTCGCCTGTGGTTCTCTCCCCGTTACTGCGGAGGTAGTAATCGCCCTAAGATTCTCTCAGCGTTACTGTTGAAGTAGAAGTTATCCAAGATTCTCTCAAAGATTGCTGTTGAGGTTGAAGTCGCCCAAGATTCTCTCAATGATTGCTGTTGAGGTAGAAGTTATCCAAGATTCTCTCAATGATTGCTGTTGAGGTTGAAGTCGCCCAAGATTCTCTCAATGATTGCTGTTGAGGTTGAAGTCGCCCAAGATTCTCTCAATGATTGCTGTTGAGGTTGAAGTCGTCCAAGATTCTCTCAATGATTGCTGTTGAGGTTGAAGTCGTCCAAGATTCTCTCAATGATTTCTGTTGAGGTTTTAGTCGCCTATGGTTCTCTCCCCGATACTGCGGAGGTAGTAATCATCCCCAGATTCGCTCAGTGTTACTGTTGAAGTTGAAGTCGTCCAAGATTCTCTCAATGATTTCTGTTGAGGTTGTAGTCGCCTATGGTTCTCTCCCCGATACTGCGGAGGTAGTAATCATCCCCAGATTCGCTCAGTGTTACTGTTGAAGTTGAAGTCGTCCAAAGATTCGCTCAGCGTTACTGTTGAAGTTGAAGTCGTCCAAAGATTCTCTCAGTGTTACTGTTGAGGTAGTAATCGTCCAAGGTTCTCTCAGCGTTCCTGTTGAGGTAGTAACCATCCCTGGTTCATTCATCACCGTTTGAAGCTCCAGATTCAGCTCCTGTAACCAGTCAGGACACATCTATACGAAGAGTTTGAAGACCAGCTCCTGTAACAGGCCAGGTACTCATTTTTCTTTTTTGCAGGTACGCAAGTTCTCGCTAAGGAATCTCTTACGCGATCAACACCCAGATGGCATCTATAAGCCCATCCACCATCCATCATCTCCTAGCATGGCATCTATAAGCCCATCATCCTATCCATCAATCTCCAAATGGCATCTATAAGCCCGTTCCCGTCATCACATTGCTACTATGTGAGCGCAAATTTCTGGGCACTCTAGTGTTCAATCATCTTCCACCTTCGGATTACGAAAGGCACGTCAGCCAATCTGCATCCTCAGGTCTAAGAAGATTGAACAGGGGCAACTGTTGTACCCCAAAATTTTCCCTCCCATATTCTTCAAAATTTGCCAAGTCAAAGATTCAAAACCTCTCCAAGGGTTGCACAGTTCAAGGGCCTCCTAAACAGTCAAAGACTAGGGTTTTGGTTCTGACAAAGGAAATGAAGTTTCCAAGGGTCCAATCAAGTCCCACATGCTTATAAACATGGTCAAGCATCCTCATACCAAGTTTCAAGACTTACATCACAAAATTGCACAGTCAAAAACCCTAATTGCACTACAGTCAACTGTAGGGGCAAAATGGTCATTTGACAGTCAAAAGTTCAAATTTTTGGTCAACATCTCATTTTGAAGCCACAAACATCATTTGATAAATTCTTGATCATGATTCTCAAAGCTTGGCTCAAAAAGTCTCAAGATGCAAAAGTTTCCATATCTGGACAGTTGAAAAAGTCAACTGTAACTTGACCAAGGCATAACTTCCACATGGATTATCAGAAAAATTCCATCCAAAGCTCATTTTGAAGAGAAAGACATTTCCTACAACTCCTCTTCACACTTCAATTCGAAGAAATGCTCTGACAAAAAGTTATCAATTTCAACATTATAGGTCATTTTCAAAAGTCAACAAAAAGGGACTTTAAGTCAAAGGCCATAACTTGAGATTGGTAAATCAAAATTACATGGGACCAAAGACATTGGTTAGAGGACTCAAAGACCTTTACAAAATGTCCAAAAACATGAGCAAAGCTTAAAAATTGAGAAAGTTATGCCTTGTGGAAGTTGGGAAATTTTTGGATATTTTGAAAAGTCAACATTGCTTCAAATGTCTTAAAATGCTAATGGGCCTCTTTTTCTTCCAAAATCCATCATCCAAAACATGTGCACGACCATTTGGCCCAAAGGGAAGTTTTTTTATCATTTTTATTTATTTATTTGGATTTTTAATTATTAATAATTCATTTAATTAAAATAAATATGTGAAAAATACCAAAACAAGTCAATCAAATCTTTTTATGCATGGGATAACTTCAATATTTCGTGCATGATCAGATTTGGAAAAAATCTTGGTAATTGGACATGATTTGGTAGCAAATATGCATGAAAAGATTTGAAAATTATGGTTTGAAAATCAAATATTTTCCACATCAATGCAAGGATCCTTTGGCTCTGAATTCTTACCCTAATCATTCCATACATAAGTGCAAAGCTAACCCTATTCCAAGAGACCAAAAAAGCTGCGCCAGAAATCCATAGAAAAGTTTGAGTTTTTAACAAGAAATTCCAAAACTGAAAAGACACTTGCAAGGCTTTTCAGGGCAAGAAATTCATTCCATCACCTTCCTAAGACATTACTGAGTCTGACTGGATAGCTTTCCATGCGCATAACACCTTGAATCGGTATACAAAAATAAAAAATTTTCATATAATATGCATATTCGTGTTTTGATTTTCAGGCATTCTCATGGCATTTTATTTATGGATTCACACTAATTGGATGATTCTGAAACTAACCATATGCTTTGATTGAGTTTTCACGTGTTATATGAAGAATCACCATTAAAGGATGCTAGGGTTCTTCAAGTTTTAATTTGGGCGTTTCTAAATGCTGTGAAATTGGAACACCTCAATACCATGACCGAACTCAGCATGCTTGGACGATCTGAACAGAACCCTCGCGCCTAATTTATGTGGCCATATGGCCTAATCGTTATTTTGAAAACAAGCATATTTTGGGGGAGTTTAAAACCCCCGCTAACCCTCTTTTATTTTCAGGGAAAAAGCAAAACGGAGAAGATGATGAAGTGTCAAGGCATAAGTGGTTGATTTGAATTTCGCGCTGAATTTATCCACTAACAATTGTTTTTTTTCATATTATTTATTAGTTATTATATAATCAAAAACGCGTGAATGGCATAGTGGTGGAGAAAGCACTTGGTAACCTTCAGGACCTGGGTTCGATCCCAGGTCCCCCTCCCTTTCCTTATATTTTTCCTCTAATTGTCATCCTATGCAGTTTCAATACAAGAAGTCCACCATGCAACTTACAATCTAGCTTGCCACGCACATGCTAAGACCAATCCAAGGGGCATGGTTTGAAGATCATCATGGACACAAGTCAAAGATGCCACATGCTAGCGTCAGAGTCAAATGAGGCCATAGACAAATGGGCCTAAATTACTAAGCAAAACCTCCAATTTGGGGACAGACCCCCCATGGTTTGCCTTTCTAATTCTTTTTCTCATATTTTTTCTATTTTTTGTTTTAATTAGTTTTTTTAATTTAATTCTTTAATTTAATTATTTTCATAAAAATATAAAAATGACATAAAAATCAAAAAAGACAAAATTACAAATATATTTTATTTTAATATTTTTTAAGTAAATATCATTAACTAATTTAGCTTTTTAAAATTAGGTTTAATTCAAACATTTTTCTTAATAAACTTAAAATTTTTAGAATTAGGGTTTTAATCAATTTTTATCCTTTTTATTTTCTTTTCATTAATAATTAATTATTTATTTTTGTAAATAAACCTCACTAAATAATTAGATTAATCTTAGGTTTAATTTTAACATGTTTTCTTAATAAATAAATAAAAACAATTAGGATTAGGGTTAATATTTTAATTTCATTTAATCTTTCTCATAAAAATTCATAAATCCAAAAAATACTAAAATAATTTCTTTTTTATTTTAATTTAATTAATTTAATCATTTAATTTCATTAAAAAGGGCCCAACGCCCTCGTTTCCAATTTTAATTCCAATTCGCGCATTTTATTTATTTCCTTCTTTTAAGTATTTATGTAATTCTCCCAAAGCCGTGTAAACTTAATTTCTCGCACTTTACTTTATTTCTTTATTTATTTTCTGTCAAATCGGGTCCTGGATTTTAATTTGGCGATGTGGACCCGCGCCTTTGTAATAGTTTAGAACTTTATATTTCTCGCAATTTTTTAACTGTTAATAATGGCATGCAAGAATGAATGACAAAATAAAAACAAACGCATAGATCACTTTAACATGACAAGACAAAAATAAATGAACATGACACACAAATCACACACCACCCCTAGGGTACGCCTCACTGTTGCCTTGCCTCGAAAGGTGATCGTCGAGTAGAGGATGTCTTAGTAAGTCCTCATGATCCGGGAACCTGGCATGAGGGTAGCTTCTAAGGTGTCTTCCCATTGCTCTGGTGATCACCATGTCCCGAACCTCGAATTGACCTGAATACCTCCAACGGTGGTGCTACCTACCTCTCAATGGTGGGATGGCACTACCTTAAGGACATTTACACAGCCTAATTCCTTAGGGTAGGTAGATGACTCATAGATACTTGCTCTAATTCAAAAACAAATCAAAAACTCTTTTCACACCGACACTTTTCAAAAAGCTTTCAAAACAATTTTTCAAACACTCTTGAGGACCGATACAAGAGTCGAACTGAAATTTTCAAAGAAACTTTTTAAAACCCACAGTTGAAAAATAAACAAACCATTTTTGAAAACACAATGAGCAAGTATCTAAGAGCCCATGGATAACCATGGATAGAAAGGGTGCTAACACCTTCCCTTTCTATAATCTACCTCCCGAACCGAGAGTAATCTCTTTAAGGAATTTTTCTGTGCTTTTGTCCTTTCCATTTGGAGAAAATAAAAGACGGTGGCGACTCTTGCTTCCGTGACATTTCGCGAACCAGCGTTAAACTGTCAGTTCCAGATCCACCGATCACAGGTGCTAACACCTTCCCTTTCTATAAATCTACCTCCCGAACCGAGAAACATTCTCATAAGGAATTTTGCTGTGCTTTTGTCCTGTCCATGTTGGAGAAAATAAAAGACGGTGGCGACTCTTGCTTCCGCGACATTTCACGAAACCAACTTTAAACAGTCAGTTCTAGATCCACCGATCACAGAACTAGCGACTCTGCTGGGGAGATTGATTGAAGTGAGGTGTACCTTAGGATAGCTCATACTTGTGTTTTCAATTGCTTTGTTTTGTTTGCTTTATTGTTATGGGCATTGTCTCGGAGTTTCATAGATCCTAACCCGGATCTGGGGATACCCTGTTAGGTAGCATAAGCTGTGAGGGACCTGTCCGGCGTAGACCGACATGGGTGAAGCAGTGGCTACGTTGGTGTGGCACCTTGGTCTGTACCGATATCCCTTGTGTCACAACAAGGAGAATATGGGTCTTCTGAGGAGTCATTAAGCACCAACCGACCTTAGAACCTTAAATGACCCAACTTGGCCAATAGAACAGTAGCAATATGCTACACCCATTGAGGCTAAACTCTCGCGATGGTTTTGGCCGCAAGAAAAGATTGCGATGCTGGAGTTATGACCGATTGAGGGTAGTCGATGATATTGGGATCCTCTAGAACCCGGTTACTTTTGATAGGACAGGTCTTAACCAACAAACTGAAAGAGGGTAGTACCTGAACTTCATGCTGGCCTAAACCCTAAGGGCTGTCTGTGTGACTTGTATGCCTTATCATGTTTGCCTTTGTGAATATTTGTGGTGTGCTTTATCATGACATCATACCATCATAGACATTGCATGCATCCTGCATAAGGACTGACCATTTCAAAGACAAGAGGGTTTCACCTTTGCTCTATTTTGTAGGACATCATGATGCCTATGCGAAGGAACACTATCTGGTTCAATTTTGTTCACCCACCTGAGTTGCTTGAAGAATTGGTTAGCAGAATTCCAAACACCACTTCCTTCATCCAGAGGCATGGTTCTCTTCTCGGTTTAGTCACTGCAAAGTAGGACCAACAACTAATGAGTGTCCTGACCCAGTTTTATGATCCCTTGTACAACTGCTTCACCTTTCAAGACTTCCAGCTGGTCCCTACCCTGGAAGAATTCTCTGATTTGCTTGGTATCCCTATCTTGGATCAGACTCCTTTCACTGGTTGGGAAAAGCCTCTTAGGCTTGAGGAGATTGCTGCAGCCCTTCCTTTGACCACCAAAGAGGTAATGGACAACTGGGTGACTAGAAGCAAAGTTAAGGGTTTCTTGGCCAAGTTTCTGATCGGTAAAGCTAACAGTTTCTGGAATGACCTAGACTTCAGGGCGTATGAAGACATTCTGGCTCTCTTAATCTATGGTCTGGTTCTGTTTCCAAATCCGGATAACTTCATTAACATCACTGCCATAAGGATCTTCATGTCTCGGAACCCTGTGCCCACTCTCTTGGGTGATATCCTGCAACAACTCTATGCTCGTACTGCCCGAAGACGAGGAACTCGGTGGTGTTGTATTCCTTTGTTAGTGAGGTGGTTTATTTCGCACCTCCCTAAGTTCGTGCTGAAGAACAAAGAAGGGAGAGGTTGGGCTCATAGGTTAATGTCTCTCGTTGATAATGACATCATTTGGACTTTCAGGGGTTTGGATGAGGTAGCTGTTATTGATCGTTGCAGAGAATATCCTAATGTTCCTTTGATTGGTACCCAAGGAGGAATATCTTATAATCCATGTCTAGCTCTCCGTCAGTTTGGAAGAGCCAGAAGAGCAGGACCTCATGAGATGTTGGTGCCTCACATCAGTTTTGAGTTTCAGGTAGACAGTGACGAGCTGCGTCGTAGGTTCATCAAGGCTTGGGACAAAATTCACAAAGCTGACCCACATGAGTTGGGACCGAAGACTTCTATACCTATAGAACCCTACTACAGATGGGTCTGTATCCGTGCTCAGAATTTAGGTATGCCATATGAAGCTGTCAGACCCATCATTCTTGAATATCCTGATAGAGATGGGGCTCCTCCAACTGTTCTCCCTCCTCAGATACCTACTGATGTTGATACACTAAAGAGGTCTTGGTTGCAACTACGAGAAGAACGGGATTCTTATCGGGAAAAGTTCAACGAGCAGGAATTGAAGATCCATAAGCTGACAAAGCAATTGGAGAACGAGCGGGCCTTGAATGACTACATCCGTACTGAGAAGAGGAGACCCTGGGATCAATGATGAACTTTGGATGTTCTTTTACATTTTTTATTTCCCTTTCCAGTATTTCCATTTTATGTAATGCCTATGGGCAATCTGTTGAACAATCTAAATTTCAAAATTGAATCTAATAAAGTGTGTTCCTTTTTGTTTACAAAGTTGAATCCCGATTGTCTTTGAAAACATAAATCAAACACATTCCATTCATCATGTGCATCACAGGTACTCTTCTTTTCAGGTTGCTTAATGTTCTTCGCTGTTTATTTCAGCATCATGAACCCTGAATCATCTACTGAGCAATCCATCAAGGCCCTCCAGGCTCAGAACGCCCAATTCCAAGAGCTGATCATGAGTTTAGCCCAAGGATAGGAGGAATTGAAGGCTCTACTGGTCAAGAAGAAGAAGAAGAGAACGGTACTATTCAACACTAGCCGGAGGTTTGGTAACACACTGCAGAATGAGGTTGATCAAGCTGGTTCTTCTGTGGGAAAAGGCAGTCCCCAAGGGGGAAGGGTTCCTAGTCCGGTGGTCTCTGACAACGAGACTGATTTCAATGAGGAGCAGTATCCTCCAGCTGAAGACAAGTACAAGCAGTTAGAGGATCGTCTGAATGCCATGGAAATTCAAAAAGTGTCTGGGTTGGATTTTGGAGACTTGGGTCTATCTTCTGGTATGGTAATCCCACATAAGTTCAAAGCACCATCTTTCGCAAAGTATGACGGGGCATCCTGCCCTAAGCTACATCTTAGATCTTATGTGCGGAAGATCCAACCATATACTGTGGACAAGAACTTATGGATCCATTTCTTCCAGGAGAGTCTTTTAGGGACTCATCTCGAATGGTTCTATCAGCTGGATGGAACCAAGGTTCGTAACTGGGAGGACTTGGCTACTGCTTTTTACAAGCAGTATCAGTATAATGCCAACCTCGCTCCTACACGTACCCAACTCCAGGGTATGTCGCTAGGATCGGGAGAAGGTTTTAAAGAGTATGCGCAGAAGTGGAGGGACTTGGCTGGCAGGGTGCAGCCACCGTTAACCGACCGTGAACTTGTGGACATGTTCTTGGGGACCCTATCCGGGCCGTTCTTCAATCATCTCATTGGCAATTCGTCTGCAGGGTTTACAGATCTCATTCTAACTGGGGAAAGGATCGAAGATGGAATGAAATCAGGGAAGATACAGAAAGGTGCGTCCTCAAGTTCTGAGAAAAAACCTTCCAAGAAGGAAGCCAGTGTTGTGTATGGGCCTAGGAGGCAAAACAAACCAGAACGCCGCCAAGCTATCAACGCATTAGTGATTGCAAAGCCTGCTGCCGCTCCTCGGCAACCTAACCAACCAAGGGGTGAGAGACCCAGAAGAGAATATACTCGGCTTAGTATGACCTTGTCACAGATCTTGTCGCAACTGCTATCGACCAATTTGGTAACCGTCAGAGAAGCTCCGAAGGTGGTGAACACAACCTCTCCGAAATATAATCCCAACGCCCGCTGTGCTTATCACTCTGATAGCCCGGGGCATTCTACTGATGATTGTTGGGCCCTAAGAAATAAAGTTCAGGACCTTATCGATGCCAAGGAAATACAGTTTGAGGCGCCAGAAAGGCCCAACATTGTGACTGATCCTATGCCCCAACATGGAGTAAATGCTATTGAGGAAGACCTGTATGCAGTTTCTGTGGATGATGTTGCTACCCCTTTATTGACTGTCAAGAGGAACCTGTTGCTAGCCAGTTTATTTCTGGGTTGTAGCAAGGGTTGCCTTCTGTGTGCCGTTTCCCCTGCTGGTTGTCCGTTGCTGAAATCAGGCGTCCAAAACCTGATGGATAACAAAGAAATCTTGTTTAAGAAGACCGTCGTTCCTATTGTTCCTACTGCAGAAGTATTTGTCGTCACCATCTTCAATAATCCTACCAAGGCTCCCCCGAGGAAGCCCGTCAAAATCATGTCTGTTGCACCTATTATCATTACTGTTCCAGGGCCCCTCCCCTATAAATCTGACAAGGTTGTCCCATGGCATTACGGAGCAGATGTGTATGTGCTTGGAGTGAAGCAGGAGTTCAACACTAGTACCGGTATCAGTAACATCACCGGTCCCGCTAAAGTTACTCGCAGTGGCAGGCTCTTCTCGCCTGACATTGTGCCACCAGTTATCCGAAGACCTCTTATCATCACGCCTACGAGTGCGCCTGTTTCCCCTTCTGATCAAGTTTCTACCCCTGCTGCCGAGTCATCTGATACTCGGGGCAAAGGGATTGCTGATGTGCCTGCCCGGATGGAGGCACCGAAGACTGTTAATGTTGAAGCGTCACAGCAAGAGATGGAGGAAATCCTTAAGATCATCAAGAAGAGTGATTTCAACATCGTTGAACAGCTGGGGCATACCCCTGTAAGATCTCTATGCTATCACTGCTGTTGTGCTCAGAGGCCCATGCCAAGGCCCTGATTTCATTTCTGAAGACGGCCCATGTGCCACAAGAGACGTCTGCGGACCAATTTACTGATTGTGTGGCCAACTTGACCGCCGACAATGGGTTGGGTTTCTCTGATGCTGATCTGACCGCCAAGGGAAAGAACCACAATGATGCCCTGCATGTCTCCATTGAATGCAGGGGCACTACTCTTGCACACGTGTTGGTAGACACCAGTTCTTCACTGAATGTATTTCCCAAGAAGGCCTTAGACAGGTTGGATTGTGAGGGTTTGGAGTTGAAGCCTAGTAACATCGTTGTCCGAGCCTTTGACGGGTCGAAGAGGATGGTACATGGTGAGGTAGATATTCTGATTCGTGTTGGTTCTCAAGTCTTTGATTCAACGTTCTATGTGATGGACATCCGTCCATCTTATTCCTGTTTGCTGGGTCGACCTTGGATTCACAAGGCTGGGGCTGTGACCTCCACTTTACACCAGAAGCTCAAGTACCCTGTCAGAGGGAAGATTGTTACAGTGCAGGGGGAGGAAGAGTACATGGTTAGTCATCTGAACTCGTTCCGGTACATAGAGATGGACGGGGAGTTTATTGAAACCCCCTTTCAAAATTTTGAAGAGGTACCTCCAACATTGGCGTCAGCTGAGACAGTAATTGAAGAAGACTTTCCTTTGAAGATGGCTTCCTTGAAGGACGCCCGGGCTGTGATTGAAAAAGGTGAATGTGCTAACTGGGGCAGGCTCCCTGATTTTACTCCTAAGACTGACAAGTTTGGGCTGGGTTTCACCGCAGAGGCTCAAAGGGCTGTGCGCAAAGCAAGGATCGGAAGACCTCCCGTGTTCATCACCAACCCGGGAGTGAATGCTATTGAAGGCGATGCGGAGGAATCAGAGTTTGATAGCTGGATCTACCCGACGACCGACGGTGGACTGAACAATTGGACTGCAAAAGACTACATACCTATTACTTTTGTTACTCAGTAATGAATTCCTTTGTTTTTTAAATTTGTAATGAACAATAAATTGAAACTTTATGGCCCGGTGTCTTACCCGGGGCACCGTTGGCTTCATTTGTGAGGGCTTATTACTTGTCATTTCCATATATCATGAATAAAGACATTGGACGTTTTTTGCATTTCAAATCTTGTGCTCCCTTTCTTTCTTTCCTTCTTTATATATTGCAAAACAGCTATATTTACACACACTCATACAGGTTCCAATCCACTCTGGATCTCACTGGTAACGACTCTGCTACTGCCAGTTATGACTTCGAAAATCTGATCAACTTAGCCGAAGACGAAGGTGAAGATGATTGCGAAGTGCCTGGTGAGCTTGCAAGACTATTACTCCAGGAAGAGAGGGCCATTCAGCCACATGAAGAGCCAGTGGAAACGGTAAATCTGAGTACTGAGGCAGATAGAAAGGAAGTTAAGATTGGTGCCAATCTGGAGCTCAGCGTGAAACAACGGTTGATTCAGATGCTGCATGATTATGTGGAAATCTTTGCCTGGTCCTACGAAGACATGCCTGGGTTGGATACCGACATTGTGGTCCATCACTTGCCTACCAAGGAAAACTGCCCTCCGGTTAAACAAAAGGTCCGCCGTATGCGTCCAGAGATGTCCGAGAAGATCAAAGCCGGGGTTATGAAGCAATTTGATGCCGGGTTTCTAGCAGTGACTTCTTACCCTCAGTGGGTTGCCAATGTAGTTCCAGTGCCGAAGAAAGATGGTAAGGTCAGAATGTGTGTTGACTACAGGGATCTGAATATGGCGAGCCCCAAGGATGACTTCCCTCTACCTCACATCGACGTTCTGGTTGACAATACTGCTCAGCACAAGGTGTTCTCCTTCATGGATGGTTTTTCAGGTTATAATCAGATCAAAATGGCTCCTGAAGACATGGAGAAGACTACCTTCGTTACTCAGTGGGGCACCTTCTGCTACAAGGTCATGCCTTTTGGACTGAAAAATGCTGGGGCAACCTACCAACGTGCCATGGTTGCTTTATTTCATGACATGATCCACCATGAGATAGAAGTATATGTCGACGACATGATTGCAAGGTCCCAAACTGAGGAGGAACACCTTGACCATCTGCAGAAGTTGTTTGACCGTCTGAAATTGTACAAGCTGAGGTTGAACCCAAACAAGTGCACCTTTGGGGTAAGATCTGGAAAGTTGCTAGGCTTCGTCGTGAGCGACAAGGGTATTCAAGTGGACCATGCCAAGGTAAAAGCCATACAAGAGATGCCAGTTCCCAAGACAGAGAAAGAAGTCAGAGGCTTTCTAGGACGTCTGAACTACATTGCCCGATTCATCTCGCACCTAACTGCTACCTGTGAACCAATCTTCAAGCTGCTGAAGAAAGATCAGGTAGTACGTTGGAATGATGAATGTCAGGCCGCTTTCGACAGAATCAAAGAGTATCTCCAAGAACCACCCATTATTATGCCACCGGTTGAAGGGAGACCTCTAATACTATACTTGACAGTACTTGACAGCTCAATGGGGTGTGTGCTGGGGTAGCATGACGAGTCTGGCCTAAAAGAGCACGCCATTTATTACCTTAGCAAAAAGTTTACCGACTGTGAGACCCGATACTCACTGCTCGAGAAAACTTGTTGCGCTTTGGTATGGGCTGCTCGCCGGCTGAGACAGTATATGCTGACTCACACTACTCTATTGATCTCGAAAATGGATCCAATAAAGTACATATTCGAAAAGCCTGTTATGTCTGAAAGAATAGCAAGATGGCAAATGATCTTGACAGAATACGACATCCAGTACACGACTCAGAAAGCAATCAAGGGAAGTGTATTGGCAGACCATTTGGCACACCAGGCAGTGGATGACTACCAGTCAATGAACTTTGAATTTCCAGACGAGAACATCATGGTAGTGACTGATTGTGAAGTACCTGGACCGGATGAAGGACCTGAGGAAGGATCCCGATGGTCTATGCACTTTGATGGAGCCTCCAACGCTTTGGGTAACGGCATCGGCGCTGTGATCATATCCCCTCAAGGCACTCATACTCCACTCACTGCCCGACTATGTTTCAACTGCACCAACAACATGGCGGAGTATGAGGCATGCATCATGGGTCTTCAAGCTGCAATTAACTTAAGGATCAAGTTTCTGAGTGTCTTCGGAGATTCCGCTCTCGTGATCAATCAGATCAAAGGCGAGTGGGATACGAAACACCCAAACCTTATTCCTTACAAAGAGTGTGTGTTGACATTGATCCCCCATTTCACAGAGATAACTTTTGAAAACTTCCCAAGAGAGGAGAATCAGTTGGCGGACGCGTTAGCTACGATGTCTTCTATGTTCAGAGTCAAATGGGATAACAAGGCTCCCCGGATCATTATCTGGAAATTGGACGAACCTGCATATTGCTGTGATCTTGAGGCTGAAGAGGTAACTGAAAAACCCTAGTATCATGAGGTGAAAAGGTATCTGGAAGCTCAGGAATACCCTGAAGGTGCATCCATCAATGACAAAAAGTTTCTGAGAAGGTTCGCAGCAAAGTTCTTTCTCAGCAACGACATTCTCTACAAGCAAAACCATGATTCGACCTTACTGCGTTGTGTGGATAAGACGGAAGCAGAAAAGATCATGTCAGAGCTACATGAAGGTACCTTCGGAACGCATTCCAGTGGACACACCATGGCGAAGAAAATCCTTCGGGCAGGATATTTCTGGTCCACAATGGAAGCTGACTGTTACCAACATTCTCGGACATGTCATAAGTGCCAGATTTATGCAGATAAGGTGCACGTTCCTCCAGTTCCTCTAAATGTCTTGACTGCACCTTGGCCTTTTGCAATGTGGGGCATTGATATGATCGGCGAGATCAGACCTACGACATCCAATGGGCATCGCTTCATCCTGGTAGCAATTGATTACTTTACAAAGTGGGTTGAAGCAGCTTCCTATGCTACCGTAACCAAGAACGTCGTGGCACGGTTCATTCGACACAACCTGGTCTGTCGATACGGCGTCCCGGAAAGGATCATTACAGACAACGGTACCAATCTCAATAACAAGATGATCACTGAGCTCTGCGAGCAATTCAAGATACAGCACCACAACTCTTCTCCTTACCGGCCGAAGATGAATAGGGCTGTCGAGGCAGCAAATAAGAATATCAAAAAGATTGTGCAGAAGATGACAGTGACCTATAAAGATTGGCACGAGATGTTACCGTTTGCTCTTCATGGGTACCGTACCTCAGCAAGGACGTCAACTGGGGCAACTCCCTTTTCCTTGGTCTATGGCATGGAGGCAGTCTTGCCGATTGAAGTCCATATACCCTCTCTCCGGATAATGAAGGATGTAGATTTGAGCGAAGATGACTGGATCCAAACTCGACTTGATCAGTTAAACCTAATTGACGAAAAGAGACTCACTGTTATTTGTCATGGTCAAACGTACCAAAAACAGATGATCAGGGCATTTAACAAGAAAGTCATACCACAAGAGTATCAAGTTGGGGACCTGGTAATCAAACGCATCATTCTTCCTCAAAGTGATCCCAGGGGAAAATGGACCCCTACATACGAAGGGCCATTTGTGGTTAAACATGTGTTCTCAGGAGGAGCCATGATCCTAACCACCATGGATGGTGACGACCTTCCTCACCCCGCCAATGCAGACATAGTAAAAAGATACTACACATGATAAAAGACCCGCTAGGTTGACATACCTAGGCAAAAATTAGGGCTCCCGGCGAACCAAAAGGGTTCGGGCAAAAATAAGGGATGAAATGAAAAAAATCTGTACACCCGGCAAGTCGAAAACCTGAAAAGGCGGCTTGGGCAAAAATGGGTATCCCGGTGGACTGAAAACCCGAAAGGGCGGTCCAGGCAAAAGTTAGGGATAAAGCGTAATACTATGTCTCATTGGATCACCTTGCATCCAGAATCCGGTATCAACATCAAGTTCAGACGGCATCAATCAGTCAGCTTCATCTTCAACCGAGCAGCCAAGTGATGAGACGCTCGAAGATATAAAGGCGATAGCAGAGTTGGAACCCAGTGGGATTATCTTTCACATAACTGTTTTGTTTTCTTTGTACAAATTGTATGAACTCTGTTGTTCGGCGGCGTCCTCTTACTAGGACATCAGCCTCTTGTACATAAACGCCTATTTACAGGCAAATTCAAAAATCAATACAAATTCACTTTTCAGACCAATTGCCAATTGTTTTTCCCTTTTTCTGTTTTGTTTTGTAAAGAACGTCCAATGTTCAATTGTGATATATGCATTTGACACTAATTGCTAACTCATAAATATTTGAACACGAAACAAAGTATTAATTACAGGTAACATTAGAAACAGGGGCAATAATGAGTTGTCTAAGCGATCTAGTTGCTCTGCCCACCAGGTTACTAAGGTAAGTTCGGCTGAAGAATGTAACCCAGATACCTTCACTCCCCGCAGAGTAAGACATCAAATCAACAATACTCTCCCCGAGCAAAGTTGGTCTCCCAGCAGCCCCTAAAAGGCACAGTATCCCTAGCAAGTCAGTGACACTCTCCCCAAGCAAAGTTAGCCTACTGTCAGCCTCAAGGAAGTTGGATTATCCCCCGAAGATCTCAACATTCCCCAAAGGAGTATACAAACATTACTAACAAGCATCCCCGGCAATCTTGATCTAAGATTGTTCCCCGGCGGAATACCGGACCTCCAGTGGAGCCACTTCCCCAGTCCAATCTGAAAAGTTTCCCCAGGAGAACTCAATCAATCTCCCCATTAGATTCAAGAAGCTTATCCCCAGTAGATTCTGGAAGCTTACCACCTCAGAGGGCGAATGCTCCCCCGGCTTTATTCAAAGGTTATTTCCCCACCAGGATATAACTGGGTTATCCTCAGCCAGTTGCCACGTAAAGATCGTCCTTGGCGAAGTTATTCCTACCCCCAGCGGAGTTTATCAAAACTTCCAACAAAACTTATCAACGGTATCCCCAACGGAGTTATCAACAACATCTCAGCAAAGTGCCTCTCTTTCCACAGAGCATTCCCCGCAGAGTAATCTCCTCAACAAGTTTATTCACCAACGAAGTCATCTTCTCCCACCGGTTTATGCTTGCAGCCATCACTCCCCAGCAGAAACGAAGAAGCTCTACTCTTCAACATCAGCCCAGGATTCGACTTCCCGGCACTCGTCAAGGATTTATTTTCCTAGACGACAATACATTCATAAACATATCACATTTCATACACCCCGCTTACATACACAATGCATGCACATACGCATCATGAACATACAATCTCATTTATTCTGAGAACATCACGCATGTCATACATCATAACATCGCATACAACTAACGTTTTGTCTTTTCAGGACAAAGGTCAATACAAAGATAATTACTATCAACTGTCGTGATTCCAGATCCGATTCCTGTATCTTGCCAGGGTGTATCTGTTGACGACTATTTCCAGACTCGATTCCTGTATCCTGCCAGGGCACGTCTGAAGAGTTTGAAGATCCGATTCCTGTACCTTTCTAGGGTGTATCTGTTGACGACTAATTCCAGACTCGATTCCTGTATCCTGCCAGGGCACGTCTGAGGAGTTTGAAGATCCGATTCCTGTATCTTGCCAGGGTGTATCTGTTGACGACTAATTCCAGACTCAATTCCTGTATCCTGCCAGGGCACGTCTGAAGAGTTTGAAGATCCGATTCCTGTATCTTGCCAGGGTGTATCTGTTGACGACTAATTCCAGACTCAATTCCTGTATCCTGCTAGGGCACGTCTGAAGAGTTCGAAGATCTGATTCCTGTATCTTGCCAGGGTGTATCTGTTGACGACTAATTCCAGACTCGATTCCTGTATCCTGCCAGGGCACGTCTGAAGAGTTTGAAGATCCGATTCCTGTATCTTTCCAGGGTGTATCTGTTGACGACTAATTCCAGACTCGATTCCTGTATCCTGCCAGGGCACGTCTGAAGAGTTTGAAGATATGATTCCTGTATCTTGCAAGGGTGTATCTGTTGACGACTAATTCCAGACTCGATTCCTGTATCCGGCCAGGGTACGTCTGAAAAGTTTGAAGATCCGATTCCTGTATCTTGCCAGGGTGTATCTGTTGACGACTATTTTCCGGACTCGATTCCTGTATCCCGCCAGGGCACGTCTGAAGAGTTTGAAGATCCGATTCCTGTATCCTGCAAGGGTGTATCTATTGACGACTATTTTTCCAGATTCGATTCCTGTATCTGGCCAGGGCACATCTGTGAGTAGCTGATTGTAGACTCGATACCTGTATCCGGCCAGGGCACATCTACATGAAGAGTTTGAAGATCAACTCTTGTAACAGGCCAGGTAATTATCTTTCTTTCTCAGGTACGCAAGTTTCTCGCTAAGGAATCTCTTACGCGATCGACACCTAGATGGCATCTATAAGCCCATCCTCCCACTATACTTACAAATGGCATCGATAAGCCCATTCCCACCATCACACTGCTGACATTCTACTATGTGAGTGCAAATTTCTGGGCACTCTAGTGTTCAATCATCTTCCACCTTCGGATTACGAAAGGCACGCCAGCCAATCTACATCCTCAGGTTTAAGAAGATTGAACAGGGGCAACTGTTGTACCCCAAAATTTTCCCTCCCATATTCTCCAAGAGTTGGCAAGATCAAGCTTCAAAATCTCTCAAAGGTGGCACAGTCCAATTGCCTCATAACACAGTCAAAATTAGGGTTTTGGTTCTTGCAAAGAAATTGAGGTTTCCAAGGGCCCAAACAAGTCCCACATGCCTATATACATTGTCAAGCATCCATATGTCAAGGTTCAAGACTCACAGCATCAAATTGCACAGTCAAAAACCCTAATTGCTCCACAGTCAACTGTAGGGGTAAAATGGTCATTTGACAGTCAAAAGTAAAAAATTTTGGTCAACATCTTATTTTGAAGCCACAATCATCATTTGATCAATTCTTGATCATGATTCCACAAGCATGGCTCAAAAAGTCTCAAGATGCAAAAGTTTCTATTTTTGGACAGTTGAAAAGTCAACTGCAAATTGACCAAGGCATAACTTCCTCATGGTTTATCAGAAAAATCCCATCCAATGCTCATTTTGAAGGGTATGACATTTCCTACAACTCATCTTCACACTCCAAGTCCAAGAAATGCTCTCACAAAAAGTTATCAATTTCAACATTATAGGTCATTTTCAAAAGTCAACAAAAGGCACTTTAAGTCAAAGACCATAACTTGATATTGGTATATCAAAATGACATGGGACCAAAGGCATTGGTTATAGGACTTCAAGATCTTTCCAAAATGTCCAAGAACATGTTCATAGCTTCAAAATTGAGCAAGATATGCATTGGAGAAGTTGGGAAATTTTTGGGAACTTTCAAAAGTCAACTTTGCCTAAAACACTTCGAATTTGCTAATGGGCCTCAAATTCTTCCTTGAATCATTACCCAAAGCTTATTCACGACCCATTGAGCTCAAAATAATTTATTTTTTATTTTTAATTAATTAATTGGATTTATATTTATATTAATTCATTTAATTGGTTTTAAATATAAGAAAATTCAAAGATATGCTTTTTAAGATCTTTTTGTGCAGCAAATGTGACTAGGGCAAGCTGGCAAGTCGTTTTTCATTCAAAAAAGGAAGATCTTCCATAATTGGCAGGGGTTTCAATGAAAAAAGATTGGAAATACATAATTGAAAATCAAAGATATGAAACATTATTGCAATGGATTCATGGGCTTTATTTTGACCTAATTTGCATCACATACATATGCAAGACCTAACCCCAATCAGAAACACATGTGAAAACTGCTCAGAGGCCATAACCAATTTGCAAAAAAATCAAGAAAGTTGTGAAACTGAAACCATACTTGCAGTGCCTTTCCACGCCTAAAAAGAATTCCATCATCTTGCCTGAGTTACCAGGAAGCTATTGCACCAAAGAACAGGCTCTCATACTCAAAGAAACGGTAGAACAGAGTCACGTTTGTCACAAATATTTCCATAATCGAATTCTAATTTCTATGCATCATTCATGTGTTTTGATTATTGATTTATGCTACTAACATCTCCCTGAAGCTTTTGGTAACGTTTAATTGTGCTAAAACTGCTTGCATCAAAATCTGCCATGAACAAACGTTAGGGTTTCTGAAGCTCCAAATTAGGGCTTTCTTGTTGAGGAAAAATTAAACCTTGAGACCTATGCAGTTGAATTCAGGAGCTCCATACGAATTGAATGGCAACCTCGCGCTCAATTTATATTAACGCCTCTTCTATTCGCTATTTTTCGTGGCTATGGTTAGTGGGGGTTTAAAACCCCCGCTATCTCATTCATATTTTGCAGGTAAACGGAGAAGAAGACAGGTGTGTCATCACATGGTTGGATGATTCAAACTGCGCGCGTATTGTTGTATTTTATACCATTAACCTTTGTTTTTTTATATAATATTTGTTTTCCATTATATGTACAAACGCGCGCAATAGCTCAATTGGCAAGGGACGTGGCTTGGTGAGTGCTGGGACCTAGGTTCGATTCCCAGGTCCCCCCATATACTTAATGATTTTTGTTTTAACACGTTCACATGCAGCGCTTCTCCAACGTCTCACCATACAGCCTCACGCATAGCTTGCCAAGTGGCCTTGGTGAGCAATCTTAAGGCCACATAATGAGATCCAGGGTGCACTTCAATCAATGAGCGTGTACACAATTCTGAAAGTCAAATGTGACTTTGCTTCAATGGGCCAGAATTCTGCAATCAAAACCTCCCCTTGGGCCTGATACCCCCCCTTGGTTTGCATATTTGTTTTCTTTTCTTTTCTAATTATAATTCTTTTCAGTTATTTTTTTAATTGTTTTTATTAATTCACCATTAATTAATTTTCATAATAAAAAATCAGAAACCAAAAAAATGTTTTATATTTAATTATTATTAATTTCATCATTAACCTATTTTTTGTAAATAAATAACTAACAATTAATCTAGTTTAAATTAGGTTTTAATTTTGACACTTTTTCTTAATAAATAAAGATTACATAGAATTAGGTTTTTGACACTTTTTTTTCTTAATCAATTATTTGCATCATTATTCATTATTACTATTTATTAACCATTATTTTTGTACATAAATATGTAAATTAACTAATTAGTTTAAATTAGGTCAACTTTGACGTTTCATTAATAATTAAAATATATAGAATTAGGGTTTCCTCTTGATTTTTCTTTTCTTTACTCCATAAATACAAAAAACATAAAAAACATTTTCTTTCCTTTAATTAAATAATTAATTAGACTTTAATTTAATTTAATTTCTCAAAAGGGTCAAAACCCTCGGACGTCCTGATTTTAATTCTTTTCGCGCATCATTATTTTATTGATTATTATGTAACTGCTTTCCGGATGTAATAGTAATTAGGTTTACCGCATTTTTACTTTCTGCATTTTTATCAAAAACGGGTCTTTGTATTTTGGCGATGTATAGACCCGCGCCTTGTAATAGCGTAGCTTTTATCTTTCCGTCTTTTAATTTCCCGCACTCTTAAATTCTAAATTGCATGAAAGAATGTATGGTAATTAAAAACACGCGTAGCTCACAATGTCATGATCAAAGATAAAACATAAACTGAAAACAACACACAAATACACACACCACTTCTAGGGTACGCCTCACTTGTTGCCTTCGAAACATGGTCGTAAAGTCAAGTATAGGACGTTTTAGCGGTCCTTATGTCCATGATCCAGTTGCCTCGAAACAGTTGCCTCGAAATAGTTACCTCGAAACAGTTGCCTCGAAACGGTTGCCTCGGATTAAAAAAGGATCAAGGACATAAGGGTAGCTTCTAAGGTGTCCTACTGTTGCTTCGGTGACCACACTGTCCCTACAATCGAATTGACCCGAACACCTCCAACGGTGGTGCTACCTACCTCTCAATGGTGGGATGGCACTACCTTAAGGACTCTTACACAACCTAATTCCTTAGGGTAGGTAGATGACTCACGGATACTTGCTCTCTAAACAAACAAAACAAAATCTTTTCACACTGACACTTTCAAAAAGCTTTCAAAACAAATTTTCAAACACTCTTGAGGACAGATACAAGAGTTATTCAGAAATCTTTCAAAGAAACTTTTTCAAACCCACTCACATTTTGAAAAGCAAACATTTTGAAAACATAAGAGCAAGTATCTAAGAGCCCATGGATAACCATGGATAGAAAGGGTGCTAACACCTTCCCTTTCTATAAATCTACCTCCCGAACCGAGAAACGTTCTCATAAGGAATTTTGCTGTGCTTTTGTCCTGTCCATGTTGGAGAAAATAAAATACGGTGGCGACTCTTGCTTCCGCGACATTTCGCGAAACCAGCTTTAAACAGTAAGTTCTAAATCCACCGATCACACACAGGCTCTTAGGTACTTGCTCACTATGTTTTCAAAAGTTTTACTTTTCTTGTGTTCGTGGGTTTTGAAAAAGTTCTGTTTGAAAACTTCGATTTAACTCTTGTTTCTGTCCTCAAGAGTGTATGAAGTATTTTTTTGCAAACTTTGTTTGAAAAGTGTAAGTGCGAGAAACTTGTTTTGTTTTGAAAGAGCAAGTACCTGAGAACCTCTACCTACTCAAAAGGAATTAAGCTGTGTAAATGTCCTTTAGACAGTACTATCCCACTATTGAGGAGTAGGTAGCACCGTCGTTGGAGTTTTCGGGTCAATTCGATTTTAGGGACATGTGGTCACTAAAGCAATGGTAGGACGCCTTAGCGGTAACCCTAATGTCTTAGATCATTTTTTCTTATCGAGGCAACCGTTTCGAGGCAACTTTGATCTTTAGACAGGAGGGCGACCTCTAAAACTTCCTATACTCAATGACCACGTTCGAGGCAACCAAGTGAGGTGTATCCTAGGAGTGGCATGTGCAAATGTGTCAATTTTCAGTTATGTTATCTTTGTACATGTTATTGTGAGCTACGGTTGATTTTAATTTAAGAGAGATCTTGTCATGCATAGCCTAGTTAGCATACATCTAGCATTTAGTAGTTGCGGAAAATTAAACTAAGCTATTACAAGGCGTCGGGTATTTACATCGCCAAAAACAAACCCTTGAAAAATAAATTGCGGAAAAGTAAATGAAAGCGGTAAAAGTCCTAATTAAAACTATTACATCCTCGGAGCAATTACAATTATATGAATAAAAAAAATCATACGCGAGAAAAATTGAATCGGAGAGTTTTTTAGGGTATTGACCCTTTTTTAGGAAAGAAGGAGATTTTTATATTATTTTGAAATAAATAAAATTAAACCTAAGTTAACTAATTAATAAAATAAAAAAGATATTTTTTGGTTTTTTTGAATGTTTAAGGAAATAAAAATAAAAGGATTAAATATATTAAAACCTAATTCTACACCAATTTTTAATTTATTGCAAAAAGTATTATTATTATGCCTAATTAAAACTAAACAAATTATATTAATATTTATTTACAAAATAAACTAACTAAATTTAATAAATAAAAATATTATATTTTTTATGTTCTGATTTTATTAAGAAAAAAAATATTAATTTGTTAGTGATATAAATAATAATTATAAGAAATAATTAAATGAAAGAAATAAAAAAGGAAAAGAAATAAACTCATAGGGGGGTGCTGGGCCTGATTTTGTGGTGTATTTGGAAATTCCCAGGCCCATTATGCTTCAGCCTCATTGACCTTTCTGGATTATCCATGCGTATGTTGACCAGGGAGTATGATGGTCCTTCAACTTTGGCCACTGGATCTTGGCCTGAAGCCACTTGGCGTGTTAATCTCTGAGGCGTATGGTGGTCTTCATACCTGGAAATCTATTGGAACATATGCAAGAAAATAATAATAAGAATTTTGGAGGACCTGGGATTCGAACCCAAGTCCCAATACTCATTGGCCAGCGTCCCATCCACTCAGCCACCTGCATCTTTTTGTTATTATAATATACAACAATTAACATATATCAAACAAACGCTTATGCCTGGAAAAATAAAATAAAACGCGCACTAATTCAAACCCACGAACCAGATGACAATACGTCATCATCTTCAACCTTGGTTTTGCATAAAATAGAATCAGATAGCGGGGGTTTTTAACCTCCACTACCTCCCTGCACAAAAAATAGCGAATAGACACAGAGCAAACATAAATATTTCGCGAGGTGTGTGTTCCAATCGTCTTGGTCTCACGAATTCAACCATATATCCCATTGGTTCCAATTTTTCCTGGTTTGGAAACCCCTATTTGAAAGCTTGAAAACCCTAGAAATTTAATCATGGCATCTCTCGATTTAGGGCATTATGGTTCAATTCAATCATTCCATTAGCTTTGTATGATCTCTAGCAATGCAAATCAATCACAAAAACATGTCAAATGCGTATGAATTAAGAGATACAGTTTTGAATTATAAGTGCAAACCGTGAAACTGTATTTCGTGATTCCTTGAGCTTTGGTGCCTGAATTTGATTGCAAATCACTCATGGTACCTCCTGCAATGTGTTTGGATGGACAGGGCACCTTGAATTGGCCTAGATTGCAAGAACAAGTTTTGAGTTTTCTTGGAATTTCTTGAAATTGATATGGCTGTTTTTGCAGCTTTTTCTCGTGAATTAGGTTATGGTTGGCTTGCTTGCATATAAGGGAATCAATCTAGGTTAAAATTTGGACCCATGCCCATGTGCATTGAAGATTGAATCCTTGATTGATAAATCAAATATTCTCGATTTTCATGATTGAACAAGTTGCCAAAATTGGATATTTTTGTATCTTTTTGCTTGTGCACGAATTGGTCAGTATATTTGGATCACATTTGGTTCACAAATAGATTTAAAAATGAAATCTTCTATTTTCTTATAATTTAAATTAATTAAATGAATTAATATGTATTAAAAATCCATTTAATCAATAAATTTAAGAAAATAAATCCCATTTAACTTGGTGGGTCGTGCATAGGTCATGGGTGAAGTTTCAAAAAGAGATTTGAGGCCCATTAGCAAAAAGAAGGTGTTTTGAGCAAAGTTGACTTTTGCAAATTCATGAAAATTTCCCAACTTCTCCAATGCACAACTTTCTCAATTTTGATCATATGACCATGTTCTTTGACATTTTGGAAAGCTCTTGAAGTCCTCTAACCAATGCTTTTATTCCCATGTCATTTGGATTTACCAAACTCAAGTTATGGCCTTTGACTCAAAGTGTACTTTTGTTGACTTTTGAAATTGACCTATAATGTAAAAATTTGTAACTTTTTGTGAGAGCATTTCTTGATCTTGGAGTGTGAAAATGGATTGTAGGAAATTGCATCCTCTTCAAAATGAGCTTTGGATGGAATGTTTCTGATAAACCATGAAAGAGTTATGCCCTTGTCAAAGTACAATTGACTTTTCTGCTGTCCAAAAATAGTAACTTTTGCATCTTTGATGATTTTTGAGCCATTCTTGTGGGATCATGATCAAGACTTGATCAAATGATGATTGTGAACTCAAAATAAGATGTTGACAATTTTTTTTGACTTTTGACTGCAAAATGACCATTTTGCCCTTGCAGTTGACTGTAGATCAAATGGGGATTTCGACTGTGCAAACTGGCACTGTGAGTCTTGAAACTTGGCATGTATGTGCTTAAGAATGTATATAGGCCTATGAGACTTGATTGAACCATTGAGAACCCCAAATTATTTGAAAGAACCAAAACCCTAATTTTGAATTGACTGCCTTAGGAGTTGATTTGACTGTACCACCCTTGAGCAATCTTGAACAATATGAAGATCATTCTTGACAAATCTTGAGGAATATGGGAGGGCAAATTTTGGGGTACAACACCATGGTTTAAAGCCATTATCACAAATTTGAAAAATTACCAAACTTGAGATTTCATGCCATTTTTTGATGTTCAATGAATCTGGAAACTTGTGCATGAATCTTTGGGCCTTTAAGCAAGCCAAAACATCAACCCAAATGCCTAAGCCCATTTCCAATCATTTTGTACGATTTATTTTATATTTATTTGAAATAAATTAAATTAAATATGTAAAAAATAGGTAGAAAATGCAATGCCATGCAAAAATAATATTAGAGGTCCTCTATAAACTTAGGAAAATATTTGAACCTTAAAAAGTTAGGCCATTGACTCAAAATTTCAAATTTGCTCAATGCACCATTCTTGAAATTTCCAAAATTTTGCCAACTTGGGAAAGTCATAACTTGCTTAATTTTTATCTCATGATGATGATCTTGGACTTTTTTGAAAGCTTAAGATATCTACTTTAATCCCTATTTTGATCAATTTTGCATTTGAAGATGTTGTCTTGATGCAAAAGGTCTTGGAAAAAAGTGGCTTTTGTTGACTTTCTGAAAATGACCTGTAATGTCTGAGCTTTTATCTTTCAAATGATGCATTTCTTGGACTTGAGGGCTGAAGATAAGTTGTAAGGAATTGTATTATCTTAAAACTTAGCTTTGGTTGGGGAAAAATGGATGAAGTATGTGAAAGTTATGCCTGGTCAAAGTTTGGTTGACTTTTCCTATAGAAACCCTAATTAACAATTCTTGACTTTTGATGAATTAGGAGCATTTATTGAGGAATAATGATCAACCCTTGATCAAATGATGGATATTACTTCAAAATATTGATGTTGACCAAAAATCTTGAAGTTTGACTGTATATAGGCCACAGTTGACTTTTGACCTAATACAATTGTTTTTCAGGTATTTGAGCAATTGACTGAGCAAACTTGTAGTGCAAGGCATGAAATTTGGCATGGATAATCTTGAGGACATATTAGGAAAATTTCAAAAAATTTAGACCATTGGAGATCACACATCTTGATGAAAATTGAAACTCTAGTTAGAGGTTTATTGCCTTAGGAGGAGAATTTGTCTGGTCAATTCTTGGTCATCCTTGCTGTTGTACCCCAAAATTTGCCCTCCCATTTCCTCAACATTTTCTCATCACAAGACCTTTGAGGATCAAGATCCAGTTAGGGTTTCCTCTGCTCAAGACTTCTCCTTGCACTGTGGACTCAAATTAGGGTTTGTATTTGCCTAAGGATGCTTTGACCTAAAATGCCTAAGATGACTTTCATGCTTCATGTTGGACTCCCAAGTTTACCTATACCAAGTTTCAAGTCTTGATTCCAAGTTTTACCCAGTCAATTGGACAGTTGACCTAGAAATCAGCTGTATTGGGGAAAAAGTCAACTGTGGCCAATTGACAGTCAAATCTCATAAAATTTGATCCACATCAACATTATGAACTCACATGGACCATTTGATCAAGTTTGAATCACAATTCCCCAAGAAATTTGATCAGATCACCAAAAGGGCAAAATGGTCATTTTTAGGGTTTTGACTGCACAAAGGCAATTTTTGACTGTTTGACCTAGCCAATGGCAAACCAAGCTCACATATGGGCTCAAGGACCCCATGGAATTATCTTGACATGTTCATCAAGCTCAAAAGATCCCAAGTACACAAGATTGACAGTTGAATTTCCCAGTCAATTGATCAATTTTGACTGTATACTGAAAAGTCAAACTTTGACTTTTTGGTCAAAATCAAGAATCAAGATTCATTTTTCATCAAAACATGCCAAATCATGAAACTTGTTCACCAAGCAATCACAAAATGCAAATTAGGGTTTGAAAATGGAATTTTTCATAACTTAGAATTTTTTCTAAGTTATGAAAAACCCTAATTTTTTCCCAACTTTGCCCCATCTTTTCACCATGATCCATTTGGATTCAAACAAAAGTCAAAACATGAAAGTTGTAGCTTGTTGCATAATCTACAACTTTGATTCACAAAGTTTTCTCATTTGAAGCTTGTATCTCAAGTTATGATTTTTTGAATAAGGGCACTAAACCATCTTTTAACTTAGTGAAATTTGACCTATTTTGACAAGGTTTTCTACCCTACTTCAAGGCCACTTTTCATACCCTTCCACTTGGAATTTCAAATTGCATTTCAAAGATGGATTGTAGTACACATTCCAAGCTTTCCAAAATGTCCAAGAACTCATCAAACAACCTCATAACTTGAGAGATTCGAATTTCACAAGTTGGCAAAAATTCACTTTTTGTTCTTCATCAAAGCATGTTCATAAACTTGGCAAATTTGAATTCAGCATGCTTAAGCTACATTGCAGGCCTCTAACCCCATTTTCACTCAATAATTCAATGCATATCCTTTGTGCTCTAGCATTATCTTGCTCATTTGGACAATACACACAAAATCAAGCCTAAACTAGAAAAAGCATATTATCCATTCTTGTAAAGTGCTACTTTATGGCAACTTTGCAAATCTATGAGGTACAATGCAGATCTTTGAGGCAAAAAGGCATGGACATTTCCCACTGATCAAGACTCAAATGTGCAGCATAGATTGAGGCATTGTACTGGCCTAGAAACCAAGTTGACATTTGCTTGCTTCACTTAGAAGTAACATCTATAACTTATGCTATCTCTCATATCAGCAAAAAAAGACAGCACAAAAGATATCAAACACATTCCATAGACCACATTCAAGTTTTGGCACGAGCCATTTCCCTTTCAAACCCTCTCCATCTCAGAATCATCCTCAAACTGCACAAACAGGGGTGCCCCTGCAGTTTGAGTGCAATCTCTCAATCCCTTCAAGCATTTCTGTCCAAACCTGTTCCTCTACCTTCCTTACAACATATGCAAGCTATCCAGAAGCTAAGGCACGATCTGTAGTTGCTCTAACCACTTCCACCATTTTCACATCTTTGACTTGCAGGTGAAGTTCTATAGCTTGATACAAGAAGGTTCAAGACAAAGTAAGCATTGAAAAAGCATCCCTGGACCTCAAGGAAGCTTTTCCAATCATTACATTGCACTGAAAGTCTCTCATTCTCCACATAGAAGTTCAACTGCACAGGTAAAAGTTTGAATTCGTATCACTCTTATTAGGCATCTTTAGTCTTAAGTTCGTGAAGAAACAAGGTCCTACTCATAGCCCTGAGCATGTACATAGCTTTACTTTTCATTTCTTTTATCTGAGTAGAGAGAATTTGAGCTCTGAAAATGGTAGAAAAATTAGGTCAGAAAAGAGGGGGAGAGAAATTCTCCCTCATCTTAGAGAGATAGGTCAAGTTCTTTATATGGTTAGAACCGTCTCTTCATGCTTAACATCTTTTGTGTTGGAAGTTTGTTCAAAAAATCAAGGAATCAGGAGTTAGACATTGAAGCAAGAGGCGCGCGTTTTTTCAAAGTTTGAAGCTGGAGGTTGAAGACAGTGTGTCATTGGGCTGGGCTGTTGTTGTTCTTTCTTTTCACACCATCCTTTTTGGCTTACACCCCCCTGAGCCCATTTACTCATTTTTTGACATTTTTGACTTTTTCCTTTTTTGCTGACTTCATTTATTTTTTCTCATGCCATTAGAAAATTAAAAATATTTTTTTCATTATTTTTTGCATTTATTGCATATTTATTTGTTTATTTGTTTAGTTTGTACATAAATATATATATATATTTGATTATTAAAATAAATGTAAAAATAATGTAAATACACTTTTTATTTTTATTTACTTTCTGAAAATATTTCACACAAAAAATACTCTTTTATTTATTTTATTAAAATATTAAATAAATATTTATTTTACATATCTAGGGTTTAATAAAATATATATATATATGATTATTAATATATTTAAGAGAAAAATATAAAAATATTTGATTTTTTATTTTATTTAATATCTGATACAAAAAATACCTTTTTCACAATACACTTCATTTTATTTTATTTTTTATAAATAATAAATAAATAGTAGAATTAAATTAGATAATAATACCTTTTATTTAAAAATTAGGGTTTTTCACCCTAAGTTCAAAATACTAAAAAATAAATACATTTTTATTTTCTTTTTCCTTTTACATAAATAATATTTTCTCATACACATAGAAACTTTCTTTTTACATTTCACATATTTATTTAATTTACATTTAATTATGCATTGCAAAATATCCAATTGTTGTAATAATTTAGATTTAAATTCTTGTCAATATCCCCATTTGAACATTTGTACCCCCCTTCCCATATTTGGTTGTGTAATAGCTTAGTAATCTTAATTTCGCACTTTATTGCTTTCTAATAATAACATGCTAGAATTAGGGTTTGTATGCGAAAAACCATAAAAAAAAAATAGTTTGACCTAATACAAGATAAGCAAGCATGAAAATGAACACACAAATCACACTTGCACCCCCTAGGGTATTCCACTTGTTGCCTTCAAATAAATGGGCCATATTGTATGTTGAACATCTTTGGGCAAAGCAAACAGTTTGAATGATCATAGTCCCTCGATAAAACTTTTCAAAACAAACAAAACAAATGATCAAGTCCCTTAGAGAAATTGCCCAAAGACATTTAACGTCGTTACAATTATGGTCTAAACGATGACCCGCGCCTGTCCCTTTCACATCCTAACACAAGGTTGCCCACCAAATATAATGGTGGTGCAAACTTGTTAAAAGGGTTAAAGTATAGCAATAATCTTTTGAGAAATTTAGGAGTAGATAACCTCTTAGTTACTTGAATCAACTTGCAAAACAAAACATTTGCCTAATTTCAAAACCACACAACACTACACTTTCAAAACAACTTTCAAAAACAAATGAAAACCTTTTCAAAAGACATACATCTTTGTATACATCCCCACATGGATCATTGCAAAGGTTGCCACCACATTGGCCTCTTTTCAAAACATTTTCAAAACCCACACACTCAAGCACCATTTAAAACAATTGAAAACAAAAGGCAAGTGATCTAAGCAAGTAACTAAGAGCCCATGGATAACCATGGATAGAAAGGGTGCTAATACCTTCCCTTTCTATAATCTACTCCCCGAACCCAAGAAAACATCTCAAAAGGTTTTTGCTGTGCTTTTTAACCTTTCCTTAGGATAAAACAAAAAGTCGATGGCGACTCTTGCTAATCGCAACATTTGCGAATACAAACGCAAACCTCAAGTCAGTTCTCCCACCGTATCACAGAACTGGCGACTCTGTTGGGGAGAATTTTAAAGTGGAGTAACCTTAGGGCTTAGATCACTTTTGTTTTCAATTGCTTGCTTTGTTTGCTTTTATATTTGTGGGCTTCGCATCGGAGTTCATAGATCCTAACCCGGATCTGGGAAATACCCTTTTTAGGTAGCATAATCTGTGAGGGACCTGTCCGGCGTAGACCGACATGGGTGAAGCAGTGGCTACGTTGGTGTGGCATCTTAGTCTGTACCTATATCCCTTGTGTTGTAACGGGGAGAATATAGGTCTTCTAAGGAGTCATTAAACACCAACCAACCTTAGAACCCTAAATTGACCAACTTGGCTATTAGGACAGTAGCAGTATGCTACACTCATTGAGGCTAAACTCTCGAGATGGTTCTGGCCGCGAGAAAAGATTGCGATGCTGGAGTTATGACCGATTGAGGGTAGCCAATGATTTGAGATCCTCTAGAACCCGGTTACTTTTGATAGGACAGGTTTTAACCAACAAAACCAAAAGAGGGTAATACCTGAAACTCATGCTGGCCTGAAACCTAAGGGTGTCTTGTGTGACTTGTGTGCTTTATTTGCCTATGTGAATACTTGTGATGTGCTTCATCATAGCATCATGCCATCATACCATTGCATGCATAAAAGGCTAACCCATTTCAAAGACAAAAAGGTTTCATCTTTGCTCTGTTTTGTAGGACATCATGATGCCCGTGCGTAGAAATACTGTCCGGCTCAACTTTGTTCAACCACCAGTTTTACTCAAAGATCTGGTTGAAAGAATTCCAAACACTACCTCCTTCATCAACAGACATGGTTCTCTCCTTGGCTTGATCACTGCAAAATGGGACCAACAATTGATAAGTGTTCTGACCCAGTTTTATGACCCTCTGCATCACTGTTTCACCTTTCAAGACTTCCAGCTGGTTCCTACCCTGGAAGAATTATCTTACTTGCTTGGGATTCCTGTCTTGGAACAAACTCCTTTCACTGGTTTGGAAAAGACTCCTAGGCCTGAGGAGATTGCTGCAATTCTCCCCTTGACCAAAGAAGAGATATTGTCCAACTGGGAAACTAGAAATGGGGTCAAGGGCTTTTTGGTCAAATTTCTGGTTGGCAAGGCTAATGATTTCTGGAATGACTTGGACTTCAAAGCATATGAGGATATTCTGGCTCTCTTGATCTATGGTCTGGTATTGTTTCCCAACCCTGACACCTTCATCAGTATCCATGTCATAAGGATCTTCATGTCTCGGAATCCGGTACCCACTCTTTTGGGTGATATTCTACAACAACTCTATGCTCGTACTGCTCGAAAACGGGGGACTCCGTGGTGTTGTGCTCCTTTGCTAGTAAGGTGGTTTATTTCGCACCTTCCTAAGTTCGTGCTGAAGAATGAAGAAGGAAAAGGTTGGGCTCGGAGGTTAATGTCTCTCACAGATAAGGATATCACTTGGACTCTCAGAGGTTTGGATGAGGTAGCTGTCATCGACCGTTGCGGAGAATACCCTAATGTCCCGTTGATTGGTATCCAAGGAGGAATCTCTTACAATCCGTGTTTAGCTCTCCGTCAGTTTGGAAGAGCCAGAGGAGATGGGCCTCATGAAATGCTGGTTCCTCACTTCCATTTTGAGTTTCAGGCAGGCAGTGACAAACTACGCCAGGGATTCATTAGAGCTTGGGACAGAATCCACAAAGCTGACCCACATGAGTTAGGACCAAAGACTTCTTTACCATTGGAGCCCTATTGCAAATGGGTCCGCATCCGTGCTCAGAAGTTAGGTATGCCGTACGAAGCTGCCAGACCAATCATCCTTGAATCTCCCGATGAAGATGGGGTTCCTCCAACTGTCCTCCCTCCTCAGATACCTACTGATTTTGACACCATGAAGAGATCTTGGGCACAGCTAAAGGAAGAACGGGATTTCTATCGGGAGAAGTTCAACGAGCAGGAAAGGAAGGTCCAAAGGCTGACTAAGCAATTGGAGGAAGAACGTGTCCTGAACAACTACATCAGCACTGAGAGGAGGAGGCCATGGGAGCATTGATGAGCTTTGATTATTTCCTTTTGTAGTTTTATTTCCTTTTCCGTATTTTTCATTCCTGTAATGCCTAAGGGCAAATTGTTGAACAATTGAAAAATTTTAATCTAATGAAGTGTGTTTCCCTTTTTTTTTTCTACAAAGTTGAATCTTATTTGTCTTTGAAAACATAAAACATACGCATTCCATTACACCATATGCATAGCAGGTACCCTATTTCACAGGTTGCTTAATCTTCTTCGCTGTTTGTTTGCACAGTCATCATGAATCCGGAATCATCCAGTGAGCAAGCAATCAAGGCCCTTCAGGCCCAAAGTGCACAGTTTCAAGAGATGGTCCTAAGCCTAGCCCAGGGTCAGCAAGAGTTGAAGACTCTACTCCTGAAGAAGAAGAAGAAAAAGAGGACGGCGATGTTCAACACCGGACGCAGATTTGGGAATACACTCCACAATGAAGCTGATCCAACCACTTCTTCTGCTGAGAAAAACAGTCCCCAAGGGGGAGGAGCTCCTAGTCCCGCAGTCTCCGACAACGAGACGGACTATAACGATGAACAATACCCACCTGCTGCTGACAGATACAAACAATTGGAGGACCGCTTGAGCGCTATGGAAATTCAGAACGTGCCGGGACTGGATTTCGGAGATTTGGGATTATCTTCTGGAGTAGTAATTCCACATAAGTTTAAGGCGCCTGCCTTCGCCAAGTATGATGGGGTCTCCTGCCCAAAGCTGCATCTGAGGTCGTATGTAAGGAAAATCCAACCTTACACGGCGGATAAGAACCTCTGGATTCACTTCTTCCAAGATAGCCTCTCGGGGTCACAACTTGAATGGTTCTACCAATTGGACGGAGCTAGCATCCGACACTGGGAAGATTTGGCAACTGCATTTTACAGACAATACCAATACAATTCTGATCTCGCTCCTACGCGTACCCAACTTCAGGGTATGTCTCTGGGAACGGGTGAAGGGTTCAAAGAGTACGCTCAAAAATGGAGAGATTTGGCTGGCAGGGTGCAGCCTCCATTAACTGATCGAGAGCTGGTTGATATGTTTCTGGGAACGTTGTCTGGTCCGTTTTTCAATCATTTGGTTGGTAACTCCTCCGCTGGGTTCACAGATTTGATATTAACGGGAGAGAGAATTGAAGCTGGCATCAGGTCAGGCAAGATACAAAAGGCCGCCTCTACAAGTGCTGAGAAGAGGCCATTTAAGAAAGAAGCAAGCGCCGTCTATGGCCCTAGAAGACAAGTCAAGCCCGAAAGTCGCCAAGCCGTCAATGCTTTGGTCATCTCTAAACCTGTTGCTGCTCCTCAGCAGTACAATCAACAAAGAAGTGAAAGGCCCAAGAGGCAGTATACCCGATTGAGTATGACATTATCTCAAATTTTACCCCAACTGTTATCCACCAACCTGGTGACCCTCAAAGAAGCTCCTAAGGTCGTCAACACTGCGTCCCCTAAATACAACCCGAATGCCCGGTGTGCTTATCATTCTGATAGTCCCGGGCACACTACTGATGATTGTTGGGCCTTGAGAAACAAAGTGCAAGATCTAATTGACGCAAAAGAAATTCAGTTTGAAGCGCCGGAAAGACCGAATGTTGTAACGGCTCCTATGCCCCAGCATAGGGTAAATGCCATTGAGGAAGAAGTGTACGCTGTTTCGGTAGATGAAGTTGTTACCCCTTTGAAGACTGTTAAGAAGAACCTACTGCGGGCCGGTTTATTTCCGGGTTGCGGCGAAGGTTGCCCATTCTGTGCTATTTCCCTATCTGATTGTCCCTTGCTAAGGTTAGGCATCCAAGGCCTAATGGATAGCAAGGAGATTCTATTCAAAAAGACTGCTGTTCAATTGGTTCCGATGAAAGAAGTGTCCGTGATTACCATCTTCAAAAATCCAATCAAGGCTCCCCCAAAGAAGCCTATTCAAATCTTGACAGTTGCGCCTGTGATCATTACTGTTCCAGGACCCCTCTCCTACGTGTCTGACAAAGCTGTCCCCTGGCATTATGGGGCAGACATATATGTAAATGGAATCAAGCAAGAATTTGATGCTAGTGTCAGTATCTGCGATATCACCGGTCCAGCTAAAGTCACCCGCAGTGGCAGGCTCTTCTCGCCTGACATTGCGCCGCCCGCTATTCGAAAACCCCTCCTCATAAAACCTGCAAGTTTACCAAGTCCTGTTGCTGATCAAATTGTGTCCCCTGCTGCCGAGTCATCAAATGCTCGGGGCAAAGAGATTGAAGAAGAGCCTGCCCGGATGGAGGCACCAATACCCGTAAATGCTGAGGCCTCCCGACAAGAAATGGAGGAGATTCTGAAAATAATAAGGAAAAGTGATTTTAATGTTGTTGAGCAATTAGGGCATACACCCTCCAAGATCTCCCTGCTCTCCCTATTGCTATGTTCCGAGGCCCACGCTAAGGCATTAATCTCATTTCTCAAGACGGCCCATGTGCCGCAGGAGACGTCTGCAGTTCAGTTCACTGACTGCATAGCAAATCTGACGGCGGACAACGGCTTGGGCTTTTCAGATGCTGACCTAACCGCAAAAGGGAGAAACCACAATGATGCCCTGCATGTCTCTATTGAATGCAGGGGCACTACTCTGGCACATGTATTGGTGGACACTGGTTCTTCTTTGAATGTTCTTCCGAAAAAGGCTTTGGATCGTCTGGATTATGAAGGCCTGGAGTTGAAACCCAGCAATATCATCGTCAGAGCCTTTGACGGTTCCAAGAGGATGGTTCATGGAGAGGTTAACATCCCTATTCGTGTGGGCTCTCAAGTGTTTGACTCTACCTTTTATGTGATGGATATACGTCCATCGTACTCCTGTCTGTTGGGTCGACCTTGGATCCATAAAGCTGGGGCAGTGACCTCCACCTTGCACCAAAAGCTGAAGTATCCCGTCAGAGGGAAGATCGTCACTGTGCGAGGAGAAGAGGAGTATATGGTGAGCCATTTGAATTCCTTCAGGTACATCGAGATGGACGGGGAGTTCATTGAAACCCCCTTCCAACATTTCGAGGAGGTACATCCAGTTTCAGCAGCTGCGGAGACAATGGCCGAAGGGAATGATTCCTTGAAAATGGTTTCCCTAAGGGATGCCCGGGCTGTGGTTCAGAAAGGCAATGGTGCACACTGGGGTCAGCTTCCTGACTTCACTCAGAAGAACGACAAGTTTGGGCTAGGCTTTACTGCAGAAGCACAGAAGGCGGTACGCCAAGAGAAGATCGGAAAGGCTCCGGTGTTTATTTCCAGCTCAAGGGTGAATGCTATTGAGGAAGATGTGGAAGAAGTTGAGTTCGATAGTTGGATCTACCCGACTGCCAGCGACGGACCAAGCAACTGGACAGCAAAGGATTTTACCCCTATCACATTTGTCACGCAGTAATTGATTTCTTTTGATTTCCAAATTTGTAACAAACAATATGTTAAAACTCTGTTGGCTCGGTGTCCTGCCTGGGACATCGTAGCTCCATTTGTGAGGGCTTTTTGTATGACATTTTCATATATCATCAATCAAAACATTGGACGTTTGTTGCATTTCAAATCTTGTGCTCCTTTTCTTTCTGTGTTATACATATTGCAAAACAGCTATATTTACACACACTCACTTATACAGGTTTCAATCCACTCTGGATCTCACTGGCAACAGCTCTGCTACCGCCAGTTATGACTTCGAAAATCCGATCAACTTGGCCGAAGACGAAGGTGAAGATGATTGCGAAGTGCCTGGTGAACTCGCAAGACTGCTACTACAGGAAGAGAGGGTTATTCAACCACATGAAGAGCCTGTGGAAACAATTAACTTGGGTACTGAGACAGATAGGAAAGAGGTCAAGATTGGTGCCAATCTAGAGCTCAGCGTGAAGCAACGATTGATCCAGATGCTACAGGACTACATGGAGATCTTTGCCTGGTCTTATGAAGATATGCCTGGTTTGGATGCCGACATTGTAGTTCACCACCTGCCAACCAAGGAAGATTGCCCTCCAGTAAAGCAAAAAGTTCGACGAATGCGTCCAGAGATGTCTGAGAAGATTAAAGCTGAGGTGATGAAACAGTTTGATGCGGGTTTCCTTGCAGTAACTTCTTACCCTCAGTGGGTTGCCAATGTTGTGCCAGTGCCGAAGAAGGACGGTAAAGTCAGAATGTGTGTCGACTACAGGGATCTGAACAGGGCCAGCCCCAAGGATGATTTCCCCCTACCTCACATCGATGTCCTTGTTGATAATACAGCTCAACACAAGGTGTTCTCCTTCATGGATGGCTTCTCAGGGTATAATCAGATCAAGATGGCTCCTGAAGATATGGAGAAGACTACATTTGTAACTCAGTGGGGGACCTTCTGTTACAAGGTCATGCCATTCGGATTGAAAAATGCTGGGGCAACCTATCAGCGTGCCATGGTTGCTTTATTTCATGATATGATCCATCATGAGATTGAAGTATACGTTGATGACATGATTGCAAGGTCTCAAACTGAGGAGGAACACCTTGATCATCTGAGGAAGTTGTTTGACCGACTCAAGTTGTACAAGCTGAGATTGAATCCCAACAAATGCACCTTCGGGGTGAGGTCCGGGAAATTGCTAGGTTTCATTGTAAGTGATAAAGGTATCCAGGTGGACCCTTCCAAGGTTAAAGCTATTCAAGAGATGCCGACCCCAAAAACAGAGAAAGAAGTCAGAGGTTTCCTAGGACGACTGAATTACATTGCCCGATTCATCTCACATCTGACTGCTACTTGTGAGCCAATCTTCAAATTACTGAAGAAAGATCAAGTGGTACGCTGGAATGATGAATGTCAGGCCGCCTTTGAAAGAATAAAGGAATATCTCCAAGAGCCACCCATTCTTATGCCACCGGTGGAAGGAAGACCTCTGATACTTTACTTGACAGTGCTTGATAATTCAATGGGGTGTGTGCTGGGGCAGCATGACGAGTCTGGCCGAAAAGAGCACGCTATTTATTACTTGAGCAAAAAGTTTACCGACTGTGAGTCTCGTTACTCACTGCTTGAGAAAACTTGCTGCGCTCTTGTATGGGCTGCTCGCCGGCTGAGACAGTATATGCTGACTCACACTACTTTATTGATTTCAAAGATGGATCCCATCAAGTACATATTTGAAAAGCCCGCTCTATCTGGGAGAATAGCGAGATGGCAAATGATCTTAACAGAATATGATATCCAGTATACAACTCAGAAAGCAATTAAGGGAAGTGTACTGGCTGACCATTTGGCACACCAACCTGTGGACGATTATCAATCATTGAACTTTGATTTTCCGGACGAAGACATCATGGTGGTAACTGACTGTGAAGTACCTGGACCGGATGAAGGACCTGAGGAAGGATCCCGATGGTCTATGCATTTTGACGGAGCCTCCAATGCTTTGGGTAACGGCGTCGGCGCTGTAATCATATCTCCCAAGGGGACTCATACTCCACTCACCGCCCGATTATGTTTCAGCTGCACCAACAACATGGCAGAATATGAGGCATGTATCATGGGTTTACAAGCTGCGATCGATTTGAGGATCAAGTTTCTAAGTGTCTTCGGAGATTCCGCTCTCGTGATCAATCAGATCAAAGGCGAGTGGGATACGAAACACCCGAATCTCATTCCTTACAAAGAGTATGTGTCGACCTTGCTCCCTCACTTTGAAGAGATAACTTTTGAGCATTTCCCCAGAGAAGAGAATCAGCTAGCGGACGCACTAGCCACGATGTCTTCGATGTTCAAAGTTAAATGGGACAATGAGGCTCCCCAAATCATAATCTGGAAGTTGGATGAACCGGCATACTGCTACGAGCTCGAGGCCGAGAAGGTGACTGAAAAACCCTGGTATCACGAGGTGAAGAGGTACTTGGAAGCTCAGGAATACCCTGAAGGTGCATCTGTCAACGACAAGAAGTTCATGAGGAGGTTTGCTGCAAAATTCTTCCTCAGCAACGGCGTTCTCTACAAACGGAATCATGATTCAACTCTGTTACGTTGTGTGGATAAGGCTGAAGCAGAGAAAATTATGATGGAACTGCATGAAGGAACATTTGGAACCCATTCCAGTGGACACACCATGGCTAAGAAAATCCTTCGGGCAGGATATTTCTGGTCCACGATGGAAGCCGATTGTTACCAACACTCCCGGACTTGTCATAAGTGCCAGATCTATGCTGACAAGGTGCATATCCCTCCAGTTCCTTTGAATGTCCTAACGGCACCTTGGCCTTTCGCAATGTGGGGCATCGATATGATCGGTGAGATCCGACCGACGGCATCCAATGGGCACCGCTTCATCTTGGTGGCAATCGATTACTTCACGAAATGGGTTGAGGCAGCTTCATATGCCACGGTAACCAAGAGCGTCGTGGCGCGTTTCATCCGGCATAATCTGATATGTCGGTACGGTGTCCCGGAAAGAATCATTACGGACAACGGTACCAATCTCAATAACAAAATGATCACTGAACTCTGTGAACAATTCAAGATACAACACCACAATTCTTCCCCCTATCGGCCGAAGATGAATGGGGCTGTAGAGGCAGCCAATAAAAATATCAAGAAAATTGTGCAGAAGATGACAGTGACCTATAAAGATTGGCACGAAATGTTACCGTTCGCTCTTCATGGGTACCGCACCTCAGCAAGGACATCAACCGGGGCAACTCCTTTCTCCTTGGTCTACGGCATGGAGGCAGTCTTGCCGATTGAAATCCAGATACCCTCTCTTCGGATAATGAAGGATGCAGACTTGAATGAAGATGATTGGATCCAGACTCGACTTGATCAACTAAATCTGATTGACGAAAAGAGGCTCACTGCTATCTGTCACGGTCAAACGTATCAGAAACGGATGATCAGGGCATTTAACAAGAAAGTCAGACCGCAAGAGTATCAAGTGGGGGACCTGGTAATCAAACGCATCATCCTTCCTCAAAGTGATCCCCGGGGCAAATGGACCCCTACTTACGAAGGGCCATTTGTGGTTAAGCGTGTGTTCTCAGGAGGAGCCATGATCCTAACCACCATAGACGGTGACGACCTTCCTCACCCCGCCAATGCAGACATAGTAAAAAAATACTACGCATAAATAAAAGACCCGCTAGGTTGACATACCTAGGCAAAAATAAGGGCTTCCCGGCGAACCAAAAGGGTTCGGGCAAAAATAAGGGATGAAATGAAAAAATCTGTACACCCGGCAAGTCGAAAACCTGAAAGGGCGGCTTGGGCAAAAATGGGTATCCCGGTGGACCGAAAACCCGAAAGGGCGGTCCAGGCAAAAGTTAGGGATAAAAGCGTAACACTATGTCTCATTGGATCGCTTCGCGTCCGGAATTCGGTACCAACTATCTGGCTCCAGATTTCGGCGTTGACCAATCAGCTTCATCTTCAACTAAGCAGCAAAGCGATGAGACATTCGAAGACATAAAGGCAATAGCAGAGTTGGAACCCAGTGGGATTGTTCACATAGCTGTTTTGTTTTCTTTTTCAAATTGTAAAATTCTATACTTTTGGCGATGTCCTCTTACTAGGATGTCAGCCTCTTGTACAAAAAACGCCTATTCACAGGCAAAGTTTAAATCAATACAAATTCACTTGTCCATACAAATTGCCATTGTTTTTCTTTTTCTGTTTTGTCTTGCGAAGAACGTCCAATGTTCATTTTTGATATATGCATTTGACATTAAATTGCTGATTCATAAATGTTTGCATATGAAAAAAGAGATTAATTACAAGTGACATCAAAGACAGGGGCAATGTGGAGTTGTCTAATGCGGTCTAGTTGTTTTGTCCACCAAGGCACCAAGGTAGGTTCAACTGAAAATGTGGCCAAATCATCTTAGCTCCCCGCGGAGTAAAAAAGGGTTCAGCAGCACTTTCCCCAAGCAGGAGTCGATTCCCCGTCGATCCTGAAAAAAAAAAAGGCACAACCTTCCCCGGCAGGTCTTAAAAGCTTATCCCCAGTAGATTCTGCGAGCTTATCCCCGGCGAAGTACGAACGTCTCGCCCAAGTTTTATTTAGAGTTATTTCCTCACAAGGACTTATAACTGGGTTATCCTCAGCTAAAAGCCACGGAAGACCGTTCTCGGCAAAAGTTCCTTCAATCCCCAGCGAAGTCTATCTTTGGTATTCCCAAGCAGAGTTTATCTTTGGGGTTCCCCAGCGGAGTTTATCATCATTATCCTCAGCGGAATCCATCGTTAAAGTCCTCAGCAGGCCTCTCATCAAAACTTCGGCCAAGTATCTCTTCCACAGAGCAGCTTCCCGGCCGTTCGTCAAGGATTTATTTTCCTAAGATGAAATTACCCTCATAAACATTTCACATTTTCATACATCTTGCTTACATACATGGTGAAACGCATACGACATCTCATGTTGAACATCATGACATCATGCATATCATACATCATGACATTGCATACAACTTACGTCTTTGCCTTTTCAGGAAAAAGACAATCTCAAAAGCGACTACCTTCAACTGTCACAATTCCAGATTCGATACCTGTATCTAGCCAGGGCACATCTGAGAGTGATCAGTTTCCAGACTCGATTCCTGTATCTAGCCAGGGCACGTCTGAAGAGTTCAAAGATTCGACTCCTGTATCCAGCCAGGGCACATCTATCAACTACAACAGTTCCAGATTCGATTCCTGTATCCGGCCAGGGCATATCTGTTGACCACATTTCCAGACTCGATTCCTGTATCTAGCCAGGGCACGTCTGCAGAGTTCAAAGATTCGACTCCTGTATCCAGCCAGGGCATATCTATGGACGACTATTTCCAGATTCGACTCCTGTATCTAGCCAGGACACATCTGTGAGTAACCGATTGTAGATTCGATACCTGTATCTAGCCAGGGCATATCTGCATAAGGAGACTGAAGATCAAACACCTGTAACAAGCCAGGAAAACATCTGTCTTTCCTAAATACACAAGTTCTCGCTAAGGAACCTCTTATGCGATCAACACTTCCAAATGGCATCTATAAGCCCATTCCCGACAAAGTTCTGTCACATCTCCAGATGGCATCTATAAGCCCATCTCCCTATCGACCACACTTCCAAATGGCATCTATAAGCCCATTCCCGACACCACATTGCTGATACTTCGACATGCGAGTGCAAATTTCCGGGCACTCTAGTGTCCAATCTCCTTTTACCCTCGAGTCACGAAAGGCAAACTTGCCAATCTAACTCTTCAGGTCCAAGAAGATTGAACAGGGGCAACTGTTGTACCCCAAAATTTGCCCTCCCATTTCCTCAACATTTTCTCATCACAAGACCTTTGAGGATCAAGATCCAGTTAGGGTTTCCTCTGCTCAAGACTTCTCCTTGCACTGTGGACTCAAATTAGGGTTTGTATTTGCCTAAGGATGCTTTGACCTAAAATGCCTAAGATGACTTTCATGCTTCATGTTGGACTCCCAAGTTTACCTATACCAAGTTTCAAGTCTTGATTCCAAGTTTTACCCAGTCAATTGGACAGTTGACCTAGAAATCAGCTGTATTGGGGAAAAAGTCAACTGTGGCCAATTGACAGTCAAATCTCATAAAATTTGATCCACATCAACATTATGAACTCACATGGACCATTTGATCAAGTTTGAATCACAATTCCCCAAGAAATTTGATCAGATCACCAAAAGGGCAAAATGGTCATTTTTAGGGTTTTGACTGCACAAAGGCAATTTTTGACTGTTTGACCTAGCCAATGGCAAACCAAGCTCACATATGGGCTCAAGGACCCCATGGAATTATCTTGACATGTTCATCAAGCTCAAAAGATCCCAAGTACACAAGATTGACAGTTGAATTTCCCAGTCAATTGATCAATTTTGACTGTATACTGAAAAGTCAAACTTTGACTTTTTGGTCAAAATCAAGAATCAAGATTCATTTTTCATCAAAACATGCCAAATCATGAAACTTGTTCACCAAGTAATCACAAAATGCAAATTAGGGTTTGAAAATGGAATTTTTCATAACTTAGAATTTTTTCTAAGTTATGAAAAACCCTAATTTTTTCCCAACTTTGCCCCATCTTTTCACCATGATCCATTTGGATTCAAACAAAAGTCAAAACATGAAAGTTGTAGCTTGTTGCATAATCTACAACTTTGATTCACAAAGTTTTCTCATTTGAAGCTTGTATCTCAAGTTATGATTTTTTGAATAAGGGCACTAAACCATCTTTTAACTTAGTGAAATTTGACCTATTTTGACAAGGTTTTCTACCCTACTTCAAGGCCACTTTTCATACCCTTCCACTTGGAATTTCAAATTGCATTTCAAAGATGGATTGTAGTACACATTCCAAGCTTTCCAAAATGTCCAAGAACTCATTAAACAACCTCATAACTTGAGAGATTCGAATTTCACAAGTTGGCAAAAATTCACTTTTTGTTCTTCATCAAAGCATGTTCATAAACTTGGCAAATTTGAATTCAGCATGCTTAAGCTACATTGCAGGCCTCTAACCCCATTTTCACTCAATAATTCAATGCATATCCTTTGTGCTCTAGCATTATCTTGCTCATTTGGACAATACACACAAAATCAAGCCTAAACTAGAAAAAGCATATTATCCATTCTTGTAAAGTGCTACTTTATGGCAACTTTGCAAATCTATGAGGTACAATGCAGATCTTTGAGGCAAAAAGGCATGGACATTTCCCACTGATCAAGACTCAAATGTGCAGCATAGATTGAGGCATTGTACTGGCCTAGAAACCAAGTTGACATTTGCTTGCTTCACTTAGAAGTAACATCTATAACTTATGCTATCTCTCATATCAGCAAAAAAAGACAGCACAAAAGATATCAAACACATTCCATAGACCACATTCAAGTTTTGGCACGAGCCATTTCCCTTTCAAACCCTCTCCATCTCAGAATCATCCTCAAACTGCACAAACAGGGGTGCCCCTGCAGTTTGAGTGCAATCTCTCAATCCCTTCAAGCATTTCTGTCCAAACCTGTTCCTCTACCTTCCTTACAACATATGCAAGCTATCCAGAAGCTAAGGCACGATCTGTAGTTGCTCTAACCACTTCCACCATTTTCACATCTTTGACTTGCAGGTGAAGTTCTATAGCTTGATACAAGAAGGTTCAAGACAAAGTAAGCATTGAAAAAGCATCCCTGGACCTCAAGGAAGCTTTTCCAATCATTACATTGCACTGAAAGTCTCTCATTCTCCACATAGAAGTTCAACTGCACGGGTAAAAGTTTGAATTCGTATCACTCTTATTAGGCATCTTTAGTCTTAAGTTCGTGAAGAAACAAGGTCCTACTCATAGCCCTGAGCATGTACATAGCTTTACTTTTCATTTCTTTTATCTGAGTAGAGAGAATTTGAGCTCTGAAAATGGTAGAAAAATTAGGTCAGAAAAGAGGGGGAGAGAAATTCTCCCTCATCTTAGAGAGATAGGTCAAGTTCTTTATATGGTTAGAACCGTCTCTTCATGCTTAACATCTTTTGTGTTGGAAGTTTGTTCAAAAAATCAAGGAATCAGGAGTTAGACATTGAAGCAAGAGGCGCGCGTTTTTTCAAAGTTTGAAGCTGGAGGTTGAAGACAGTGTGTCATTGGGCTGGGCTGTTGTTGTTCTTTCTTTTCACACCATCCTTTTTGGCTTACACCCCCCTGAGCCCATTTACTCATTTTTTGACATTTTTGACTTTTTCCTTTTTTGCTGACTTCATTTATTTTTTCTCATGCCATTAGAAAATTAAAAATATTTTTTTCATTATTTTTTGCATTTATTGCATATTTATTTGTTTATTTGTTTAGTTTGTACATAAATATATATATATTTGATTATTAAAATAAATGTAAAAATAATGTAAATACACTTTTTATTTTTATTTACTTTCTGAAAATATTTCACACAAAAAATACTCTTTTATTTATTTTATTAAAATATTAAATAAATATTTATTTTACATATCTAGGGTTTAATAAAATATATATATATGATTATTAATATATTTAAGACAAAAATATAAAAATATTTGATTTTTTATTTTATTTAATATCTGATACAAAAAATACCTTTTTCACAATACACTTCATTTTATTTTATTTTTTATAAATAATAAATAAATAGTAGAATTAAATTAGATAATAATACCTTTTATTTAAAAATTAGGGTTTTTCACCCTAAGTTCAAAATACTAAAAAATAAATACATTTTTATTTTCTTTTTCCTTTTACATAAATAATATTTTCTCATACACATAGAAACTTTCTTTTTACATTTCACATATTTATTTAATTTACATTTAATTATGCATTGCAAAATATCCAATTGTTGTAATAATTTAGATTTAAATTCTTGTCAATATCCCCATTTGAACATTTGTACCCCCCTTCCCATATTTGGTTGTGTAATAGCTTAGTAATCTTAATTTCGCACTTTATTGCTTTCTAATAATAACATGCTAGAATTAGGGTTTGTATGCGAAAAACCATAAAAAAAAATAGTTTGACCTAATACAAGATAAGCAAGCATGAAAATGAACACACAAATCACACTTGCACCCCCTAGGGTATTCCACTTGTTGCCTTCAAATAAATGGGCCATATTGTATGTTGAACATCTTTGGGCAAAGCAAACAGTTTGAATGATCATAGTCCCTCGATAAAACTTTTCAAAACAAACAAAACAAATGATCAAGTCCCTTAGAGAAATTGCCCAAAGACATTTAACGTCGTTACAATTATGGTCTAAACGATCACCCGCGCCTGTCCCTTTCACATCCTAACACAAGGTTGCCCACCAAATATAATGGTGGTGCAAACTTGTTAAAAGGGTTAAAGTATAGCAATAATCTTTTGAGAAATTTAGGAGTAGATAACCTCTTAGTTACTTGAATCAACTTGCAAAACAAAACATTTGCCTAATTTCAAAACCACACAACACTACACTTTCAAAACAACTTTCAAAAACAAATGAAAACCTTTTCAAAAGACATACATCTTTGTATACATCCCCACATGGATCATTGCAAAGGTTGCCACCACATTGGCCTCTTTTCAAAACATTTTCAAAACCCACACACTCAAGCACCATTTAAAACAATTGAAAACAAAAGGCAAGTGATCTAAGCAAGTAACTAAGAGCCCATGGATAACCATGGATAGAAAGGGTGCTAATACCTTCCCTTTCTATAATCTACTCCCCGAACCCAAGAAAACATCTCAAAAGGTTTTTGCTGTGCTTTTTAACCTTTCCTTAGGATAAAACAAAAAGTCGGTGGCGACTCTTGCTAATCGCAACATTTGCGAATACAAACGCAAACCTCAAGTCAGTTCTCCCACCGTATCACACTTGCGCAAGTTGGGGTCCTCAATGGACATGTGTTGAGTAAAAAGGGAGGGAAAATTTTGGGGTACAACACCTAGCATATAAGGAATTTTGATCATTTCCCCAGTATATAGTGGAGACTTCCTCAGTGCAACCTATGAAATTCCAATCCCCATCAGAGTTTATTTCCTCGACACAGTTTACAGGAATTTTTTTCCCCAACGGAGTTCATTACTCCAACACCGTAAATCCCTAATAAAATTCTCTTCTCCAGCAGGATTTAATCAAAGTTTCTATCCCCATAAGAGTTGCTACGGTATCTGAAACCTGGACAAATAGCACACTAAAGGGATATCCATCTCTTTTATCCCTAGTCAGGGTACGTAAGAATCAAATCCTTCAACAAAAGAACGACGAACGGTCGACTCTCCTTGAATGCCTCTACCCTCAAGCAGAAGTCAAAAATCCCCAGCAGAGCTTCCTTAAACAAAAAGCGGGATTCCTCGGCTGAAATTTAAGAATCACTTTCTTCATCCCCAGCAACAGTCCGGGATTTATTTTCCCCAGCTAGACATTGTTACAGGGAGCTATCGATACGCTTCAACGATATATTGTGTCCATACATCATTTCACAATACATCATAGCATATGCATACCGAAACGCATATAACATTCTCATTTATTTTGAGAGCATCATTACGCAATGCATTACATACATCATGACATTACAAAAAGCTAATTTTGTCTTTTTAGGTAAAGTTCACAAACAGACGAATATCATCAACAATGTTCAAATAGGTCAGAGATTAATTCCCGAAAAAGGACGGGCAAACTATCTATATGACCAGGCGGTATAAATTCTCAAAATAGGACGAGTTTACAAACAAAAAACAGGTCACAGATTAATTCGCAAAACAGGACGAGGCAACTATCTATATGACCAGGCGGTATGAATTCCCGAAACAGGACGGGTTTACCAATAAAAAATAGGCCGCGTATTAATTCCCGAAAAAGGACAGGGAAACTATCTATATGACCAGACGATATGAATTCTCGAAATAGGACAGGTTTACCAACCAAAAACAGGTCACAGATTAATTCTCGAAATAGGACGAGGCAACTATCTATATGACCAGGCGGTATGAATTCCCGAAACAGGATGGGTTTACCAACGAAAAACAGGTCGCGGATTAATTCCCGAAACAGGATGGGGCAACTATCTATATGACCAGGCGGTATGAATTCCCGAAACAGGACGAGTTTACCAACGAAAAACATGTCGTAGATTAATTCCCGAAACATGACGAGGCAAATATCTATATGACCAGGCGATATGAATTCTCAAAACAGGACAGGTTTACCAACTAAAAATAGGTCACAGATTAATTCCCGAAATAAGACGGGGAAAATATCTATATGACCAGGCGGTATGAATTACTGAAACAGGACGGGTTTACCAATGAAAAATAGATTATAGATCAATTCCTGAAACAGGACGGGGAGACTATTTGTATGACCAAATGATTTCCTTCAGAGACTGAATTCTAACAAGCATTTCCCCTTTAGAGACTGAATTCTAAAAAGCATCTCCTTCAGGGCTTCATTGTAAAAAGCATCCCCCATATAGACTGAATTCTGGCAAGCATTTATCTTCAGAGACTAAATTCTGGCGAGCATCTCCTTTAGGAGTTATTCCGAAAAGCATTCCCCTTTCAAAGATTGAATTCTGAAAAGCATCTCCTTCAGGGCCTTTGTCATGAATTTTTTTTCCTTCATAGATTTTTTGAAAAAGCATTCTTCAGATACAGTCAGGCGTAGACTCATTCTAATACTCCTATCAACAATTACTTTGGATGACATCTGTAAGCTCATCTCCGATGATACTTTATCACCCCTACAAATGGAATCTTTAAATCCCATTCAAGCAATACTATCAATCAACAACGTTACTTCATGCACCGACGAGTGCAAATTTCAGGGAACTTAAGTGTTCAATCCTATTCCATCTTCAGATCACGAATGACGGACATGTCAATCTAACTCTTCAGGTTTAAGAAGATTGAACAGGGGAAGCTGTTGTACCCTAAAATTTTCCCTCCCATTTTTTAAGACAATTGATTCAGGACACCTCCTCGTGCTCCCTAGGGTTCTCAATTGCTCAAGAATACTCAAGGGTTTGAACTTACAAGCATCTCTCCTAAGCAATGGCTTACAATTAGGGTTTTGTGTTTCTCAAAGAAAATTGAGTTTATAATGTCTCAAGTGAATTTCATGGTTCCTCGTATGCTTCAAGGTACCCTAATGACAAGTTTCAAGGCTTGCATCACAAGTTTGCCCAGTCAATTCCTCAGATGAGTGAAAATCAACTATATTGGATAAAAAGTCAATTGTGGTCAACATATAGTCAAACTTCAAGATTTTTGGTCAACATCAATATTTTGAGGTCACATTAATCATTTGATCAAGGGTTGATCACGATTCATCAAGAAAACTCAAGATTCATCAAAAGTAAAAAATGGCTAAATTAGGGTTTTCTTTAGGAGAAGTCAACTGAACTTTGACCAAGCATAACTTTCACATGATTCTTCAGAAAATTCTCAACCAAATCTCATTTTGAAGTAAATTCAATTCTATACAACTTTGTCTCTCTAAGCTTAAGGTCAAAAAATGCTTCATTTGAGAGATATAGGTCAAAACATTACAGCTCCTTTTTAAAAGTCAACAAAAAGACATTTTTTGTCAAAGCAATTTACATCAACTTAAAGATTTCAAATTAAAAAATTACCAACATGATAGTTATAGGGGACATTTCTAGCTTTTCAAAAAGTCAAAGATCACATTTGTATGACAAAAATTGTGAGAGTTATGGTTGGCACAAGTTGTACAATTTTTGAGAAAATGCATGAAGTCTACTTTGAGCAGAATTGCATTTTTGGGCTAATGGGCCAAAGTTTTTAGATTCAAACGTGTTCATGACATGTTTTAGGATACATAAGTTCATTCATGCATTATATTTCATTTTTATTTCATTTATTTTGATTTTTATTCATTTAAAAGCAAAATAAATCAAATAAAATAGCAAATGATGGAGCAATGCATATGGAATTTTGTTTTGGATCATTTTGAAGCCCAAGATCACATTTCCAACTTGCCAAAATCGTGTTGCCTCAATATGTAAAGAGAAGTTCATTTGTTTCGGAAGATTTTTAATTGGTTTTGGCAAGAATATTCAAATTTGGAAGCTTGAAAACATGTTTTATCATGTTTGATTCACACTTAACTCCTCATGATTGCCATTCATTTTTGTTGACTTAATATGATGCTTATAAATAGAGGACATCATCCGTGAAGAGGAGGGACGAAGGCTGCCTCAAAAAATAAGGGTTTCAAAACACAAATTTTTGAAAGAATAGTGTCAAATTGTATCAAAGCCTCCAGCCTGTTTCAGTCCAAACCAAGGATTGAATCATCCTCCTGAAGTTCCCAGGAACTCATCCAAGCCAAGAAGCATCCCATTCCACGTCCATAACACCACGCTCTAGCCCTCCAGTTCGGTAAAAAGATTCTCAATTCAAATTTGTCAATCTATGCATTATTGTTTTCTTTTGATTGCCCAAACATGTTTAACATGATGTGTGAGACAGGTTTGAACCAAAAAGATCAAGCTCTAACATAGAGAACATGTTCTACCATCGTTAGGGCATGAACTGTTGTTTTCTTCGAAACTCTATTTACATTTACATTCAAGAGAAAAGGACACCACCATTGAATTTACAATGATCTGTTTATGTAATCCAGGCACTTAGTTTGTTCCAATTCATTGATTTTTGCAGGATTCATAATTCGTGTTATCGGAGAAGAAGGCTAGAGTTTGACTATGACGTCTTTGAATTGATGTTTTTATTATTTGTTGTTTAAATTACGATTCACTAACGCGTAACAACAAGTGGCCTGGTGGTGAAGTGTGTGTTTGGTAAACGTATGTGTGTAGGTTCGATCTCCCTTCTGGCAAATGATTTTGTTATTTTCAGGATAAAACACAAGACTATTACAAATGAGTCATTCTTATTCCATATCACAAACCATCAACTGTTGTAGTGGGAAGAAGGCATGCAGTTGAGATCAAGGGCGTGGGTTCAAGTCCCAGCGCCTGCAACCTTTTTCTTACCAAATTTTCAACCCTTTTTTCTATTTTCTTTCTTTTAACCCTTTTTTAATCCAATAAAAAAATAAAATCAAAAAACTTATAAAATCAAAAAATTAGGTTTAGTCTTTTTTTATCAATTAACTTAATTAATTTAGAATTAAGTTTTTGCAATTAAATTAATTAATTTGTAATTAAAAATTAGATAATAGGTTTTTTTTAATTATTATTAATATATAAAATCGAACCAAAAATACACCCAAAAAATTTATTTTCAATATTTTAGACTTTAGAATTTTTAAAAATAATTTACTAACATTTTATTTTGCTATCTATTTTATTAGATAAATTGTATAGGATGTACAAATTTTGTAATATTCTAGTTTAAATTCCCGCACAATTTCTTTATCATGTAACTGCCCCAAGACCCTGTAATAGCGTAGGACTTTACTTTTTCGCACTTATACTTTATGCCTTGTATATATATAACTGTGTAGCAATAAGGTTGTATGGCAAGATAAAATTAATCGGTATATAACCTTAAACAATTCCAAGATACATAACTGTAATTGAATCACTTTGCACACTTCACCTCTAGGGTAACCTTTCTTCATTGCCTTGCGATACTAGAGGTCACGTCCCACAAAAACGGGAATACTTTAGTAGAGACCCTCGGTTAAACAATAACATCATGGTCCCTTTCGAATAAAGATCATAATCCCGATGACCCTTCGAGTTGCCTACAAAATGATCTAGTCCCTTCGATGACCCTACGAGAAAAATGATGATAGTCCTTTCGAATTGCTAAAGTATCCTTTCATGTTGTCTTATATGACCATATGATGATCCTACGAATGTGCCTTCACATCCAATAGATAGGGCTACCTACCAACTAATGGTGTGAATAGTACTATCTCTAACGGAGAAGGAAAATAACAAGAATAACCTTTAGTGGGTAAGACTCAACAAATTGCTTGCTCATAACAATTTTGAACAAACAAATTCATTTTTACACCTCACATTTCAAAACAAATATTTTCAAAAAACAATTTGTGTACATTCTTGAGGATTGATACAAAATTACTAAGTCTGTCTCACAATTGACATTCAAAATATTTTTAAATCACACAGACACAAAGTAAGTTTAAAGTGAGCTAAACAATTAAGAGTCCATAGATAACTACGGATGAAAAGATTGCTAACACCTTCCCTTTTCATAACTTACCACCCGAACCCAAAATCTATCAAAGATCTTTCCTGTTCTTTTCACCTTTTCTAATTGGATAAAAAAAGTCGGTGGCGACTCTTGCTAACCGCAACATTTGTAATAAAATGCAAAACAAGTCAGTTCTTCCACCGTATTACACGCTAGATAGAGCTGGAGAAACCATTCTTTATTGTCATTGATAATACTCTCATTTCATTAATGCAACTCAAAGAATACATAGACGTCACTGAAGATTTATCTGCTGCTTAGGTTTGCTCTATGAACCTATTATATAAATAATGGTTGATTTTCATGATACCCTGCATGAATAATTTTCTATATGTAATCACAATATTTTGTGCCGGATAGAGTTGGAGATGCCATTCTTTATTGTCATTGATAATACTCTCATTTCATTATCGTGGATATGAGAAAATTGACTTTACTTAGAGTTGTAGTTTTAGAATTTAGCCATATTGCTTAACTTTATTGATAATAATACTCTTGCTAGTAATGCAGCTCAAAGAATACATATACGACACTAAAGATTTATCTATTGCTTAGGTTTGATGTATGAATGGTTGATTTCATGATGCTTTGCATGAATAATTTTCTATATGTAATCGGTTCGCTGTGGAAGTTAAATGTAGTGGACATAGAAGTAACCCTTGCACACCTGTGTCAAATGGTGATTTCTGAAAGCTTGTTAGAGATTTAAGGCTCTGTAGCTATCACTTATTACAGATTTAAGGCATGTCTGTTTGATGAAAAGTAAGAATGACAAATTGGTTGTCGTTGCTGCGTTTTATGGTCTGAGGTTTGAAACGCCCGATCAGGATCTCTAAACTTTATGTGAAGCTTCAGAGAAGTGGGATAGGACCACATATAGACATGGCCTTTTGAAATATATATCTCTATCGGATCCTAAGAGGCTCTACATCACTGACATTACATATTTACATGCTAACTGGTTCCTTTGTTACTTCAAATTTCAAAATCAAATTATAACAATGAAGAAGAAAAAACAAATAACAATATTTTGAGAATGTATAAAAGAACCATATCATTTATCAACTCTTATCCATCCATTTGCATTTTACATTTTACAGTCTAAAACGAAAATTGAAAAACACATGAAACTACAAGCAAGACAAATGGTAGAAGAAAAACAGCGTAATACTAAAACTTTGTAGTCTTTTGGTGTGTGTGCAATGAACGTTGTCGAAACCGATGATACAAACGAGAGCTTGAGGGTAAGCCGCGACAACTTCATCGGTGTTTGGAAACTTCATGATCAAGACAATTATAATGGAACAATTATCACGGTTGATAATTACATTACATGTAATTATTAACTAGCTAGAAGCACATTATATATAACAGTATGGTGAGTGATTGTTTTGCTTGTCCAATAATGTACTGTGAGTGATGGTTTTGAATCTGAAATTTTGTGTGGTGAGAAACTATTAAGAAACCGTGAATTATCTTGTCTTTAACTTGAATGGGTGTCTCATAGTATAATATAATGTGGTCAGTGATACCTTTTTATTGGAGGCTTTTCAGATTTGATACCTTTTCAGTGATACCTTTTTATTCGCAAATATCTTCTACACTTTTCTTTCAGACTGTAATCTTTTAGTTTTAATTTTTTGTTTTTAACTTTTGCTTGGTTTTTGTAAAATGAAGTTTTTAGATGAATAAAAGAATTTTTTTTTGGAATAATTAGGTATTAAATTTTTTTTCGCAAATAACCATGTTTTAGAGAAAATTACGTAAATAATTATGTTTCAGAAAACTCCACAAGGGAGGAGCCAACCCAGTTGGCGCATGCACCTTATTTTAAAAGGGAGGCGCCATCTCACTTGGTGCCTATGTGTAAAAGGCTAGCCCTAAGCCAAGTGAGATGGCGCCTTAGTGCAAAAGGCAGACAGTTTTTCACGTTTTTTATTTTAAATGTGGTACGTTACGTAAACGATATAAGATCAAGAAAATTGACTTTTTATTTACACAATATGATTACACACATAACGATTACATAAAAAAATACAGATTAATCAGTGGTCTCCCGGAACCCGGTAATGACCCCCGGTTCCGCATCCCCGTCCTCGCCTTTCTCGTGCTGAGTTTCGTCGCGTTTCCTGTTGTGGCAGGATCGATGGTCCATCGAAGTTAATACGTTCCAGATCCATGAAATCGGTCAGATCTCCATATCTAGAAGATCCGCTTTGGTACAGTCGGTTGCCCATACCCTCAAAGTTTGGTCGTGTTGGTGGTGGATGGGGTTCCATAGTTGGTATGTAGCACTGGTCGTCTGAGTACGGGGGGTAGAAAGGAAATAGATCTTGGGGTGTTTGGTATTGGGAATGTTGGGTGCTTTGGTGATGTTGTGGTTGATGGTAAGTTGGGTCAGTTGGTTCATAATCTTCGGACAATCCCAGATCAGGACTAAGGTTGGATGTTGAGGGGCCCATATTGGGATATGTAGAAGACTGGAATTGTGTGTGGGGTATGCGGGTGTATTGGTATTGTGATTGAAATTGTGGTTGGGTGTGAGGCATATGGGGATATTGGTACTGAGGTGGTAATTGTGGTTGGTTGTGGGGCATGTGGGTGTAATTGTATTGTGGTGGTGACTGTGGTTGGGTGTTTCTGTTTCTGTTTCGTCGAGGGGGGGGGGGGGGGGGGAGGTTGATGCGTGTTGTTGGGGAAATGAGGGTTATGCCCATTGTGTTCGTGGATCAACCAAATACCTTGGATGAGACACGTGTATTTCTGGGGTGCTAACCGATCTGTACCAAGCTAAATACTGATCTGTGTGTCGCATATTACCATGGTTGAGGGAAACTGGGAATTGTAAGACATGTCGGTGACGCCTCTGCCACATCTTACACCATTCTGGAGCAAAATCTTTCCAGTTGGTAAGACCCCATTGGGCGTCGACCCTTTTGAGATGCCACGGGGACAAATAAGTCGGATCACAGGGTATCTCTTGATGCATTCCAAACTGTATCTTGACACGGTCGCTGTGGTACATCTTCATAACATTGAACTGTATGATTGTAGTCTTTGCCCTCCAAGTTGCTGCATCCTCGGGGTTTGGTTCATGGTCCAAACCCAAATATGGTCTCCAGAAAAACTGCGGATAAAATTAAATTAGATTAATGAAAACGTAATAAATAAATAATTTAAAAGTAGAAAAGTTGAAAGGTATGACGTACATCATCCAGGCCAAGGTGATCCAATAGATTGCGGTATAGAGCGACATTGAATCTTGGATTCTTTCTGTAATCCATACCCCTCACGCAGTACCTAAAGGAATTGAAAAATATTTTATTTTTATCATATATTTGGTGAAGAGATGAATAGTAATAAATGATATAAGTTGATGACTTACTTTGTTGCGTATGGGAAAACAAATGTGTTTTTATTGACGGGGTTTAGGGACTCCATTCTCCACCAACCTCAGGCTTGAAGTAAAAAAGCGCAGCCATAAAATGTACATTTTTCCTTGATTGTATTTTTACAAAAGGAACTGTATAGATGGGTTAAAACAGTAGAACCCCAACTATACTTTCTAGTTTTTTCGAAGTCTCTAAGTAAATTTAAATACATAAAATTTACACTATTTCCCGTACTTTCGGGAAATAAAAAGGTTCCAAATAGTATCATTATATAATTTTTAGCTTCTATTACCTTAGCTAGCTCGGAGGAATTTTCGTTCAATTCCAGAGTCGCATAATAATTTTTCAGCTCAGTAAGTAGTATACCCTGACCTCTCGCACAACCACTTTCAACAATATCTCTGCCCAACAATTCTTCACACAGAGAATTGGGTTGTTGAACCGACCTATTAACCGTCTTACCATCGACAGGGAGACCCAATAACATGTACACATCCTCTAGTGTGACGGTACATTCACCTATTGGTAGATGAAATGTATGGGTCTCTGGTCTCCACCTTTCCAACATTGCAAGTACGAACTTTGAATCAATTGTGAAGTTGGAGATCTTTATAACGTTTCCGAAACCTGCGTATTCGAGATAGGGTACGATCAACAGATCGGGAGCAAGGTAGTTGTGTGACCGGATTCTGAATCTTTTAGTATCCTAATTTCAGAATGTAAAAAGTGTAAGAGTAGGTAAGATAATAAAGCATTAATAGAAGTATGAAAAATTTATAAGTATACAAGAAACTTACAAACGTTGCAATGTTATCCCTTGTGCCTCTGTGAGAATCCCCCATTGTGAGAAGAGCCATTGTTGAAATTGTCTGAGATTATGAAAGAGTTTGAAATTGTATGAGATTTTGAAAAAGTTTGTAGCAGAGAGTGAGATGATTGTGAATGCAATAGAAGTATGTGAGGCTCTGTATTTATAGGCAAAATTTTATCATAGAGTAAGTGAGGTGGTAGCTGGGTGCATGCATGCATGATAAGTGTCACTCTTGCAGTGTAGGTGCAGGCTACGTGGCAGCGTTGGGGAAGGCATCTCTACATGCATGTAACACGATTGGACGTGAAGGGAGGCGCCATTGGACTTGGAGAAAGAGTACAAAAATGAAAGGTGTCGACATCCCTGTTGGCGAATAAGAGGTAGCATATGTTGCAGTGTAGGTGCAGGCTAGGTGACAGCCTTGAAGAAGGCATCTCTGCATGCATGTAACACGATTGGACATGAAGGGAGGCACCGTTAGACTTGGTGAAAGAGTACACAAATGAAAGGTGTCGCCATCCCTGTTGGCGAATAAGAGGTGGCATGGGTTGCAGTGTAGGTGCAGGCTAGGTGACAACCTTAGAGAAGGCATCTCTGTATGCATGTAACACGATTGGACGTGATGGGAGGTGCCATTGGACTTGGTGAAAGAGTACAAAAATGAAAGGTGTCACCATCCCTGTTGGCGAATAAGAGGTGGCATGGGTTGCAGTGTAGGTGCAGGCTAGGTGACAGCCTTGGAGAAGGCATCTCTGCATGCCTGTAACACGATTGGATGTTGTGATACGGTGGGAAAACTGACTTAGATTTTGCGTTTGTTTTCGCAAATGTTTCGGTTGAGCAAGAGTCGCCACCGACTTTTTATTTTATCCTAAGGAAAGGTTTAAAAAGCACAGCAAAAACCTTTGAGATGTTTTCTTAGGTTCGGGGGAGTAGATTATAGAAAGGGAAGGTATTAGCACCCTTTCTATCCATGGTTATCCATGGGCTCTTAGTTACTTGTTTAGATCAACTTGTCTTGATTTTCAATTGTTTAAAATGGTGCTTTGTGTGTGGGTTTGAAAATGTTTTGAAAAAGATGCCTTGTCTAGGCAACCTTTGTAACAATTCTTTACTCGAATGTTTTACAAAAGGTGTTTGTCTTTTTGAAAAGATGTTTCAAGGTTTTGAAAATTGTTTTGAAAGTTTGTTTGGGAAGTGTGTTTTGAAAAATAGGCAAGTGTTTTTTGTTTTGCAAGTTGACAAGTAACCAAGAGCTATCTACCCTAAAGTTCTCGTAGATCTTTGCTATGTTTTAACCCTTTTAACAATTTTGTCCCACCATTGTATTTGGTGGACAATCTTGTATTAGGATGTTAACGGGACGGGCGCGGGTCATCGTTTAGACCATGATTGCAATGATGCCAAGTATCTTTGGGCAATTTCCTTTAAGGGACTTGATCATTTTTAGGCAACTTTCGAAAGCGTCATCGAGGGACTATGATCATTTGATTGTTTTGTTTTAGCCCAATGATACCTAACATGCAATATGGCCCATTTATTGAAGGCAACAAGTGGAATACCCTAGAGGTGCAAGTGTGATTAGTGTTGTCCATTTTCATGCTTGTTTATCTTGAAGTTAGGTCAAACTATTTTTTGGTTAATTGATTTGCATACAAACCCTAATTCTAACATGGCATAATTAGAAAGATTTTAAATGAAAAATAAAAGGTCCTAAGTTATTACAACACAATATATGGGATGGGAGGTACAAATATTCAAATGGGGGTATTTTGACAAGAATTAAAAACCCTAGACTATTACATCCAACTTGGAATTTTGCAAGGTATTTAATTACACAATATTCAAATAAAATAAAATAAATATGCAAAAAATGCAAAAAAGGGTTTTTTTCATATGTATGTAAAAAGTATTTATCATTAATCAAATAAACAAAAATAAAATTAATTAATTTTTGGTATTTTTAAGTATTTAGGATAAAACCCTAATTTTACTAAATAAAATATATTTATTATATAATATATGCAATATTTATTAATTATGTACAAAAAATAAATAAAAGAAGGTATATTATATAAAAAGTATTTTTTAGGTCAAAACATTAATAAAAATAAAATGTATTAATTCTTTGTATTTTCTTAAATATATTAATAAATATATATGTATTTACATTATTTATTAAATATATATTATATGTACAAAAATAAAATATTTAGTATTATTAAAAAAAAGTATATTTTTATTATAAAATGTTTTCAAGAGATAACATGAAATAAAAGTCAGAAATAAAATATGTTTGTATTATTTTTAGTTATTTTAAATAATAGTATATAAGTATTTATTTGTGTACAAAACTAAATAAAGCCTAATAAATATCAAAATAAAATGTAAAAAATGTGGAAAAAATGATTTTAATATTTTTCCATACTTAAATAAAAATATAGAAATAAAATCAAAAGGAAAAAAAAGAAAATGATAAGTAAAAATCAAAATGGGTCAGGGGGGTTCAAATGTAAAAACATGGTGTGAAAAGGAAAAAAAGCCAGGCCCAGCCCATAGAGGTTGTCTTCAACCTCCAGACCACAAAATGTTCAAAAACGCGCGCCCTTTTGCCCATCTCTCTAACTCCTGATTCTTTGATCCTTTGCCAAATCTTGCAACATGAAACCCGTAGAGCTTGACGCCACGATTCTAAACATATAAAGAAGTCAATCTAACTCTCAGAAATGAGAGAGAATTTCTTCTCCCCCAATTCCTGACCTAGTTTTTGTTCAATGTTCAGACTCAAAATTCTCTAAGTATACATAACATAAACGAAAAGTAATGATATGGGCAGATTCAGGGCCATGAATATAACATAATTTCTTCATAAATCTAAACCTAACTATGCCTGGATAGAGAGATAGGAGTTCATGAACTTACCTGTTCAGCTTGAGTCGCATCTGGCAATGGAGGTGCTTTCAGTGCAAGGTAAGGATTGGTACAACTTGCTTGAGGTCCAGGGATGCTATTCCAACCTTTAGTTTGCTTTGAATCTTGCTAAATCGAGCTACAGAAGTCAACCTGCAAGAGAGAAAAATGAAAATGGCAAATGATGCTATGGCTGTTACAGTCTCAGTTCAATGTTTGGAATAGTCTATATGGATGTTATGGAAGGTGTATGAAGTGGTTTGGATGAAAGTGCACGATGGAAATGAGCTGGCCAAGTCCAAATGCAGAATGCCCTATTTTGTGCAGTTTTGTGGTGATTTTCTGTATGAGGAGGGATCAAGGGTTAAAGGCTCGTGTTTTAGGTCTGTTAGGGAGTATGGAAAGTGTAGAGAAAGTTTGTCTTGGTTGGTCTTTGCAGCAATGTGAGTTGGTGTATGTTATGCCAAGTTTCTTCACCTTTAAGCAACAAAATGCCAATCTCTTTTCTAGACTGATGGAGGCCCCTATAATGTGCTGCTAAGCTTGCCCTTGATCAGTGGGATTAGCTCAATAACTTGTGCCAAAGAGATTTGCTTTGTACCTCTTGATTTGCAAATTGACATAAAGTTTCACTTTTCAAAAATGGATATAATGCTTTTTCTTATTATGGCTTAAACTTCCATGTAATGACCAAATGAGCAATAATGTCTTGGCATAATGGATTAGCATTGAATTTATGAGTGTAAATGAGATTTGAGGCCTGTAATCTAGGAATGCAAGCTGAGTTCAAAAATGCCTAAGTGTATGAACATGAAAATTGACCATGAGCAAAGTGAGTTTTTCCTATATTGCCAAATTCGATTCTCTCTAACCACAAGGTTGTTTGATGAGTTCTTGGACATTTTGGAAAGCTCGGAATGTGTACTAAAATCCATTTTTGTAATGCAAGTTGAAATTCCAAGTGGAAGCATGTGAAAAGTGGCCATGAAGTTGGGCAAAAATCCTGCCTAAAATAGGTCAAAAATTTTCTAAGTTAAGAATGTTTTGCACCCTTGTTCCAAAAATCATAACTTGAGCTACAAGCTTCTTTTGAGGAAACTTTGTGAATCAAAGTTGTAGATTTTGCAATGGAATACAACTTTCATGTTTTGACTTTTGTTTTAATCCAAATGCATCTTGGTGAAAAAATGGGACAAATTTAGGAAAGAATTAGGGATTTTTATAACTTAGAAAAATTCTAAGTTATGAAAATTCTTCATTTCAAACCCTAATTTGTGATTTTTGATTTCTTGATGAACAAGTCTCATGTTTTGACATGTTTTGGTGAAAAATGAATCTTGACCCTTGATTTTGACCAAAAAGTCAAAGTTTGACTTTTCAGTATACAGTCAAAAATTGATCAATTGACTAGAAAATTCATCTGTCAAGCTTGTGCATTTGGGATCTTTTGAATTTGTTGAACATGTCAAGACAATGTCATTGGGTTCTTGAGTCCATATGTGAGCTTGGTTTGCCATTGGCTAGGTTAAACAGTCAAAAATTGCCTTTGTGCAGTCAAAACCCTAAAAATGACCATTTTGCCCTTTTGGTGATCTGATCAAATTTCTTGTGGAATTGTGATCCAAACTTGACCAAATGGTTCATATGAGTTCAAAATGTTGATGTAGGTCAAGAATCATGAGGTTTGACTGCCAATTGACCACAGTTGACTTTTTCCCCAATACAGCTGATTTCTAGGTCAACTTTCCAATTGACTGGGCAAAGTTTGGAATCAAGGTTTGAAACTTGGTATGGATAAACTTGGGAGTCCAATATGAAGCATGAAAGTCACTTTGGGCATTTTAAGTCAAAACATATTTGTGTAAACTCAAACCCTAATTTGGGCCAGCAGTGCAAGGAGAAGTCTTGAGCTGAGAAAACCCTAGCTGGATCTTGAGCTCCAAGGATCTTGTGATGAGAAAATGTTGAGGAAATGGGAGGGCAAATTTTGGGGTACAACAGTTGCCCCTGTTCAATCTTCTTGCGCCTGAAGAGTTAGATTGGCAGGTTTGCCTTTCGCGTCTCGAAGGTAAAAGGAGATTGGACACTAGAGTGCCCTTAAATTTGCACTCATCAAAGCAATGGATGTGGGAATGGGCTTAGAGATGCCATTTGGAGATGGGCTTAAAGATGCCATCTAGAGGGGTGACAGGAACTTGTCGGGGATGGGCTTAAAGATGCCATCTGGAATGAGTATCAGAAAGGTGTCCATGTTTCGGGACATCTCTGAACTGGGGGTCTGAATAAGCAATAGATTGACCTCTGTATCTGGAGGCATCCGTAAGCTGTTTTCAAAAGTTGAGAAGAGTCTGAACAAGCGATAGATTAACATCCGTTGTTGGGAGGAATCCGTAAACTGTTTTCAAAATCTTTGAATTTGAATAAGCAATAGAGCAGCGTCCGTTGATGGGAAGCGTCCGTAAACTGTTTTCAAAGGTTGAAGAAGAATCTGAACAAGCGATAGGTTAACATCCATTACTGGAGAACCCGTGAACTATTTTCAGAAGTCTTGAAGTTGAATAAGCAATAGAGCAGCGTCCGTTGATGGGAAGCGTCCGTAAACTGTTTTCAAAGGTTGAAGAAGAATCTGAAAAAGCGATAGGTTAACATCCGTTACTGGAGAACCCGTGAACTGTTTTCAGAAGTCTTGAAGTTGAATAAGAAATAGAGCAGCATCCGTTGTTGGGAAGCGTCCGTAAACTATTTTCAAAAATTGCATCTGAACAAGCGATAGATTAACATCCGTTGTTGGGAAGAATCCGTGAACTGTTTTCAAAAGTCTTGAGGTGGAGGAGGAACCGGTGTAGGGTTTCCTGATGATGAGTTCTTGTAAAACTGCATCTGGATGAATCTGGAATAAGTATCAAAATGTCGCCATGTCTGGGTCACATCCGAACTATTTCTAGAAAGAATCTCGGAAGATGATGATCTTTGTCTGTCGACTGATCTTTCCTGAAAAGGTAAAGCGTTAGTTGTATGCAATGTCATGATGCATGATGCAATGTATGTTATATCAATGTTTATGATATGAATGTAAATGAATACGCATGTAAGCTGAAGAGCTATCTTGCGGAGGATAGATGAATCCTAGATGGCTGAAGATAAAAGAATCTTGACTGCTGCTGGGGAAAATAAATCCTTGGCTGCTGCAGGGGAGGGAAAGAATCTTCTGATCGTTGAAAATGAGAAGTCCTGGGACCACTGTTGGGGAATCAGAAGCTTGGGTTGTATGCCAATCTACTGGGGATTCCTGTCTTGAGGAGATCTTTACTGGGGAGTTCAGAACCTGATAGACTCATGCTGGAGAGGTAAGACTGAGCATCCTCATCCTGGCGGGAAGTAACTCTGTGGGGACAAGGTTCACTAGCTTGGTTCAGCTGGGGATTGATGGTTGGAAATTTTAGTTCCGCCGGGGATACTGAAACTTAACTCTGAGGGGAATCGAGTTCTGAAAGGCTTCTTGACGGGAGAAATCAGTATTAGGAAAGCTTTCTCTGATGAGGATCCTGAAGTCTAACTCTGTTTAGGGAATTAAGTTCTGACTGAGGAATTTGGATTTCAAATCTGCTCGGGATTTCCTCTGAAAGGGCATCAAGATATCTATCTGCACCTTCAACTTATCAGTAATCATCTTCCTTGATTCATAAGGAAATGATTATGTTCAAATGCATATGCCTATTTAACAAAACATTGGACGTTTCTCAAATAAACCCATAGTGCAAACAAAAAGAGAAAAGGAAGATGACGCAAATTTCTGGAAAAGTATTTGTATTAACTTTTTATGAATATATTTGTACAGAGGAGACAATCATCCTAGTAAGAGGATGTCGTTGTAAATATTTAAAAATTTATACAAAAGAAAGATGGCTATGTGAAATAATTCCATGGGATTCCATTCTGTTACAGCCTTCCCAACTCTGAATATCTGTCCATTCAATGCTTCGTCTGCCGATGGCTGGATTGATCAGAAGCTTGGAACTGGTTGATGAAGAGATTGTCCTTAAAATGATCCGACGAGACATAGTCATAAGCTTTAATTCCCTAACTTTTGCCTGAATCGCCCTTTCGGGTTTTCGATCCACCGGGAAACCCCTTTTTGCCCAAGCCGCCCTTTCGGGTTTTCAACTTGCCGGGTATACAGATTTTTTTTGTTTTTATCCCTAATTTTTGCCTGAACCGCCCTTTCGGGTTTTCGGTCCACCGGGATGCCCATTTTTGCCCAAGTCGCCCTTTCGGGTTTTCGACTTGTCGGGTTATTTTATGCATAGTATCTTTTGACTATGTCTGCGTTCGCAGGGTGTGGCAAATCGTCGCCGTCCATGGTGGTCAGAATCATTGCACCACCAGAAAATATGCTCTTGATCACAAATGGTCCTTCGTATGTAGGAGTCCATTTTCCCCTGGGATCACTTTGTGGCAGGATAATCTGCTTGATTACGAGATCTCCGACTTGATATACCTGACGTCTGACTTTCTTGTTGAAGGCCTTGATCATCCGCTTTTGATACGTCTGACCATGGCATACAGCAGCGAGTCGCTTCTCGTCGATCAAATTGAGTTGATCAAGTCGGGTCTGAATCCAATCATCTTCATTTAAACCTGCGTCCTTCATAATCCTTAGAGAAGGAATCTGAACTTCCATAGGCAGGACAACTTCCATGCCATACACCAAAGAAAATGGGGTTGCCCCAGTTGAAGTACGCGCCGTCGTACGGTATCCATGTAGAGCGAACTGTAACATCTCATGCCAGTCTTTGTAAGTGACTGTCATTTTCTGAATGATCTTCTTAATGTTTTTGTTCGCAGCTTCAACAACACCGTTCATCTTCGGCCGATAGGGAGATGAATTGTGATGATAAATCTTGAACTGTTCGCACAATGCGGTGATCATCGTGTTATTCAGATTTGTACCGTTGTCCGTGATGATCCTGTCTGGAACACCATACCGGCATATGAGATTTTGCTTGATGAAGCGGGAAACCACATTTTTAGTAACAGAGGCGAAGGAAGCTGCTTCGACCCATTTGGTGAAATAGTCAATGGAAACCAGGATGAAACGATGTCCGTTGGATTCCGTGGGCTTGATCTCCCCAATCATGTCAATGCCCCACATTGCAAATGGCCAAGGAGCAGTCAGAACGTTGAGAGGAACCGGAGGGATGTGAACCTTGTCAGCATAGACTTGACACTTGTGGCAAGTACGGGAATGTTGATGGCAGTTAGCTTCCATGGTAGACCAGTAATAGCCTGCCCTTAGGATCTTCTTAGCCATCGTATGCCCGCTCAAGTGAGTGCCAAATGTGCCGCTGTGTATCTCGGTCATGATTAACTCTGCTTCAGCTTTGTCTATGCATCGGAGTAAAACACAATCATGGCTTCGTTTGTAGAGGATTCCGTTGCTCAGGAAGAACTTGGCTGCAAATTTCCTTAAGAACTTCTTGTCATTTACGGAAGCTCCTTCGGGATAATCTCTAGTCTGGAGATACATTTTGATTTCATGGAACCAGGGTTGTTCCACTACTTCTTCGGTATTAATCTCGTGACAATGTGCAGGTTCATCCATTCGCTTGATGGTGATTTGGGGAGCCTCGTTATCCCAGTTGAGTTTAAACATGGAAGACATTGTAGCCAGAGCATCTGCTAGCTGATTCTCTTCTCGCGGGAAATGCTCGAAGATAATTTGCTCGAAACGAGGCAACAATGTCAAGACATGTTCTTTGTATGGGATAAGATTAGGATGTTTGGTATCCCACTCTCCTTTGATTTGACTGATAACCAAATCCGAGTCCCCGAATACGATCAAAGATTTGATCCCCAAGTCTATAGCAGCCTTGAGACCAAAGATGCAAGCTTCATATTCAGCCATGTTGTTTGTGCAGTTGAAGCAAAGTCGGGCCGTGAAAGGTGTGTGACAACCTTCTGGGGAAATGAGTACCGCGCCGATACCGTTTCCAAGTGCATTTGAAGCACCATCAAAGTACAGGGTCCATCGGGATCCCTTTTCGGGTCCGTCATACGGTCCGTTACCTTCAATGTTGTCCAAATTCATGATGTCCTCGTCTGGGAAGTCGAATCTCATGGGTTGATAATCTTCGATAGCCTGATGAGCCAGATGATCAGCTAGTACACTCCCCTTTATAGCTTTTTGAGTGGTGTACTGGATGTCATACTCAGTTAGGATCATTTGCCATCTAGCTATTCTTCCAGATAAAGCAGGCTTTTCGAAGATATACTTGATAGGATCCATTTTGGAAATCAACAAGGTAGTATGAGTCAACATATACTTCCTTAGTCGGAGAGCCGCCCATACCAAAGCGCAGCAAGTTTTCTCGAGCAGTGAGTAGCGAGTCTCACAGTCGGTAAACTTTTTGCTAAGGTAATAAATAGCATGCTCTTTTCGACCAGACTCGTCATGCTGGCCCAAAACACACCCTATTGAGTTATCCAAGACGGTCAGATACATGATCAATGGTCTTCCTTCGACGGGTGGCATTAGAATAGGAGGTTCTAGCAAATACTCTTTGATCTTATCAAAAGCAGCTTGGCAATCGTCGTTCCATTCGACTACCTGATCTTTCTTCAATAGTTTGAAAATTGGCTCACAGGTAGAAGTCAGATGGGAGATGAATCTGGCAATATAGTTCAAGCGCCCCAAGAACCCTCTAACCTCCTTTTCAGTACGGGGAGCAGGCATTTCTTGTATTGCTTTCACTTTTACTGGATCGACTTCAATACCTTTGTTGCTTACAATGAATCCTAGAAGTTTACCAGATCTAACTCCAAAAGTACACTTACTTGGATTTAGCCTGAGTTTGTATTCTTTCAACCTGGCAAATAGCTTTTCTAGATGTTCAAGGTGCTCCTCCTCTGTTTGTGACCGAGCTATTATATCGTCTACGTAAACTTCGATCTCATGATGTATCATATCATGAAACAAAGCTACCATGGCGCGTTGATAAGTTGCCCCTGCGTTCTTCAGTCCGAACGACATCACCTTGTAACAGAAAGTACCCCATTGTGTGACAAAGGTTGTTTTCTCCATATCTTCGGGGGCCATTTTGATTTGATTGTAACCCGAGAATCCATCCATGAAGGAAAACACTTTATGCTGAGCTGTATTGTCGATCAAAATGTCAATGTGTGGTAGCGGAAAATCATCCTTGGGGCTGGCCCTATTCAAATCCCAGTAGTCCACACACATCCTGACTTTGCCATCTTTTTTAGGTACTGGTACGATGTTAGCGACCCATTGAGGATAGGATGTAACAGCCAGAAAGCCAGCGTCGAATTGCTTCATCACTTCTGCTTTGATCTTTTCAGACATGTCAGGCCTCATTCGACGGACTTTTTGTTTGATCGATGGACAATCCTCTCTTGTGGGGAGACGGTGAACCACGATGTCTGTGTCTAAACCCGGCATGTCTTCATAAGACCAAGTGAAGATTTCAACGTACTCATTTAACAACTGTATCAAGCGTTCCTTGACACTTGGTTCCAGATTGGCACCCACTTGTACCTCCTTCCGGTCTTCCTCGGTTCCTAAGTTGACAATTTCCAACAACTCCTCGTGAGGTAAGATGGCCCTTTCCTCTTGCTGTAGAAGTCTGGCTATTTCCCCTGGTACTTCACAACCTTCGTCATCTTCATACTCGGCTTGATTGACCAGATCTTCAGAGTTATTGAAGGACATAGCAGAATAGTCACCCATGGAATCCAAAGTGGATGGGTACCTGCATTTGTGAGTGTGGGTGTGTGTAAGGGATAGCCATCCTTAAACAAAAATGCAAAAGGAAAGAAAATGAAAAACAACAGTTTATCAATGAAAAACGTCCAATGAATCATTAAACATGGCATATGGATATGAAGATAATCAAAACCCTTACAAATGGACCTACATGCCCCGGGCAAGGCATGAGGTAAAAAAGTAGTGTACGGATTCTTCAAAAGTAATTATTACAGACCACAGGAAATGTTTGACATATAATTACTGATTAATAAAAGTAATGGGGACAAAGTCATTTGCCTCCCAGTTGCATAGTCCTCCTTTGATAGTTGGGTAGATCCACTCTTCAATGTTTTCCTCTTCGTCTTCACCCTCCAAAGCGTTGATTCCGTAAGGAGAAATCTTGATGGGCGCCCTTTCAATCTTTGAACGACGCATAGCTTTCTGTCCCGCAGCGGTGAATCCTAAACCAAACTTGTCTGTTTTATGTGGAATATCAGGCAGCTGCCCCCATGTTGAATTCTTCCCTTCCTTCATTGCGGCCTTCGTGTCTTTTAGAGATGCCATCCTGGCCATCTGCTTTTGTACCTCAGCTACCAATTTTGCTACTGTTATTTCAGGAGGGACTTCTTCGAAGTGCTGGAATGGTGTCTCAATGAATTCACCCTCTACCTCTACATACCGAAAGGAGTTTAGGTGGATGATCATATATTCCTCTTCACCATGGACGGTTATGATCTTTCCCTTGACAGGGTACTTCAACATTTGATGTAAGGAAGAGGTGACTGCCCCGACATTGTGTATCCATGGTCTCCCCAATAAGCAAGAGTATGACGGACGGATGTCCATCACGTAGAAAGTCGAGGGGAACACTTCTGTGCCAACCTTAATGGGAATGTCCACCTCCCCATGTACCATTCTCTTGGACCCGTCAAATGCCCTTACAACGATGTTGCTTGGCCTTAACTCCAAACCTTCACAGTCTAAACGGTCGAGAGCCTTCTTGGGCAGCATGTTCAGAGAAGAACCAGTGTCGACTAGAACATGGGCCAGAGTAGTTCCTTGGCATTCCACTGACACATGTAATGCGTCGTTGTGCTTTCTTCCTTTTGGGGTCAGGTCGGCATCAGAGAAACCTAGGCCATTGTCTGCAGTAAGACTGGCTACGCAGTCTTGGAATTGGTCGGCAGAGGTTTCCAGGGGCACATGGGCTGTCTTCAGGAATTTTATCAGTGCCTTGGCGTGCGCTTCTGAGCACAGTAGTAATACTAACATGGAGATCTTCGAGGGGGTTTACCCCAGTTGTTCTACCACGTCGTAATCACTCCTTTTAATTATCTTCAAGATCTCTTCTATTTCTTTCTTGGAGGTTTCCGGGATGACCAAGGGTTGAGCCCTCGTCCTGACGAGCTCATCTTGGGTTCCCTTACCTTTATCAGCAGAGGTAGGAGGGACAATACTAGGAACAACAACATCTTCAATCAATGGGGTTCTAGCGGAGAGTTTTATTGGTGCAGGAATAGCTTTGGCAGCAGATGAGGGTCCAAAGATTGCTTTTGGGGGGGCAATCTCTGGAGAAAATATTCTCCCACTTCGGGTGATCTTGCTTGTGCCTGCAATGTTTCCAATGCTGGCTTCTTCTTCATCCGAGCTTCCTTCAGTTATTTCAACTTGTTTAATACCATGGTAGTAGACGTCACCGCCGTAATTCCATGGTATTGACTTCTCATATATGTAGGGGACAGGCCCTGGCATTGTTATCTTCAGAGGGACAAACTTTGTAGCTGGTGTAATCTTAACAGGCTTTCTGACGGCCTTGGAAAGATTGGCGTGAATGGTGATAATTGAGACATCTTCGGTATGGGTTGGAATAGCAGAAACTTTTTCAAACATAATTTGTTGACTGTCCATTAGGCCTTAGATGCCTTTCTTCAGTAACGGACAATCAAACGGCAGAGAGTAACAACAGTAGCAATCTTCTTTACATCCCGGGAAAATCCCGGCCTTCAACAGATTTAACTTGATGGTTAACAACGGAGTCATCAGATCATTGACATCAACAACATACAAATCTTCTTCAATAGCATTGACATTTCGACCGTGCTTCGGCATCGGGGCGGATATCACGTTCGGCTTCTCTGGAGCGTCGAACTCCACCTCTTTCGCCTCTATTAGGTCTTGAATTTTATGCTTGAGTGCCCAACAATCGTTGGTGTCGTGCCTGACACTGTCAGAATGGTAGGCACATTTAGCATTAGGATGGTAATGCGGGGAGGATGTATTCACATTTTTTGGTGCCTCTTTGATAGTGGCGAGATTCAACTTTAACAGATGGGGAAGCACTTGCGCTGGCGTCATATTAATGCGGGTGAACTGCCGTTGTGGCCATTCCACCCGTTGTTGATTTGGTCTGGACTGGTTATAGCGAGGCTGCTCACTTGAAGGGTTTTGGATCATTACGGCCCCCACAGTTGGCCGACGCTCAGTCTTCCCTGCTCTTCTCTGAGAGTACACCACAGCCGTTTCTTTCTTGAAAGGCTTCTTCTCAATACTTGCAGCGACACCCTTCTGTATCTTCCCTAACTTGATACCGGCTTCTATCCTCTCTCCAGTTAAGATCAAATCTGTAAACCCAGCGGAAGAATTACCAATTAGATGGTTGAAGAATGGACCAGACAGGGTCCCTAGGAACATGTCAACAAGTTCACGGTCAGTCAAAGGCGGCTGCACCCGGCCAGCCAAGTCTCTCCACTTTTGCGCATACTCTTTGAATCCTTCGCCCGTTCCCAGTGACATACCCTAAAGTTGGGTACGCGTAGGAGCGAGGTCAGAATTGTACTGATATTGTTTATAAAATGCGGTGGCCAAGTCTTCCCAATTTTGGATACTGGCTCCATCCAGCTGATAGAACCACTCAAGTTGAGCCCCAGAAAGGCTATCCTGAAAGAAATGGATCCAAAGGTTCTTGTCCGCTGTGATCGGTGGATCTGGAACTGACTATTTAACGCTGGTTCGCGAAATGTCGCGGTAAGCAAGAGTCGCCACCGTCTTTTATTTTCTCCAACATGGAAAGGACAAAAGCACAGAAAAATTCCTTATTGAGATTGCTCTCGGTTCGGGAGGTAGGTTTATAGAAAGGGAAGGTGTTAGCACCCTTTCTATCCGTGGTTATCCATGGGCTCTTAGATACTTGCTCATTTGTGTTTTCAAAAGTGTTTGTTTGCTTTTCAAGGTGAGTGGGTTTGAAAAAGTTTCGTTTAAAATTTCGGATCAACTCTTGTATCAGTCCTCAAGAGTGTTTGAAAAGTTGTTTTTGAAAGCTTTTTGAAAAGTGTCGGTGTGAAAAGAAGTTTTTGATTTGTTTTGAATTAGAGCAAGTATCTACGAGTCGTCTACCTACCCTAAGGAATTAGTCTGTGTAAATGTCCTTGAGGTAGTGCCATCCCACCATTGAGGGGTAGGTAGCACCACCGTTGGAGGTGTTCGGGTCAATTCGAGTTTAGGGACAGTGTGGTCACTAGAGCAATAGTAGGACACCTTAGAAGCTACCCCCATGCCATGTTCATGGACATGAGGACTTACTAAAACGTCCTATACTCGACGACCACGTTTCGAGGGGCAAGGCAACAATGAGGCGTACCCTAGGAGTGGTGTGTGAATTGTGTGTCATTTTCAGATAATATTTGTCTTGCCATGCATTTGGTGATCTACGCTTTAATTTTTATTTGGGCATACATTCTTTCATGTGATTTAACAGTTAAAAGGTGCGGAAATTAAAATGCGAAAAATAAAGGTCCTACGCTATTACAAGGCGCGGGTCTATACATCGCCAAATTAACAAAGACCCGATTTTGAATAAAAGTGCGGAAAGTAAATGTCCTAATTATCTATTACGAGGCTTTGGGACAATTACATAAATTTAAAACGAAAAATAGAAGCAAACGCGCGAAAAGAAATTATAATCGAAGGTGCGAGGGCGTTGGACCCTTTAAAGAAATTAAATTGAAATTACAAATTAATTAATGATGAAATAAAGAAAAGAAATTGTTTTTTAATGTTTTTTTGGTGTTTATGAAAATAAATAAAATTGATTAAAATTGGAAATTAAATAAAACCCTAATTCTAAATTGTTTTTAATTATTTAAGAAAATATTTAAGTTTAACCTAATTTAACCCTAATTAATTAATCACGAGTTTATTTACAAAAATAATTAATTATTAATAATAATAAGAATAAGAAAATTTATTTAATGAGAAAAGGATAAAAATGATAAAAAAACCTAATTTTTATGTATTTTAGTTATTTAGAAGAAAAACATTAAAGTTGAAAACCTAAATTTAAACTAATTGATTATTGAAAATTTATCTACAAAATATTAATGCATTAAATAATAAACATATTTTATTTTGACTTTTCTGATTTTTTGTATTTTTGTATTATGAAAAATTAATTTTATGGGATTAAAAGAAACAATTAACATAAAAAATAAATAAAAGAAAAGAACAAAAAGAGAGAAAGAAAATGCAAACATGGGGGGTGGTTGACCCAATTGAGGAGGTTTTTAGAAAGCAGTTTGGCCCACTGAAATCTGGCCTTTTTTGACTTTTCAATGATCACGTGTGGATCTATTGACCAAGGTGCATGATGGAATTCCTGTGCTGGCCATCAGATTGAGGTTGCTGGACATGTGGCAAGCTTAAGCATGCGCGTACATGGTGGACCACTGGTGGGAAAGGGTACCTGAACACGTTATAAGAAAAAATATAGAGAAATATGGGGGACCTGGGAATTGAACCCAGGTCCCAATGCTTGCATGACAACACAGCTTCCACCAAGCCAAACGCGTTTATCTGATGTATAATGGACAATGAATAATATAATAGAAAAAGCGCTAGTGGCCTGCAGTCAAAATAAAAAAACGCGCTAAATTCGAATCAGCCAACCATGTCTAGCCACGCCAACGTCTTCTTCTCCCTTTGCCTGTAACTAAAATCAAATAGCGGGGGTTTTAAACCCCCACTAAGTCAAACCTGCAAAAATAGCGATTAGGCTATAGAGCAATATAAATTGGGCGCGAATAGTGAGTTCAATTCGTTTTGAGGTCCTGAGTCCAATGGCATAGGTGTGTTTGGCCAATTTTTCCAGATGAAAGAATCCCTATTTCAAAGTTCCTGAAACCCTAAAAGATGTTCATGGTAACTTTCTATTCAGACAACCATTCTCCAATTGAATCGTGCCATTAGCTTTAGAATCATCATATTAGTATAAATCACACATTAAAAGTCATGGATAACGTATGAAAATGCAGATACGAATATGAAAATTTTAAAGACGAGTCAGATTTCTATCTACCAATTCCTTGAGTATGGAGGCGTGATTTTGATTGGAACAGCTCCCTGGTAGTGTCAGGAGTGGATTGGAATGGTTTTGAGGCCTTGAAACACCTTGCAATTCAGTTTTCAGTTTCTAATTTTTTTTCAAAAATTGCAATCTTGTTCTTTGTGTTTGGGCGCAGCTTTCTTGTCTTTTGCATTAGGGTTGCAATGTGTATATATGTGTGAGTGCATTAGGTCAGAAAATCAAGCCCAAAGCCTTGTATTCAATGATTTTGAATATTTGATTTTCAAGCATCTTTTTCAATCTTTTCTTGCCATGGAACTTGCCTATTTTGGAAGATCTTGCCTCTTGAGCATGTGCACGAAATATTTAGGTCATAAAGAGTGAATATGCTGCATAAAAAGATTTGGAAAACATGTTTTAGTATTTTTCTTATATTTAATTTTAATTAAATGAATTAATAGGATAATAAACTCAATTAATTAATTAAAAATAAGAAAATAACTCCCCTTTGGGTCAATGGGTCGTGCATAGCTTTTGGGTGATGATTCTTGGAAGAAATTGTGGCCCATTAGCAATTTTGAGGCATTTGAAGCAAAGTTGACTTTTCAAAATTCCCAAAAATTTCCCAACTTCCACAAGGCATATCTTGCTCAATTGTTAAGCTTTGATCATGTTCTTGGACATTTTGGAAAGGTCTTGAAGTCCTCTAACCAATGTCTTTGGTCCCATGTCATTTTAATTTACCAATCTCAAGTTATGGGCTTTGACTTAAAGTGCCTTTTTGTTGACTTTTGAAAATGACCTATAATGTTGAGATTGATAACTTTTTGTGAGAGCATTTCTTGGACTTGAAGTGTGAAGATGAGTTGTAGGAAATGTCATTCTCTTCAAAATGAGCTTTGGATGGAATTTTTCTAATAAACCATGTGGAAGTTATGCCCTGGTCAATTTGCAATTGACTTTTTCAACTGTTTAAAAATAGAAACTTTTGCATCTTGAGACTTTTTGAGCCATGCCTTGAGAATCATGATCAAGAATTGATAAAATGATGTTTGTGGCTTCAAAATAAGACGTTGATCAAAAATTTGGACTTTTGACTGTCAAATGACCATTTTGCCCCTACAGTTGACTGTGAAGCAATTAGGGTTTTTGACTGTGCAATTTTGTGCTGTGAGTCTTGAAACTTGGCATAAGGATGCTTGACAATGTTTATAGGCATGTGAGACTTGTTTGGACCCTTGGAAACTTCAATTTCTTTGTCAGAACCAAAACCCTAATTTTGACTGTTAGGAGGCAATTGGACTGTGCAACCCTTGGGAGACTTTGAAGCATGTTCTTAACAAATCTTGAAGAATATGGGAGGGAAAATTTTGGGGTACAACATCCGCAGTGTAAGGTTGGATCTTCCTTACATATGACCTGAGATGCATTTTTGGACAGGACAGCCTGTCATACCTTACAAAAACTGGCACTTTGAACTTCGGGGGAATCACAATTCCGGCAACTAAACCTAAGTCTTCGAAATCTAAACCCGGAACTCTCTGCAGCTCCATAGCTGCCAACCTGTCTTCTAAACCTTTGTACTTGTCATCAGCCGGAGGGTATTGTTGATCAGAGTAGTCTTCGTCTTCTTCAACCTCCTCTTCTTCCATATCGGACTCGGAAGGTACTGCAGCCGCATTCCCTTTACTGGTTCCCTCCTCAGAAGTAGGGGGAAATTCAAGCACTCTTCTGGCTTCTCCTTCAAATCTTCTTCCTAAAGTAGCCACTCCGAGTCTCTTTTTCTTCTTTTTCACTTGGTCTTTGTTCCCCAGTAGGGCCTTTAGATCCTCCTGACCCTTAGCCAAGGTCATCAGGAGTTGTTGAAACTGTGCATTTTGAGACTGCAAGTCCTTGACCGTTTGCTCGAGATCCATCTTACTGAAATAAACAGCAGAAAGATAAGGAAACCTGGTGTAGAGAACTGCTTATGCACATGATGAATGGTATGTTTATGTATGCAATGCATTCAAGGATTTAGAATATTCAAAATTGTTGCAAACAAAAGAGAACGCACGTCATATTAATAAGAAGAAATTTGTCAGTACATAAATGCCCCATGGGCCAAATATTACAAAACTTCTCAAGGTAAAAAGACGTTGCGCATCCTTTTTGGTGCGATGTAGGTGTTGAGGGTCTCTTCCTCATGGAGTCGGAGGGTAAGCTCTAGAACCTTCTTCTCACTGGCGTAGAAGCTGGCTTCAAAAGTGTTCCGTTCCTCCTTGAGTTGAATCCAACTCTTCTGCATCTCCTCCCACGATGTAGGCATGTCAGGATATAGGATGGTGTAGGGAACCTCTCCTTTCGTAACGGGCTCTTTAATCACAGGGAGAACATGAGGATATGGCATCATTAGACTCTGGGCTCGGGCTCGTACCCACTTGAGATAAGGCTCAAGAGGGATGGAGTTCTTGTGCCCCAGTGTCTTGCTGTCAACCTTGTTAGGCATCCTCCAAGCTCTGATGAACCTTTGGCGAAGTCCTTGCGCATCATTGTCGAAGTCAAAAACTAGGTCAGGAATCAACATGTCGTGAGGGCCATCCCTCCGTGCATATCCAAATTGCCTCAAAGCTAGACAAGGGTTGTAGGTAATACCCCCTCTAATGCCAAGTAATGGAACATTAGGGAACTCTCCACAACGATCGACGATGATGACATTTTCTATGGACCGAGAACACCAATGTACATCAGAGTGAGTAAGAGTCATCAACCGTTGGGACCACCTCGAGCCTTGGTCATTCTTCAAGACATATTGTGGAAGGTGCGAAATAAACCACCTTGCAAGGAGAGGAGTACATCACATGAGAACACCCCTCTTTCTCATTGTTCGTGTGTAAAATGAGTGAAGAATGTCCCCAAGCAATGTTGGTATTGGATTTCTGGATAAGAAGATTTTGACGGCGTTGACATCTACCAGTTGGTCAGAATTTGGGAACAAGACCAACCCATAGATAAGGAGTGCCACAATTTCTTCAAAGGCTTGTAGGTCCAATGAATTCCAACATTCTTGTGCCTTCTCAAACAAGAATTTTGCTAAGAACCCTTTGACGCCGCTTCTAGTTTCCCAATGCCCCTTGATGTCAGATGGCTGTAGATGTAGTGCTCGAGCAACATCTTCAGGCTTTGGTTCCTTTTCCGTACCGTTGTAGGGTAGTTGATTAAGGATAGGAATTCTCAGGAGTTGAGAAAACTCCTCCAAAGTGGGCACCAACTGGTAGTCGGGGAAAGTGAAACAGTGATGAAGAGGGTCAAAGAACTGGAACAACACCTTCATCATGTCCTCTTCAAAGTTGGTGTTGACTAGGCTGAGCAGTCTACCATGTCTTTCACTGAAGGGAGAGCTTTCCGAAATCCTTGAGGTGAGCTCCTTGAGTTGAGGAGGGATTCTCACAAGGTTGACTTGGATGGTTTTTCTTCGAAGAATTTCCATGACCTACAAAACAAGAACAAAGATAAAGATCTAAACCCTTGAAATGGTTAGAGAATGCATATGATGCTTTATGATGTTCATGATGTATGCACAAACATATGTACAAGCAAATCACACCAAACCCTAGTTTCAGGCTTGCATGAGGTTTCATAGGTAAGTACCCTCTTGAGTGTAGTTGGCTTAAAAACCTGTCCTATAAATAGTAACCGGGTTCTAAGGAGCTCAATATCATTGGATTGTTTTCGTTGTTCATTGTTTTGGTTTAGCCACTTAACTAGCGAGCAAAATATTCCAAGAAAACAACCCTCAATGAGTGTAGTATCGAGTATCTACCAACTTCGGACTGCACCAAAGCCGGTCATCTCACTACCCCTAATAAAAGGCCAAGATGGTCAAGTAAGGTTCTAGGTCATTAGTGCTTAGTGACATCACTCAGCGGCCCCGTACTCTCCTTGATTGAACTCAAGGGTTACCGGTACTCACAAATATGTCGCACTAATATAGCTATTGCTTCAACCGTGTCGGTATACCCCGCACAGTTTCCACAATGTATTGCTATCTATGAATGTTTCCCCAAATCCGGGTGTAGGATTGCAAACCCAAATAAGAGAGCCAAGATATAAAGCAATCAAATCAAACAATTAGTCATGCAAGAGGGTGATCTAAGCCCTAAGGTTACTCCACTTAAAAAATTCCCCAGCAAAGTCGCCAGTTCTGTGATACGGTGGGAGAACTGACTTAGATTTTTGCGTTTGTTTTCGCAAATGTTTCGGTTGAGCAAGAGTCGCCACCGAATTTTTATTTTATCCTAAGGAAAGGTTTAAAAAGCACAACAAAAACCTTTGAGATGTTTTCTTAGGTTCGAGGGAGTAGATTATAGAAAGGGAAGGTATTAGCACCCTTTCTATCCATGGTTATCCATGGGCTCTTAGTTACTTGTTTAGATCAACTTGCTTTGATTTTCAATTGTTTGAAATGGTGCTTTGTGTGTGGGTTTGAAAATGTTTTGAAAAAGATGCCTTGTCTAGGCAACCTTTGTAACAATTCTTTACTCGAATGTTTTACAAAAGGTGTTTGTATTTTTGAAAAGATGTTTCAAGGTTTTGAAAATTGTTTTGGAATTTTGTTTGGGAAGTGTGTTTTGAAAAATAGGCAAGTGTTTTTTGTTTTGCAAGTTTACAAGTAACCAAGAGCTATCTACCCTAAAGTTCTCGAAGATCTTTGCTATGTTTTAACCCTTTTAACAATTTTGTCCCACCATTGTATTTGGTGGACAATCTTGTATTAGGATGTTAACGGAACGGGCACGGGTCATCGTTTAGACCATGATTGCAATGGTGCCAAGTATCTTTGGGCAATTTCCTTTAAGGGACTTGATCATTTTTAGGCAACTTTCGAAAGCATCATCGAGGGACTATGATCATTTGATTGTTTTGTTTTAGCCCAATGATACCTAACATGCAATATGGCCCATTTATTGAAGGCAACAAGTGGAATACCCTAGGGGTGCAAGTGTGATTAGTGTTGTCCATTTTCATGCTTGTTTATCTTGAAGTTAGGTCAAACTATTTTTTGGTTAATTGATTTGCATACAAACCCTAATTCTAACATGGCATAATTAGAAAGCTTTTAAATGAAAAATAAAAGGTCCTAAGTTATTACAACACAATATATGGGATGGGGGGTACAAATATTCAAATGGGGGTATTTTGACAAGAATTAAAAACCCTAGACTATTACATCCAACTTGGAATTTTGCAAGGTATTTAATTACACAATATTCAAATAAAATAAAATAAATATGCAAAAAATGCAAAAAAGGTTTTTTTTTTCATATGTATGTAAAAAGTATTTATCATGTATCAAATAAACAAAAATAAAATTAATTAATTTTTGGTATTTTTAAGTATTTAGGATAAAACCCTAATTTTACTAAATAAAATATATTTATTATATAATATATGCAATATTTATTAATCATGTACAAAAAATAAATAAAAGAAGGTTTATTATATAAAAAGTATTTTTGAGGTCAAAACATTAATAAAAATAAAATGTATTAATTCTTTGTATTTTCCTAAATATATTAATAAACATATATGTATTTACATTATTTATTAAATATATATTATATGTACAAAAATAAAATATTTAATATTATTAAAAAAAAGTATATTTTTATTATAAAATGTTTTTAAGAGATAACATGAAATAAAAGTCAGAAATAAAATATGTTTGTATTATTTTTAGTTATTTTAAATAATAGTATATAAGTATTTATTTGTGTACAAAACTAAATAAAGCCTAATAAATATCAAAATAAAATGCAAAAAATGTGGAAAAAATGATTTTAATATTTTTCCATACTTAAATAAAAATATAGAAATAAAATCAAAAGGAAAAAAAGAAAATGATAAGTAAAAATCAAAATGGGTCAGGGGGGTTCAAATGTAAAAACATGGTGTGAAAAGGAAAAAAAGCCAGGCCCAGCCCATAGAGGTTGTCTTCAACCTCCAGACCACAAAATGTTCAAAAACGCGCGCCCTTTTGCCCATCTCTCTAACTCCTGATTCTTTGATCCTTTGCCAAATCTTGCAACATGGAACCTGTAGAGCTTGACGCCACGATTCTAAACATATAAAGAAGTCAATCTAACTCTCAGAAATGAGAGAGAATTTCTTCTCCCCCAATTCCTGACCTAGTTTTTGTTTAATGTTCAGACTCAAAATTCTCTAAGTACACATAACATAAACGAAAAGTAATGATATGGGCAGATTCAGGGCCATGAATATAACATAATTTCTTCACAAATCTAAACCTAACTATGCCTGGATAGAGAGATAGGAGTTCATGAACTTACCTGTTCAGCTTGAGTCGTATCTGGAAATGGAGGTGCTTTCAGTGCAAGGTAAGGATTGGTACAACTTGCTTGAGGTCCAGGGATGCTATTCCAACCTTTAGTTTGCTTTGAATCTTGCTAAATCGAGCTACAGAAGTCAACCTGCAAGAGAGAAAAATGAAAATGGCAAATGATGCTATGGCTGTTACAGTCTCAGCTCAATGTTTGGAATAGTCTATATGGATGTTATGGAAGGTGTATGAAGTGGTTTGGATGAAAGTGCACGATGGAAATGAGCTGGTCAAGTCCAAATGCAGAATGCCCTGTTTTGTGCAGTTTTGTGGTGATTTTCTGTATGAGGAGGGATCAAGGGTTACAGGCTCGTGTTTTAGGTCTGTTAGGGAGTATGGAAAGTGTAGAGAAAGTTTGTCTTGGTTGGTCCTTGCAGCAATGTGAGTTGGTGTATGTTATGCCAAGTTTCTTCACCTTTAAGCAACAAAATGCCAATCTCTTTTCTAGACTGATGGAGGCCCCTCTAATGTGCTGCTAAGCTTGCCCTTGATTAGTGGGATTAGCTCAATAACTTGTGCCAAAGAGATTTGCTTTGTACCTCTTGATTTGCAAATTGACATAAAGTTTCACTTTTCAAAAATGGATATAATGCTTTTTCTTATTATGGCTTAAACTTCCATTTAATGACCAAATGAGCAAAATAATGTCTTGGCACAATGGATTAGCATTGAATTTATGAGTGTAAATGAGATTTGAGACCTGTAATCTAGGAATGCAAGCTGAGTTCAAAAATGCCTAAGTGTATGAACATGAAAATTGGCCATGAGCAAAGTGAGTTTTTCCTATATTGCCAAATTCGATTCTCTCTAACCACAAGGTTGTTTGATGAGTTCTTGGACATTTTGGAAAGCTTGGAATGTGTACTACAATCCATATTTGTAATGAAAGTTGAAATTCCAAGTGGAAGCATGTGAAAAGTGGCCATGAAGTTGGGAAAAAATCCTGCCTAAAATAGGTCAAAAATTTTCTAAGTTAAGAATGTTTTGCACCCTTGTTCCAAAAATCATAACTTGAGCTACAAGCTTCTTTTGAGGAAACTTTGTGAATCAAAGTTGTAGATTTTGCAATGTACTACAACTTTCATGTTTTGACTTTTGTTTGAATCCAAATGCATCTTGGTGGAAAAATGGGATAAAGTTAGGAAAAAATTAGGGATTTTCATAACTTAGAAAAATTCTAAGTTATGAAAATTCTTCATTTCAAACCCTAATTTGTGATTTTTGATTTCTTGATGAACAAGTCTCATGTTTTGACATGTTTTGGTGAAAAATGAATCTTGACCCTTGATTTTGACCAAAAAGTCAAAGTTTGACTTTTCAGTATACAGTCAAAAATTGATCAATATACTGGAAAATTTATTTTTCAAGCTTGTGCATTTGGGATCTTTTGAATTTGTTGAACATGTCAAGACAATTTCATTGGGTTCTTGAGTCCATATGTGAGCTTGGTTTGCCATTGGCTAGGTTAAACAGACAAAAATTGCCTTTGTGCAGTCAAAACCCTAAAAATGACCATTTTGCCCTTTTGGTGATCTGATCAAATTTCTTGTGGAATTGTGATCCAAACTTGACCAAATGGTTCATATGAGTTCAAAATGTTGATGTAGGTCAAGAATCATGAGGTTTGACTGCCAATTGACCACAGTTGACTTTTTCCCCAATACAGCTGATTTCTAGGTCATCTGTCCAATTGACTGGGCAAAGTTTGGAATCAAGGTTTGAAACTTGGTATGGATAAACTTGGGAGTCCAATATGAAGCATGAAAGTCACTTTGGGCATTTTAAGTCAAAACATCTTTGTGTAAACTCAAACCCTAATTTGGGCCAGCAGTGCAAGGAGAAGTCTTGAGCTGAGAAAACCCTAGCTGGATCTTGAGCTCCAAGGATCTTGTGATGAGAAAATGTTGAGGAAATGGGAGGACAAATTTTGGGGTACAACAGATGTGAAGGGAGGCGCCATTGGACTTGGCGAAAGAGTACAAAAATGAAAGGTGTCGCCATCCCTGTTGGCGAATAAGAGGTGGCATGGGTTGTAGTGTAGGTGCAGGCTAGGTGACAGCCTTGGAGAAGGCATCTCTGCATGCATGTAACACGATTGGACGTGATGGGAGGAAAATTAGAGGTTGCTTACGGTTGGTTTATTCAAATTCAGTAAAACCTATTTAATCTTACATTTATCAAAACACTCCTACACTTAATCACTCAAACACTAGAACATTCAAAAATTCAAGCAATTAACTCAAATACTACAAACCTTCAAACCTTCAAACAATCATACACAATGGCCTCTGCACCCTAATATGTGATAAGTGCACATTTCAACAGTGAGACATACATTTGTCCCACCTCTGGGTTTTTGTTTAGAGACACAGAACATCTGATTTTGTTTAAACAGGAAAGCCAATTTCTTGTATTTCAAAAAACGATTGGAGGCCAAACTTTGATGAGGTCCGGTGACACAAATCTTTTATCAGAATCCAGTTTTTTTGGTAACAACCAAATAATATTTTATAAGGTTAAGGTTCAAGGTGACGAGGACCTTCAGAATATGTTTTCCAGTCATGAGTATTATGGGTACGACTCTATTTAGTTGTACATTATGCTGTGAGAGCCTCGGCTGTCACAAGTGGTTGGTCCTCTGGAGACCGAACAAGCAGAAGTAGATGTCGTTTATGAAGAAGAAGAAGATGACGAGTTGGAGTTTGACGACATGGTCAACTATGATTCCGAAGACGATGGGATACCTGGTATTCCTTCAAACGAGATCTACACACCACCTCCACACATGACAAACTTCAACATGGGCGGAGATGAACCGTCATCTGATTTATTTTTCAATCCGTATATGCAGTCGGATGAAAACTTAAAAGAGAAAGACAAATTTCGTAATAGAGAAGAATGTATTTGAGCCATAAAAAAATTTCAAATGCTCAACTCGGTCGATTTTAAGGTGGACCGTGTAAATCCAGAAAGGTACAAGATCAAGTGTATCCACCTAGATTATATGTTCAAGCTCACTGCATCGTACAAATTAAGAGGTGATTGTTGGATCATAGGTTCTATGTCCACCCACACGTGTGTCAGTTCTACTCAATCACAGGATCATCGGAAACTAAATTATGATCTCATATGTTAAGAAATCCTACCCCTCGTCAGCAATGATCCATCATTAAAGGTGAAAACCATAATCTCCCACATCACTACGGTATTTAACTATACTCCGTCTTACTGAAAGGCGTGGTTAGCAAAGACCAAGGCGATTGAAAAGGTATATGGAAACTAGGAGGAGTCATACCAAGAACTTCCTCGCTACCTGAATGCACTTCAGACTTATTCTCCGGGTACTGTTTACATTCTGGAAACACTGTCGGCGTATGCCCCAAATGGTAGTCAACTCAACAGAAATGGAATATTCAGTCAAGTGTTTTGGGCTTTTCAAACTTGCATCACAGGGTTTGCATCATGCAAACCAATTACACAAATTGATGAGACTTGGTTGCATGGGAAATACAAAGGCACGCTACTGATGGCAGTTGCATAAGATGGCAACAACAACATTTTCCCAATTGCCTTTTCCCTAGTCGAGGGAGAGACTGGTGGTGCTTGGAGCTTCTTTCTCAAGAATCTCCAAATACACATGACTCCTCAACCAGATCTCTGTTTGATCTTTGATAGACATGCATCTATTGAAAGTGCATATAACAATCATGCAAACAGTTGGCATGACCCTCCTTCTATGCATGTCTATTGCATTAGACATATCATCCAAAATTTCACGAGGGAGATCAAAGACAAAGCTCTTAGGAAAGCGGTTATGAATGCGGGATATGCATTGACACAACCTACGTTCAAATATTATCGCAACGAGATCCGTTTGTCAAATTCGGACGCCGGTAGGTGGATCGATAACATTCCGGTAGAAAATGGACTAGGTCATACGACAATGGACAAAGATGGGGCCACATGACAACAAATCTAATTGAATCCATGAACGGGGTATTCAAAGGCATAAGAAACCTCCCAATAACTGCAACAAATGATCCTATTGCATCTGCCACCAATGTTGCATCCGCCACATTGACAGGTAGTGGTAACAACGCACCCCCCTCTAAAAAAACACCAACCGATACTTTCAAAAATCCATTTGGGAGCGGTTTATGGTGAAGCATTTCTCCCGAAGTATTATACACTTTTCCCTTGCCAACCATCCGATAAGTCGGTGACGAAAAATAGAGTTGACACCGGGAAATGCCCTATAACCATTAATAAATATGGTTATATAATTAATAAATATGGTTATATAATTAATAAATATGGTATATAATTACCTCGGGAATATTCGGTCCAAAGTTACCATTGATACTACATTTGTCACTAGTATCTTTAAAACCTGTAGCTTGATCTATTTCTTTTTCCTTTCTCAGCTCATAAACTTCTTGTTGTAACTTTCCCAACTTTTCCTTAAGTTATTTATTGCTAGGAGCTTCTGTCTTTGATTTTTTCTTCAAGGATGTTGGATTGATCCCAAATCCCTTACCCCTCACTCAACCAGAATACTCACGAATATCTAATGCTCGACTAAGTATTCTCCTACAATCATTATCTTCATCTGGAGGTATAGACTGAGAAAGAGTCTCCTGAAATTCATATGAATATTGTAATTAAAGAATGATATGTTAATAAAATAATGATGTAATTAAATAAATAAAAGAATGATGTAATTAAATAAATAATTTTATACTTACACATCTCTCAAAAATTTGTTGAACATTTTCTTTAACAACTCCATCTTACACACACGGGCTTCCTTCCACAAAACATGTTCCGGAAGAGATGTTTCAGAACTATTCTCCTTTGTTAACTACACATTAAGCCAAATAACATGATCAAATATAAGCGTGCATATATTATAGATACTTTGCAATTTATAGATACTTACAATAGATTGTTGTAAGTGTGCATATCCCATATGCCCTTTTCTGTATGGATATGCGGAACTTGATGCTCGTTGTCAATTTACGACACTTAAACTCTCAAATTTCTGGGTTTTTCTTTTGGATTTAAAAGTTTCCCATTCTTCAGGTGTAATCAAATCTGCATATTTATTTGGAAGCTCTGCATCAACAAAATTTTTATATGCATCCTTAAGAAACTTGTTTGATAAAAAAGCTCTAAACCCTCTATGCAATTTTCCGGCCAATTTGAGTATATAACCTCTCCTGGTATCCTCAATGTTGAACGACCTCTATGAAAATCATACACAAAGTGCATTAGTATAAGTAATTTAAAGACATAATCGTCATTAAAAACAAATAACATCACATATGGTACCTGTATCTCACTCCATATTTTATCTTTAGCGTCGTTCAACACTTTTGCTCTCAAATCTTCACAAGTAATTGTAATTTCTCTCCTTATCACCGAACCAAGATAACTCGTCAACGTTGTACCATTAGGCTCAATTAGTTGGCCTTCTTGACTCCAATGCAGATCATACTTTATGCCTCGATCTCTATCTCGAACGATCCTCTTCATAATTGTTATTCCTCGTCTAATTTCCATTTCCGTTTTACTAACGGGCTCATCTTCTTCATGCCTAGAATCATCATGTGGGTGATCCTCGTTAGTAGCCATCTAACCTATAATAAACATAAACATAAACCCAATATAAAATTCCATAATCATTTGAATATATATATATATATATATATATATATATATATATATATATATATATATATATATATATATATATATATATATATATATATATATATATATATATATATATATATATATATATATATATATATATATATATATATATATATATATATATATATATATATATATATATATATATATATATATATATATATATATATATATATATATATATATATATATATATATATATATATATATATATATATATATATAATGACAAACACAAACATTAACATAAACATAAACTTAAATGTAAACAGAAACATAAACATAAATTTTTTAATATATTACCTATTTCACTAATATCTCTTTCTTTTCTTGGTTGGAACATGAATTACTTATTTCTTAACAATGCGGACAGATGGATTTATCCAAATTCCCTCATTATGATCATTTCTGATATATGATTCATCCGCTATAATATTCTCATCTTGATCATTTATAATATACGATTCATTCCGTATAATACATGACTCGTTCTCATCATCAATATCACCTTGGTCTACACCGTTATCATCAACCACTTTGTTAGATAAAAGCACTATAGACCGTTTTTTACTCGCTGGGTCAGTGACATAGAACACTTGTTTAGCTTGAGAGGCTAGAATAAAAAGCTCATCTTTGTACCCCTCCCTATTAAGACCCACTTGCAAAAATCATGACTTATCCATTCATATGCCACTACTATTTACCCACTTGCAACCAAAGATAGGAATCTGAAATTTCTCGTAATCAAACACCCAAATATGCTCGATAACCCCAAAATATGATATATTTGCATATTTGGGGTTTAGGTCCTTCATACTTGAAATGTGCATTGCTTCACCAAGAACAGTGACACCACTATTTTGCATAATACTTTTATCATCTTGTTCTTTGGTATAAAATGTGTATCCAATAATTGCGTATGCGTTATAAGAAAACACATGCAAACTTGAACCATATGTCAAACATCTCAACCTTTTTGTTATTAAAGCGGGATCTGAATGAAGCTTTGAAAATTATGATCCTTAAACCATGGTATAAAACTTTGATTGTGCTCCCGTACTATCCAATTTTAATTTCTATTCTGATTTAACCCTCAGAGTACATCCTTGTGCATTTCAACATATGGCTCAACCTCACTGTCATTGTGCAGAACATACAGATGCACTTGGTCCCGTTCATCCCTTGATACTGTCACCATTTTATTTCCAATTAATCTTTTACCTTCCTTTTTTTTCAAAAATATGACTTTTGGGGAGTCCAATGGATTGAACTTTGGATAAATATTCAGTACAAAACCGCTTCTTCAACAATGTATCACTCAACAATACAACCCTCTGGGCAACTTCGGTTTTTCACGTACCCTTTTAATATTTTCATATAACATTCAGCAGGGTACATCCATCTCATATAAGTTGGTCCGCACAATTGTGTCTCTTTCACAATATGAACAACTAGATGTACCATTATGTCAAAAAAGAGGGAGGAAAATACATTTCAAGCTCACACAAAGTAATAACAATTACTTTTTGCAATGTTGGTAAGATCTCAGGATCGATCACCTTACTACAAATTGACCTAAAGAAAAAACAAACTTAGTTATCACGTTCCTTCCTTTTTTTTGGCAAAATAGAATGTATACCTATTGGTAGAAAATGTTCCATTATAACATGGCAACCGTGTGTCTTTAAAATCTTTAACTTGAGGTCTTTCATAGACACAAGTCTTCTAATATCTGAAGAGTATCCTTCTGGAACTTTAAATTCACTTAGAAACTTAAACAATATTTTTTCTCCTTTCTAGATAGAGTAAAAGCAGTAGGTGGTAGGTATGTTTGGCTTCCTTTCTTCACGGGTCCTAGTTCAGTTCGTGTTCCCATCTTTAACATGTCCTCCCTTGCTTTAAGGCCATCCTTAGACTTTCCTTTAATATTGAGTAACGTACCAGTAACACTTTCAAATACATTTTTTTCAATATGCATAACATCGAGAAAATGTCTCACATATAGAGACTTCTAATATGGAAATTCAAAAAAATCGATCTCTTCTTCCACCCACCTTTGACAACCGTATGCGCAAAAGGCTTACCAAACTGAGTACACACATCTTTCACCTTTTCAAAATTTTGGTCACCTGACAATGCATGTGGAGCTTTACGTTGTTCGGTGTCTCCATTGAATGCTTTTCTCCATGCACGGTAGTGATGTTTAGAATGTAAGAATCTACGATGACTGAAAAACACATTCTTCTGACAAAGTTCCAAACGCGTTGTATCGGTTCCATCTTCACAAACAAGACACAACGTTGACCTTTAATGTTATACCCAGATAGATTCTCGTATGATGGAAAATCTTTAATTGTGCCAAATAACATCGCCCTCAAATTTAAACTTTGTTTCCTATATCCATCATAAACCTCCACCCCGTTCTTCCACAAAATCTTTAAATCTTTGATCAAAGGTGTCAAATATATGTCTATGTCATTCCCTGGTTGTTTAGGACCAGAAATTAACATAGATAACATCATGTACTTAAGCTTCATACATAGCCATGGAGGTAGGTTATAAATCATAAGAATCACAGGCCATGTGGTATGTGAGATACTTTGAAGACCATGCGGGTTCATTCCATCAATAGATAAAGCCAAGCGAAGCTTTCTTACTTCTTCTCCAAAATCAGGATAATCATTATCAATTTTCGACCATTGTGGTGAATCTGCCGGATGTCAACAATTTCCATCAATAATTCTTTCATCTGCATGCCAAGTCAGGTGTCTTGCATCGGTTTCACAATGAAACATGCACCTTAATCTCGGAATTATAGGAAAATACCATAAGACTTTTTTTGGAGACAATTTTTTCTTATATCGATACAAACCGCATTTAGGACACTCATTTAACGATGCATATTCGTTTCGAAACAAAACGCAATCGTTTGGACAAGCATGTATCTTATCATATCTCATGCCAATAGAGCACAACATTTTTTTGGCCTCATAGGTTTGATTAGGAAGAACATTATCCTCCAGAAGCATATCTCTCATAAGGGCTAATAACTCTGTGAAACTTTTATCCGACCATCCATTGCCCGCCTTTAAGTTGTACAACTTTAATACCGCAAACAGTCTTGTAAATTTAGTGCAACATTTATACAACGGTTTCTCTACATCTCTTACCAATCTCTCAAACATTTTGGGACAATCCTGAAGATCTTCTTCAAGTGCTTCTGCAATCTCTTCGACTCGATCAAAATCGTATGTATTCGTGTCCTTATCGTCTGAAGCATAGGCCGTACTACTTTTCTCCCCCGGTTCAACATTGTCGTTTCTTTTTTCATCGTGAAATATCTAATACGTATAACTTATATCAATTCCATGCATTAGTAAATGCGATTTCAATCCATCTGCGTCAACCCGACCCATATAACAACAACCCAAGCAAGGACACTTCATTCGACTGGGGTCTTTGGTGTGTTCAATAATAAACTTAACGAATTCCAATACCCTATTCTCGTACTCTTTTGACAATCGATCGGCAGACATCCAATTTTTATCCATTGTTTTACTACTAAGTGTCGTTCAAAATATTGGAACAAAACGGAAACACTGAATAAAACAGACGTTATTTCAGTTACGCATAAATATTATAACAATAAAGGATAACACTACAGAGTAACAACTAAAGACTAACACACACAAGCACACTTGAAATCCTACAAACAACAAGAATCAGTAATGTTGAATTTAAACTTGACTTACCAAAGAAAGAAGAGAGCTTATTGGTGGCCAACTGTGGATGATGTTGTTATGATGTTATTCGAATCGCTGATGGTCTTCGACTAACTACACATAGCAGAAAAACATTAGTGTTCCATACTTGTAAAAATTTGTATAGAGTTTTTATCAAGTTTGAATAAATAACAAATAAAAATAGCTTAGTCCAAGTAAACTAGGAAAACAACAGAAATACATAGACTATGTGTATGTGAAGTTGAAGTGTGCAGTCTAACTCTATTTCCCAATTTAAAATTTACAGTATAACCGCAATTTAAAATCATCTAAGACAACAACTTTGTCATTATCCATGGCATCTCAAGTAGTATATACAATTTTTATGAACGAAAATCCAAGCTCTCTATTTCTATTTGTACCCAAACAATCCACAATCTCTTTTTATAGCAAAATAATATAATAAAAGATTATTGATTCAAATAGTCATAAAGAGTTTTTGCCACAATATCTCTATTTCTATTTGTACCCAACGGTTTCGTAGAGAGAAAGAGAGAAGATAAAGAGAGAAGAGTACCTTGAAAGTGACGGTGGAGGACATCGGTCAGCGGTGGAGAGAGAGCCTCGTTTTGCAGAGAGAGATGGTGAAGGACGGCGAACAACGGTGGAGAGAGAGACGTTGAAAAGGGTTTCGCGTGAGGAGGGAAATCGTTATGTGAAAAGAGAAACAATACCGATTCTAATTTTTAGTTTCTAATTATATGACTTTAGACAACACTTTTAAGAAAGCGCTGGCTAATATTGGCCTTTAGCAGCGCTTTTGAAAAGCGCTGGCTAATATGGTCCTTTAGCAGCGCTTTTGAAAAGCGCTGTCTAAAGTGGTCCTTTACCAACGCTTTTGATAAATCGCTTTCTAAATCAACACTTTTAGCAGTGCTTTTTAAAAGCACTGTCTAAGGTCACATTTTTAGCAGCGCTTTTATTTATTATTATATACAGTTTCCGTGTTTTTTTTTAATTCACTTATAGCAGCGCTTTTGTATAAAAGTGTTGTCTAATATACGCTGTTAAAAGCCCTTTTTGGCGTAGTGCTTGCACTTACTTTGAACCTTACTTTGAGATCAGAGTGTCTTGCAGGTACCCCCCATTTCACATTCGACCACTGCTCGACTTAAAGCTCGCGGACCTTACTTTTGTATCATTTTTATTATCAATTAAGAGAAAAAAAATTAAACTAGAAGAAAAATAAAATCTTAATGAGATTAGAGAAGTCAGGGGGTGTTGAGTTGAAATCAGGGGGTATCGTGTAGCAACAATGGCTCCCAGGCCCAACCAGATATCTACATCCAATATTTTATGTTTCACTAAAAAACAACTTCCAAAAATAATGGCCATGGGCCTCAATGGAGTATAACTCGGTCCACTAAGATCATACTAGGATCCATCCAATTTTTGTTTAGCTTCATATATCTCCACTGTTATCAATAAAAGGAATTAAAAAAAAGAAAAAAGAAATAAATAAAAAAGGATTAAATGGTGTGATTTTATATGACAAGGGTTCCTAAATTATGTGACTTTTGGAGTTCTCTCCCAAACACAAGTTCTTCTTATCGCGTCGCGCAACTCAGTGAACGGCTTTCTCCGTTTACTCTCTGATCGGCCGCCGCTCACAAATCCAACTCTCCTTCTCCCATTCCAATCCAATTCTTCCTTCGAGAAATCGCTTCTACCTCAATGTTACGAATAGAGGAACATTCATTCACAAATTCAACAATCGAAAATAAATATACATCGTGGAACTGAAGAAGAGAATTTACCGAATTCACGAAACCCAAAGAAATCCAAAAAAATTAGGTACATGATCTTACCATAAATCCTGTTTATTTTTCTTTCTTCTCTTTTCCGATGCTTCTTCTTTGATTTCTACGACTTTGAATTGCTGCTCTTGTTGCGTGTTCTATGCTTTTGCCTTGTGTAAGTGTGGCATTATGCATGTTGCACGGAGATTGAGAAGAGGGTCGAGAGTGGTGAATATGAATTCATTGATGTTGGTTGAAGAATGTTGCAAAATTGATGATTGATGTCGTTATAATTTGTTGTGATACTGTTGTACCCCAAAATTTGCCCTCGCATTTTTCCCCAAGAAATCTCAGCTTCAGACATTTCCTGACTTTTCAAACTGGCTCAAGAATCGGACAAACGGACTTTTCTTAACAGTCAAGCGAAATTAGGGTTTTTACTGATTTTCAGAGCTCTGGATTGTTTCATACAGTTGGCTTAGGGTTTTGGTTGATTTTGGCTCAATTTTGATCAGGCGAATGTTGTTTGGCATTTAATCAGGAATTAAGGTTTTACGGGCACATTCTCAGAAAGACTAAAATTCCACAGCACTTTGCGAGTTATTCCGAGATTCGGATTGAATTAGCGTTGTTTTGACTTAATCAGTAAAAGAGGCAGTTGGGTTGAATTCATGTTGTTTAAGCCAGTCAAAGAATATGAAGTTCGGAATTACAGTGCTTGGCAAAGAATCAGTAAAAAAGAAAGGAATGCGCTTGATCAGTTTATTTTGGTTAACTGTTGTTTTGCTGTGGACGTGGGAAATGCCAGGTTTAACTGATCAATTATTAAGACATTGTTTCATTTAAATTATTTATTATTCTAAATTAAAGTGATTGAAATTTATTTTTCAATTATTTTAATTCAAAGAGTTTTTAAATAAATAAATAAACAATAAAGAAAGAGAATTAGAATTAATTGGGTAATAAAGATTTTATTGATATTTGAATTATTTGTACAAATGTTGTTTATAATTTAAATTACAAACAATAGTTTACATTAATTCAAATATTAAATAAAATAAAAATTATCCTATTTATTTCTAAATTCTTCATTCTTCACTTCGCTCCGGTGCTCCGTTATTCATCTGCAAAAAGAAAAGAGAAAGTCAGAAAGCAGTTGAATTAAAAAAAGGACAGATAAAATTTGCTCATCATTAGAGGCCACTGACTGGGATCAGGTGACCCTCTCTGCAAATCACGGGATTTCTCCCGGTTCACAAAGAGGGAAGATTTTTATCATAAATGGAAAATGTCAAATGCATAAATTCCAAAGTTCAAGCTGCATAAAATCTCAAACTTCAAATTCAAACTAAACTGAAAAATCCAATTCCCACTTCCTATCAAATGCCAAAGTCTACTCAAAGATTAGCCAAAAGTGCATTTTACTGTCAAAGTACAAAATCCACTCAAAAGCTGTCAAAAAGGATTTGGAAAAGATATCAAAGAAAAGATAAAGTGTAGCAAGCTGTCAAAGCTGGATAAAGTATGCAGAAATAATGTGTTATGCAAGCAACTTAAACCTTAATCATCATTTCCCATTAGGGCCCCTTCAGAAAAAGTACAAAAAAAAAGAATCATATAATAATCTTCAGCTGTACTATAGAGAGAGAAAAAGAGAGAAATGGAAGCAGGTTTCCAGGGTTCAGGCCTTAGGCAGAAGACACAGAAAAAGATATACAAAAAGAGAATACAGTTCAGCAAGCAAAAGAAGGGCAGCAGAACTCTTACCAAAGTAGGAGAGAAAAAATATACAAAACTCAGAACCTGCATCATCCTTACAAACACACAACCTCAAGCCTAAAATCAGATAACCCTGTAAAGCACCAAAACCTTGGCCTAGAACACCAAAGTTCAAAACCTGCACCAGCATAATAACCAGAACCAAGTCCTAAGCCAAAGGCAAAAACTCAAAACCTGCTACCAAGTTCAAACACAATCGGCCTAACCACATAAACCTGTCAAAGCTTAAACATCAAACAACAATAATCTGCAAAGTCCAAACTTACTGTCATAACCTCACAAACCCAAACCTGTGGAACATACAAACACATAAACTGAACTACTAAAATCCCTGTCAAACCATATCATACTGTCAAAAAAACCTCATAGCCTGTACAAAAACCATAACCAACATAATCCCTCAAGCATATCCAAATCCCTCAAGCATACTCAAGCCATTCATTGTCAAACAAGAAGCATGTTCAGGGAAACACAGGTGAAAGGCTAACGGTTTCAAAACAACAACTCAAGGCATCAAGGGCATACTCAGAAGCAAATGTTCAAGGCAACCTAGGCCCTCAGTATAAACATCACAGGGCAACATAAACAAGCGTACAGTGGCAACAAGTTCACATTTCAACAGGCAAACAACATCATTGAGCAAAAAGTACCAGAGGCAACAAATATACAGAGTTAAAGAAGAAGAAGAAAGAGGCAAATTCGAGACAAGGTTTTCAGAAAAATACAAATCATCATAAAACCTTCACACGGTAAGAAGTGAGAACGAAATACCAGGGACATCAAGTTCATCAGCATCACGTTTTTTCCCTCTTCGCCATCAAAGCCTCCCAGGCACCTTCATCTCCTTCCTTCCCTTCTCCAGTAAAGGTAAAACGTTTCTTTTCCCTCCTCATGTACCTCCAATAAAAATCAATAACGCACAACATGAGAAGTCGAACCAAACAGTTAATCAAGAATACGCAGAAAATCACAAACATGCAAGAACTAAAACAAACCCTAACGAATCAAATTGATTACCGAGTTCTGTCGCCTCAACACTATCGCTGGAGGGAAGGGGAAATGGAGATTGCCGGTGGCTGAGGCAAGAGGCTCATGCTGGACGCTCGAAATCACTCGAAATCAGAAGAAGAACGATGAACCTCAGTGAACGGCGCGCTCAAACCCTAAAACCTTCGTTCCCAAATGAAACGCCAAACAACCCTAAGAATTTGTTTCCAGCATTGGGCCTGGCCCGTTTTGAATCTCCCTGAAGCCCATTTATTCCCTACTAACACAAATTAACATCTTGCAATTAACTATCCTTCTTTTATAATTTACACTAACTTCACTTCATTTTTTTACACTAATAAAAACTTTTTATACTAATATAATCAAGAAAGGATAATTAGAATGTTAAACCCTTTTTTATGATTTATTCTTATTATTTTATTAAAATACTTTTTACAAACAAATACTTTCTTTTTTTCTAATTTAATCTTTTTTTTTTAAATATACTTTGTACATAAATTTTAAAACATTAATTTTGTACATATCATACCTTTTTTATCATATAATTAAAATTGAAAACATTTTTAATTAAAATATATTTTTGTACATAATAGACAAAATACATACTTTTTTCTAATATTCTTAAAACACTTAATTAAAACACTTTTTTTGTATATAATAAACCATGATACACTTTATACATAATTTAATTAGAAATGAGAGCTTTCAATTAAAACATTTTCTTTTGTACATATTAAAAATACAAATCAAAGATTCCTTAAAACACATATCTAGGTCAAAACCCTAATACGCTTCAATTTCACATTTCGCACCTGTAAATAATTACACATACACAATACATATACATCTCATACTTACACAATGCAAATCCATTCATATTGCTCCTATACATTTGTTTATCTTATATTTGTATATTCGATATTTACATTTGATCGCACATTCGATTTGGTTGTAACTTATTGGATACTATAAGTCTCATCCCCTTTTGTACATTTATACCCCCACTCCCGGACACTATTTTGTAATAGCGTAGATTTTACATTCCGCAATTTACAGTTTTCCAATTATACCATGGTTAGACCTAGGGTTTGTATGTACATAAAATCAAACGTTAGATAACCTAATACAAGACAAATACATGTAATCAATACACAATCACACTTGCACCCTCTAGGGTAATCCCACATGTTGCCTTCCAAAACGGGCCATGCTTGCACGTCGAGTATCTTTGGCAAAACAAAATCGAATGATCATAAGTCTCAAAGTGTTGCCTAAACGGAATGATCATAGTCCCTTCAAAGCAAATTGCCAAAGACACTTGGCATCATTGCATTCATGGTCCATACGATGACCCGCGCCCGTCCCGAATAAACTTCCTAAACGCAAGATTGTCTACCAATTTCAATGGTAGAACAAAATTGTTAAAAGGGGTTAAAACATGACAAAAGCCTTTGAGTACAATAGGGTAGACAAAACTCTTAGTTACTTGAGATCAAACTTGCAAAAAACACTTGCCTTCTTTTCAAAAATCACAATCCACAACACTTTCAAACAAACTCTCAAAAACATTTGAAACATCTTTTCGAAAAGATACACACTTTTGTAAAACACTCAAACACGAGTCAAATACATTAGTTGCCTAAGACAAGGCATCTTTTTCCAAAACATTTTCAAAAACACTCACACATCTACACCATTTTCAAGCAATCAAAAATCAAGGCAAGTGATCTAAAAAACCAAGTAACTAAGAGCCCATGGATAACCATGGATGGAAAGGGTGCTAATACCTTCCCTTTTCATAATCTACCCCCCGAACCCACGAAATATCTCAAAAGGTTTTTGCTGTGCTTTTTCAACCTTTCCTTTAGGATAAAATAAAAAGTCGGTGGCGACTCTTGCTCAACTGCACAAGTGCGAATACGAACGCAAAACACTAGTCAGTTCTCCCACCGTATCACAGAACTGGCGACTCTGCTGGGGAGAAATTTAAAAGTGGGGTTACCTTAGGGTTTAGATCACTTTTGTTTTCAATTGATTGCTTTGTTTGCTTTTACATTTGTGGGCTTTGTATCGGAGTTTCATAGATCCTAACCCGGATCTGGGGAATACCCTTTTAGGTAGCAACAAGGCTGTGAGGGAACTGTGCGGGGTATACCGACATGGTTGAAACAGTCTGCTACGTTGATGTGGCACTTTGGTGTGTACCGGTAACCCTTGAGTTCAGTCAAGGAGAGTACGGGGCCGCCGCGTGGTGTCGCGAAGCATCAACTGACCTTAGGAACCTTAATCGAACCATCTTGGCCTTTTTAGGGTAGTGAGATAACTGACTTTGGTGCAGTCCGAGGTTGGTTGATACTCGATACTACACCCAATTGAGGGTTGCTTTCCTGGAATATTTCGGTCGCCAGTTCAGTGGCTAAATCGAAACGATGAACAATGAAAGCAATCCAGTGATATTGGGACCCTTAGAACCCGGTTACTTTTGATAGGACAGGTTTTAACCAACAAACTGAAAGAGGGTAGTACCTGAACCTCGCGCAAGCCTAAACCTAAGGACTTGTGTGCCTTGTGTGAATATGTTTGCCTGTATATACACTCACTTGTTTGTGCCTACATGTACATAACATCATAACATCATACCATAGCATTTTAGCATTTTCAATAACCATTTCAAGGATCTCGAGGGTTCTGTTGATGCAGGATTACGTTGAACCAGACGTCTATCAAGGGGCAAGAGGTCTCTCCTCTAACCAATCCAGTCAAAGATCAAGTACAACAACTTGAATCAGTGGCTATGACCCACTCGACATGGTGAGCTTGATTCTAGTGGAAAGACATCCACCGATACAAAGCTCTCCAATCAAAGTTCAAGAACAACAACTTGAATCAGTGGCTATGACCCACTCGACATGGTGAGCTTGATTCTAGTGGAAAGACATCCACCGATACAAAGCTCTCCAATCAAAGTTCAAGTACAACAACTTGAATCAAGGGCTATGACCCACTCGACATGGTGAGCTTGATTCTCGTGGGAGGACGTCCACTGGTGCAGAGATCTCCAATCCAAGAGCAGAGTTCAACCTCTAACATTTTCTTGTGTTTACCCCAAGAGATCCTTGAAAGCATGCATCCACATATCATGCATTTCATTTTGACAATCTTTCCTTTTTCAGGTTTCCTTACTCTCCTGCTGTTTATTTCAGCAAGAGATGGCTCTAGAAAGGTCTGTCGAAGACATCCAAGACCAGACTGCTCAGCTGCAGGAGATGTTCCTGAACTTGTCTCTGGGGCAAGAAGAGATGAAAGCTCTCCTCACCAAGGGCTTGGGGAATTCCAACAATGCCAGGAGTGATCAGATTGCGGAGCTGCAGTTTGATCTGACAGCACTGAGGACTCAAATGATGGGACAGTTGGTGGGCCAGATGGCTCTCATCCAAGACCTATCCCAAAGACAAGAGGAACTCAGAGTTCTTGTCCGCCAACTGCTTCCAAACAACCAACTGGGGCAAACATCTGAGGTTGAAGAGCAAGTCACCGCTCAGCCTCCATCCACTCAAGAAGACAAGGGGAAAGCTCCTTTGCTAGCTTCAGGGTCACAAACCCATCAACAACCTCGCCAGCGTCAACGGGGGAATCAGCGTAAACAAGAAAAGTCGGGAAGACAGTTTACGGAGACTGAAATACCATCATTTTTCATACTGAAGCGCCTGTTGGAGGTCAATTTGCTCACCGTAAAGGACCCTCCTCAGAAGCTCAATACCTCATCTCCTCACTATAATCCCGACGCATTCTGTGTTTACCACTCCTACAGCCCGGGACACGACACCAACGACTGTTGGGCCTTGAAGAACAAGGTTCAAGATCTGATCGACATTGGGGTGCTGGAATTCATGCCAGACGGCGAGATGAAAATCTTCCGTTAAAGGGTTCTCCACTCGAAGTGACGAAGTTCAAGCTGAAAGACTTTTGCTTCTTTTTGAATTTTCAAAGTTGTAATTTCTTTTGCTGTCAAACAATTATCTGTTGATGTTAAACTCTGTTTTCATTAATGCATTGCATATGTTTGTCTTGAATTCATCCATTCGTTTCACTACTCTTATGCTTTTCTTTATTATATTTGACTCTTGATAAAAAGTTGTAAGCCTTTAGAAGGAGGATGACGAAACAATACCATAATCTTATACAGTATGCTTTTGAATAGACCTTGCTGATGATGTACAGGCGTTTCTTTCAATTCCCAAACACTGGAGTTATAAGGAAGTTAATCCCTAGTCAACCCCTTCGAGCCAAAGAAGTAGGAGTTTTCTGTTCTAAACGATCAAGACCCTTGATATAAACCTGGGGCAGGGTAGTATCTCAGTTAATTCAAGAGAAAACGCGCATTGGAGTCGCAAACTCTCAGTTCGTAATACAACGAACGACGTCAAAAAAGAGAAAGCATTCCTTTGGAATCAAAAGACAAGGGTGGTTCCCTATCACGTAGACAGTCAATCTCTCAAAAGAGAAAAGCCCGCCGAGCCAAAACCTATAAAGGAGGCTTAAGAAAGCTGGGGCATCCCGCTGACAGTAATCCCGGAAAACGGTAACAGTCAGGCAAAAGTTAGGGATAACAAATCAAAATCGAAATAGTGAGGTCATTACAAAATCCTCATCAACATGAAAAATGTTGAAAAAGAAAAAAGGAGATGATGACTGTCTCCCCAAATTCAACTGGTGAACCACCACTCAAAAAAAGTCGTTCCAAACTCAAAGCAGAGCGCGACGCACAATTAACTGAGCTTAGGTTGAAGGACATCACGAAGAGCGGGTGGGTACAAATATACTTTGAGCCTTTATCCTTTGTTTCTTAAACCGTGAACCAGGCCACGTTACAACCCTTCAAAAGTCCTAATTGAAGCATGGGTTAGTTCGAAAGCATACTATTACAAAAGGTATCCTGACTCCTGTAGGGCTTTGCTCTAAATCTTGTGTTGATTTGTCTTATAAAAAGTTTTTTGCTAAAAACGCATTTTTTTAAAAACTTCAAGACAAACGTAAACTTTGCATTGCTTGAATATCACTGTTTGCGTTTGGCTATTTGTTTGACAGCGAAGAATTTCATACAGCGAATGTTCGGAGGAACGAAAACTCTCTCAGTGAGCAAAATCACTTCAAAAACAAAAGGATGACACTTCCAACGACAAATCTCCTATCAACAAGGGGCATGACATGTCACTATCCAATTAACCTGGGGGCAGTCCAGTCAAGGTTTTAACAGATCATTCAAAGTTCCGTTAACCTGGGGCAGTCCAGTCAAGGTTTCACTAAAATCTCAATTACAGATTAACTTGGGGCAAGTCTCCCTCACCACCACTTGGGGCATTCGAATGTCAAAAGTGTCCAACAATTCTTTCTCAATTCTAAGATACAGTTTTACACAAACTCATCATCAAGCAACCCTACACCGGTTCCTTCTCAATTTCCAGACGAAGTCTTACACAGGCTCACCCTCCACAAGTAACCCTACACCGGTTCCTTTTCTCTCAGAAGTCTTACACGGACTTACCTCAAGGTAACCCTACACCGGTTCCTCCCAAAGTCTTACACGGACTTACCCCAAGGTAACCTTACCCCGGTTCATCCAGAGGTTTAACACGAATTTACCCCGAAGAAACCCTACACAGGTTCTCTCTCTCCGGACGTAGTTTTACACGGACTCGTCATCAAGAAACCCTACACAGGTTTCCTTCTCAAATTCCAGATACAGTTTTACACGGACTCATCATGAAGCAACCCTACACAGGTTCCTTCTCAAATTCCAGATGCAGTTTTACACGGACTCATCATGAAGCAACCCTACACAGGTTCCTTCTCTCAACCTCAGATGCAGTTTTACACGGACTCATCATGAAGTACCCTACACAGGTTCCTTCTCAACCTCAGATGCAGTTTTACACGGACTCATCATGAAGCAACCCTACACAGGTTCCTTCTCTCAACCTCAGATGCAGTTTTACACGGACTCATCATGAAGCAACCCTACACAGGTTCCTTCTCTCAACCTCAGATGCAGTTTTACACGGACTCATCATGAAGCAACCCTACACAGGTTCCTTCTCTCAACCTCAGATGCAGTTTTACACGGACTCATCATGAAGCAACCCTACACAGGTTCCTTCTCAACCTCAGATGCAGTTTTACACGGACTCATCATGAAGCAACCCTACACAGGTTCCTTCTCAACCTCAGATGTAGTTTTACACGGACTCATCATGAAGCAACCCTACACAGGTTCCTTCTCAACCTCAGATGCAGTTTTACACGGACTCATCATGAAGCAACCCTACACAGGTTCCTTCTCTCAACCTCAGATGCAGTTTTACACGGACTCATCATGAAGCAACCCTACACAGGTTCCTTCTCAACCTCAGATGCAGTTTTACACGGACTCATCATGAAGCAACCCTACACAGGTTCCTTCTCTCAACCTCAGATGCAGTTTTACACGGACTCATCATGAAGCAACCCTACACAGGTTCCTTCTCTCAACCTCAGATGCAGTTTTACACGGACTCATCATGAAGCAACCCTACACAGGTTCCTTCTCAAAACCTCAGATGCAGTTTTACACGGACTCATCATGAAGCTACCCTACACAGGTTCCTTCTCAAAACCCGGTGCAGTTCTACACGGACTTATCATCAGGAAACCCTACACAGGTTCCTTCTCAAAACCCGATGCAGTTCTACGCGGACTCATCATCAGGAAACCCTACACAGGTTCCTTCTTTCAACTTACAATTCAACACATCTCTAGTGATTATCCATCCTACCTCCAAATGGCATCTGTAAGCCCATTCCCGAGATCAAGTGCCTACGACAATCAAAGATTCTTGCCCTCCACAGCAGCAGCCAAGGAATTGTTCTCCCCAGCAACAGTCAAGATTCTTTTATCTTCAGCCACCTCGGATTCATTTATCCACAGCAAGATTGGCTCATCAGCTTACATGCGCATCCATCACATTCATAAATATTGATGTCACGTACATTGCATCATGCATCATAACATTGCATACAACTAACCCTTCACCTTTTTCAGGTAAGATCAGTCGACAGACAAAGATCATCTCCCAAGATTCATCCAGAAATAGTTCAGATGTGACCCGGACACGGCGACATTCTGATACTTATTCCAGATTCATCCAGACACATCATCAGGAAACCCTACACCGGTTCCTCTTCAACTTCTCAACTTCTGAATTTAGTTCACGGGTTCTCCAAGTAAACGAAGGTCAATCTACCAACTTGTTCAGACTCTTCTCAAAACAGTTTACAGATTCTTCCCTACAACGGATGTCAATCTACCAACTTGTTCAGACTCTTCACAATTTTTGAAAATAGTTTACGGACATGTCCCAACAACGGATGTTGCTCTATTGCTTATTCAATCTCAGATAGCTTACAGAGTCTCCAGATATGGACGTCAATCTGCTGCTTGTTCAAACCCCAATTCAGAGATGTTCCAAAACAGGGATGCCTTTCTGACACTTATCCACTCACTTTTGACATACATTTCAACATTCTCAGATAGCATCTATAAGCCCATCCTCCTACCAACAGTCGCCGAATGGCATCTGTAAGCCCATTCTCAGATGGCATCTCTAAGCCCATCCCCCGACAAAATTCTCTCGCACCAGATGGCATCTTTAAGCCCATCACCAAATGGCATCTTTAAGCCCATTCACATCTACCATCATATCGCCGAGTGCAAATTTTCTGGGCACTTTAGTGTCCAATCTTCTTTTACCTTCAAGTCGCGAAAGGCAAACTTGCCAATCTAACTCTTCAGGTCAAAGAAGATTGAACAGGGGCAACTGTTGTACCCCAAAATTTGCCCTCGCATTTTTCCCCAAGAAATCTCAGCTTCAGACATTTCCTGACTTTTCAAACTGGCTCAAGAATCGGACAAACGGACTTTTCTTAACAGTCAAGCGAAATTAGGGTTTTTACTGATTTTCAGAGCTCTGGATTGTTTCATACAGTTGGCTTAGGGTTTTTGGTTGATTTTGGCTCAATTTTGATCAGGCGAATGTTGTTTGGCATTTAATCAGGAATTAAGGTTTTACGGGCACATTCTCAGAAAGACTAAAATTCCACAGCACTTTGCGAGTTATTCCGAGATTCGGATTGAATTAGCGTTGTTTTGACTTAATCAGTAAAAGAGGCAGTTGGGTTGAATTCATGTTGTTTAAGCCAGTCAAAGAATATGCAGTTCGGAATTACAGTGCTTGGCAAAGAATCAGTAAAAAAGAAAGGAATGCGCTTGATCAGTTTATTTTGGTTAACTGTTGTTTTGCTGTGGACGTGGGAAATGCCAGGTTTAACTGATCAATTATTAAGACATTGTTTCATTTAAATTATTTATTATTCTAAATTAAAGTGATTGAAATTTATTTTTCAATTATTTTAAATCAAAGAGTTTTTAAATAAATAAATAAACAATAAAGAAAGAGAATTAGAATTAATTGGGTAATAAAGATTTTATTGATATTTGAATTATTTGTACAAATGTTGTTTATAATTTAAATTACAAACAATAGTTTACATTAATTCAAATATTAAATAAAATAAAAATTATCCTATTTATTTCTAAATTCTTCATTCTTCACTTCGCTCCGATGCTCCGTTATTCATCTGCAAAAAGAAAAGAGAAAGTCAGAAAGCAGTTGAATTAAAAAAAGGACAGATAAAATTTGCTCATCATTAGAGGCCACTGACTGGGATCAGGTGACCCTCTCTGCAAATCACGGGATTTCTCCCGGTTCACAAAGAGGGAATATTTTTATCATAAATGGAAAATGTCAAATGCATAAATTCCAAAGTTCAAGCTGCATAAAATCTCAAACTTCAAATTCAAACTAAACTGAAAAATCCAATTCCCACTTCCTATCAAATGCCAAAGTCTACTCAAAGATTAGCCAAAAGTGCATTTTACTGTCAAAGTACAAAATCCACTCAAAAGCTGTCAAAAAGGATTTGGAAAAGATATCAAAGAAAAGATAAAGTGTAGCAAGCTGTCAAAGCTGGATAAAGTATGCAGAAATAATGTGTTATGCAAGCAACTTAAACCTTAATCATCATTTCCCATTAGGGCCCCTTCAGAAAAAGTACAAAAAAAAAGAATCATATAATAATCTTCAGCTGTACTATATAGAGAGAAAAAGAGAGAAATGGAAGCAGGTTTCCAGGGTTCAGGCCTTAGGCAGAAGACACAGAAAAAGATATACAAAAAGAGAATACAGTTCAGCAAGCAAAAGAAGGGCAGCAGAACTCTTACCAAAGTAGGAGAGAAAAAATATACAAAACTCAGAACCTGCATCATCCTTACAAACACACAACCTCAAGCCTAAAATCAGATAACCTTGTAAAGCACCAAAACCTTGGCCTAGAACACCAAAGTTCAAAACCTGCACCAGCATAATAACCAGAACCAAGTCCTAAGCCAAAGGCAAAAACTCAAAACCTGCTACCAAGTTCAAACACAACCGGCCTAACCACATAAACCTGTCAAAGCTTAAACATCAAACAACAATAATCTGCAAAGTCCAAACTTACTGTCATAACCTCACAAACCCAAACCTGTGGAACATACAAACACATAAACTGAACTACCAAAATCCCTGTCAAACCATATCATACTTTCAAAAAAACCTCATAGCCTGTACAAAAACCATAACCAACATAACCCCTCAAGCATATCCAAATCCCTCAAGCATACTCAAGCCATTCATTGTCAAACAAGAAGCATGTTCAGGGCAACACAGGTGAAAGGCTAACGGTTTCAGAACAACAACTCAAGGCATCAAGGGCATACTCAAAAGCAAATGTTCAAGGCAACCTAGGCCCTCAGTATAAACATCACAGGGCAACATAAACAAGCGTACAGTGGCAACAAGTTCACATTTCAACAGGCAAACAACATCATTGAGCAAAAAGTACCAGAGGCAACAAATATACAAAGTTAAAGAAGAAGAAGAAAGAGGCAAATTCGAGACAAGGTTTTCAGACAAATACAAATCATCATAAAACCTTCACACAGTAAGAAGTAAGAACGAAATACCAGGGACATCAAGTTCATCAGCATCACGTTTTTTCCCTCTTCGCCATCAAAGCCTCCCAGGCACCTTCATCTCCTTCCTTCCCTTCTCCAGTAAAGGTAAAACGTTTCTTTTCCCTCCTCATGTACCTCCAATAAAAATCAATAACGCACAACATGAGAAGTCGAACCAAACAGTTAATCAAGAATACGCAGAAAATCACAAACATGCAAGAACTAAAACAAACCCTAACGAATCAAATTGATTACCGAGTTCTGTCGCCTCAACACTATCGCTGGAGGGAAGGGGAAACGGAGATTGCCGGTGGCTGAGGCAAGAGGCTCATGCTGGACGCTCGAAATCACTCGAAATCAGAAGAAGAACGATGAACCTCAGTGAACGGCGCGCTCAAACCCTAAAACCTTCGTTCCCAAATGAAACGCCAAACAACCCTAAGAATTTGTTTCCAGCATTGGGCCTGGCCCGTTTTGAATCTCCCTGAAGCCCATTTATTCCCTACTAACACAAATTAACATCTTGCAATTAACTATCCTTCTTTTATAATTTACACTAACTTCACTTCATTTTTTTTACACTAATAAAAACTTTTTATACTAATATAATCAAGAAAGGATAATTAGAATGTTAAACCCTTTTTTATGATTTATTCTTATTATTTTATTAAAATACTTTTTACAAACAAATACTTTCTTTTTTTCTAATTTAATCTTTTTTTTTTAAATATACTTTGTACATAAATTTTAAAACATTAATTTTGTACATATCATACCTTTTTTATCATATAATTAAAATTGAAAACATTTTTAATTAAAATATATTTTTGTACATAATAGACAAAATACATACTTTTTTCTAATATTCTTAAAACACTTAATTAAAACACTTTTTTTGTATATAATAAACCATGATACACTTTATACATAATTTAATTAGAAATAAGAGCTTTCAATTAAAACATTTTCTTTTGTACATATTAAAAATACAAATCAAAGATTCCTTAAAACACATATCTAGGTCAAAACTCTAATACGCTTCAATTTCACATTTCGCACCTGTAAATAATTACACATACACAATACATATACATCTCATACTTACACAATGCAAATCCATTCATATTGCTCCTATACATTTGTTTATCTTATATTTGTATATTCGATATTTACATTTGATCGCACATTCGATTTGGTTGTAACTTATTGGATACTATAAGTCTCATCCCCTTTTGTACATTTATACCCCCACTCCCGGACACTATTTTGTAATAGCGTAGATTTTACATTCCGCAATTTACAGTTTTCCAATTATACCATGGTTAGACCTAGGGTTTGTATGTACATAAAATCAAACGTTAGATAACCTAATACAAGACAAATACATGTAATCAATACACAATCACACTTGCACCCTCTAGGGTAATCCCACATGTTGCCTTCCAAAACGGGCCATGCTTGCACGTCGAGTATCTTTGGCAAAACAAAATCGAATGATCATAAGTCTCAAAGTGTTGCCTAAACGGAATGATCATAGTCCCTTCAAAGCAAATTGCCAAAGACACTTGGCATCATTGCATTCATGGTCCATACGATGACCCGCGCCCGTCCCGAATAAACTTCCTAAACGCAAGATTGTCTACCAATTTCAATGGTAGAACAAAATTGTTAAAAGGGGTTAAAACATGACAAAAGCCTTTGAGTACAATAGGGTAGACAAAACTCTTAGTTACTTGAGATCAAACTTGCAAAAAACACTTGCCTTCTTTTCAAAAATCACAATCCACAACACTTTCAAACAAACTCTCAAAAACATTTGAAACATCTTTTCGAAAAGATACACACTTTTGTAAAACACTCAAACACGAGTCAAATACATTAGTTGCCTAAGACAAGGCATCTTTTTCCAAAACATTTTCAAAAACACTCACACATCTACACCATTTTCAAGCAATCAAAAATCAAGGCAAGTGATCTAAAAAACCAAGTAACTAAGAGCCCATGGATAACCATGGATGGAAAGGGTGCTAATACCTTCCCTTTTCATAATCTACCCCCCGAACCCACGAAATATCTCAAAAGGTTTTTGCTGTGCTTTTTTAACCTTTCCTTTAGGATAAAATAAAAAGTCGGTGGCGACTCTTGCTCAACCGCACAAGTGCGAATACGAACGCAAAACACTAGTCAGTTCTCCCACCGTATCACAGATACCTTACAATAAGTTTGTTGTACCCCAAAATTTGCCCCCTAATTTATCAAATATTTTCTCACAAGATCTCCTTTGGTTCAAGACTGCACAAGGATTGATCAGCTCAAGACACCTCCTTTAGCACTGATGATTGAAATTAGGGTTTGAAATTGCACAAGGATAATTGAACTTTCAATGCCTCATATGACTTTCATGGATCATTATGGACCCCCAAGATTACTCATGTCAAGTTTCAAGCCTTGGATCACATTTTTGCTCAGTCAATTGAGCAGTTGACCTAAAAATCAGTTGTATTGGGGAAAAAGTGAATTGTGGCAAATTTACAGTCAAACTTCATAATTTTTGATCCACATCAACATTATAAACACATATGTATCATTTTATCAAGTTTGGACCACAATTCCTCAAGAAATTTGATCAAATCATCAAAAGGGCAAAATGGTCAAAATTAGGGTTTTGACAAACAAAATAACAACTTTTGATTTTTGACATAGAAAATGGTTAATTGTTTTGAGGCATGATCTCAAGATCTCAATTGCATCATTTTAACCTAATGGCATGACTCAAAACATTGCTCAAGGTCAATTGGATTGATAGTTGAATTTCAGTCAACTGATCAAAAGTCAACAATATACTGAAAAGTCAACTTTGACTTTTTGGTCAAAATCAAGTGTCAAAGATCACAATTCATAAAAACATATCAAAATATGAAACTTGTTCATCAAGAAATCAAAAAGTCAAGATTTCATTTTAAAAAGTCAAAGTTTTCAAACTTAGAAATTTTTCTGTGTTGAAAACTTCATATTTTTTCACAACTTTGAGCCAATTTTTCACCATGATGCAAGATGATTCAAAAGAAACTTTCAACATGAAAGTTGTATATCTCCATGATATCTACAACATTGCTTTACACAACTTATCCTAGAAATACTTGGATCTCAAGTTATTAATCCATGAAGTCATGGTCTTGAAACTAAATACTTAGTGAAAATTTTGCCCTAGTTTAGGCAGGATTTTGACCTAACTTTATGGCAATTTTTCACATATTTCTAAGGGGAATTTTCAAAAGTGATTCAAAGAGGGGTTGTAGAGAACATTACAAGCTTTCTAAAATGTCCAAGAACTCCTTGAGATCATTCTTCAGCAAGGAGAATCGAAGAGACGAAGTTAGGGTTTCAAACTAAAATTATAGGTCATTTTCATGATGAACAAAAATGAAATTTCAATGTTAGGCTGCATAATCTTGCTTTGCAGGCCTTTTAACTTGTGTATCTATCCATCATTAATGGATTACACAAACTTTTGAGCTTTAATCCAAGTGGTTTAAGCTTTATCCAATTCACATTTCCATTAATGGCATAAAGTGAACACTTCCATTTTGGAAAAGCAAGCTTTATGCATAAAGTCAATTCTTAAGCCTCTAACTTGTTCCCTCTGATCACACTCCATCTACAAAGTCAGAAGCAAGTGTGTTTAAAGCATAACCACTCTATCTTAGCAAGTACACAAGGCTTTGAAACTTGGATTTCTCAATAATCACATGTTATGCTTAACTTGTGATTTTGAATTCTGATCAACAACAAGCTTCTAAACTTGTTGCTTATAAATAGAGGCACTATTTGTAAGCTAGAACACGAGCTGAAGCACCCTGAAACACACCAAAACTCTCTCAAATCAGAAATTACCCAAAAACTCCATTGTTGCACAGTTTCTGACCTTGAACACCAAACTCATATTTCCCTCGAGCGTTTCTTGGCCTTTTGGTTCCTAAAGCTTCCTTACATCAAATACTACTCATCCCCATCCTCATTCCAGAACTGTAACATCATTTACCATAACCTCCATAACCAAAAAATAGAGTCTTCACATTGACTTCTCCAAGCCATTCCAGCCATCCATTGCTCAAGCAAACCATTGCATTAACTTTCTGGGAACTTGAGGAAGCTAACCTGGTCATTGCAGCACCTTGAATCAAGCTCATTTGCATTTCACGATTTCCAGTTTTGAGCAACTTTCATGTTTGCATTTTCCATTTTTGTTGAGAAATGGTGAAGTTACAGGTGGTATGGCTGGAGGTTGAAGATGAAGTGTGTTCAAGACTTGTTTTGCCTTATATATTTATCATTTCAGTTATATTAACGAATGTATAACCACCCCATTAGTAAGGCAGCACGCTGGTAATCAAGAGGTCATGGGTTCGAACCTTAGCGCGCTGCCTTTTGCATTTTTCCACATTTTTTTTGCCATTTCTCCTTTCAGGAAGCGCTTGGGCCAGCAATCTCTTGGGCCTGAATTTTTCTTAACATTACTCCCTGTTTCATTTATCAACCTCCCTGACTTTATTTTTTATTCTATTTTATTTTATTGTTTTTTATCTTTTATTATTATTAATATTATTATTATTATTATTAATATTATTATTATTATTATTATTATTATTATTATTATTATTATTATTTTCATTAATAAAAAATCCAAAAAGTATTTATATTTTTATTATTTATTTTTATTTAGTTTGTTTTTTCTTCATGAAACTAAAAGAAAAAAAACATTTTCTTTAATTATTTTTCCCCTTTTTTAAATACTTAGATAATAAATTTTAATTATTATATTATATTATTTTTCTTGTAAATTAAAATCAATTTAGAATTTAGGACTTTTATTTGATTATTTTTATTTACTAATTTAATTAAATTCACAAAAACCCTAAAAAAACTTGTTTTCTTTAAATTAAATTATTTTACTAACTTAATCTTAATTTTCTTATTTTTAGTTAATTATGTTGTTTTAATTAATTAAGTCAAAAACCCTTTTCATGAAAAACCAAACAAAATCACATTTCTTTTTACATTTACATTCTTGCATTTTTATCTTTATTTTTGTACATTTATTCGAATTTATGGTTGTAATAATGTAGATTCTTGCAATTCCCCATTTGTAATTTGTACACCCCCTCCCCTAAATCATGTAATAGCTTAGTATTTTTATTTTCCGCAATTTAAATGCTTTATATACAAATGCTAGTAATTAGGGTTTGTATGGAAAGATCAAAACCAACAAATAGAAAACCCTAATTAAAAGACAAATCATGCATGTAAATCATTACACTTGCACACATACACCCCTAGGGTAAATCCACTTTGTTGCCTTACAAAAATGGCCATATTATGCATGTGAGGTATCTTAGCAAAAACAAGCAAAATACAAGATCATAGTCCCTCGATGACTCTATCCATGTTGCCTTTCAAAATGATCTTAGTTCCTAAAGAAGATGCTAAGATATCTTACAATATTGCTAATCATGGCTATACGATGACCCACGCTCGTCCCTTTTACATCCAAAGATAGGGTTACTTACAAAATCAATGATAAGATAATAATGTCAAAGGAAAGAGGAAATAAACATGAAAGACTTTTGAGTAGGTAGATTACTCCTAATTGCTTGCTCAATTTCAAAACAAAAACTTCCTTCCTATTTTCAAAATAAACACCAACACTTTTAAAAAACATCTTTTAAACTTGAAAACATTTGCAAAAGATCAACACTTTGTAGAAATTCTTACGAACGAGAATCATTACAAAGTTTTCCTAAACGATGGCGCCTTTTAAAAATACTTTCAAAAACCACACAAAGCACGTTTTCGAACAAAAGCAAGTGATCTAGAAAGTAACTAAGAGCCCATGGAAAACCATGGATAAAAAGGAAGTTAACACCTTCCCTTTTTATAATCTACCCCCCGAACTCAAGAAAAAATTTCAAAGGTCTTTCATGTTCTTTTCAGCCTTTCCTTTTGGATAAAATAAAATTCGTTGGCGACTCTTGCTAACCGCAACATTTACGATCAAACGCAAAACAACCAAGTCAGTTCTCCCACCGCGTTACAGAACCGGCGATTCTGCTGGGGAAAATATCTAAAAGTGGGGTTACCTTAGGGATAAATCACATTTATTTGATTTCATTGTTTGACTTGTATGCTTTACAATATGGTTCTTTGTTTGGGTTAGAATCCTCTACCCAGATTTGGGATACCTTATAGGTAAGTAGCAATACGTTGTGGAAATTGTGTGGGGTATACCGACATGGTCTAAGAAATATCTACATTAGTGTGACATATTTGTGGGTACCGGTAGCCCTTGAGTAGTCAAGAAGAATACGGGGCCGCTGAGTGATGTCATGAAGCACTAACTAACTTCTAGAACCTTTACTTGACCAACTTGGTCATTAGGACGTAGTGAGATGACCGACTTTGGTGCAGTCCGAAGTTGGTAGATACTCGATACTACACTTTGGTTTTTTGGGATATTTCGATCGCCATTAAAGAGTCTTGCACTGAAACAATGCCCAAAGAAACAAACCAGTGATATTGAGCTCCTTAGAACCCGGTTACTATTATTAGGAGAGGTTTGAGCCAACTAAACTTCAAGAGGGTACTTACCTATGATACTCCATGCAAGCTTAAACCTAAGTACATGTTTGTTTTGTTTGTATATATTTACTTGTGCATAAACATCATAACATCATACTCATATTCACTAACCATTTCAAGGATTTTTGGATTTATCTTTGTTCTATTTTGTAGGACATGGATTCTATTCGCAGGAAAACCATTCAAGTCAACCTTGTAAGGACCCTCCTAAACTTAAAGAGTTAGCATCAAGAATTCCTGAAAATTCTCCATTTACCAAAAGACATGGTCGCCTCCTAAACTTGGTTACCTCCAACACTAATGAGGACACGATGAAGGTGCTCTTCCAATTCTTTGATCCTCTACACCATTGCTTCACATTTCCCGATTATCAACTTGTTCCAACTTTAGAAGAATTCTCCAAACTCTTGAGGATTCCCATTCTCAATCAAATACCCTTCAATGATACCGAAAGAGATCCAAAGCCAGAAGAGATTGCTCAAGCCTTACACTTGCAATCATCTGATGTCACAACTAATTGGGAAACAAGGAATGGTGTCAAAGGTTTCTTAGCAAATTTCTTGTTTGAGAAAGCCCAAAACTGTTGGAAATCCTTGGATTTGCAAGATTTTGAGGAAATTGTGGCTCTCCTCATCTATGGGATGGTTTTGTTTCCAAATTCTGACCAACTCATAGATGTGAACACCGTCAAAATCTTCATGTCTCGTAACTCGGTGCCTACTTTGTTAGGGGGCATCCTACATTATTTTCACACTTGCACTATGAGGAAAAGAGGTATTCTTATGTGTTGTACTCCTCTTTTGGAAAGATGGTTTATTTCGCATCTTCCCCAATCTGTATTGAAGAACGAGCAAGGTTCAATATGGTCACATAGGTTGATGACACTCAAACATTCAGACATTCATTAGTATTCCCGATTGTGATACGGTGGGAGAACTGACTTAGTGGTTTTGCGTTTTATTGCAAATGTTGCGGTTAGCAAGAGTCGCCACTGAATTTTCTTTTATCCAAAAGGAAAGTCTGAAAAGAACAGGAAAGACCTTTGAGATGTTTTCTTGAGTTCGGGGGGTAGATTATGAAAAGGGAAGTTATTAGCACCCTTTTCATCCATGGTTTTCCATGGGCTCTTAGTTACTTGCTAGATCACTTGCTTTTGTTTGAAAAATGTGCTTTGTGTGGTTTTTGAAAGTATTTTGAAAAAGCGCCTTCATTTAGGCAAACTTTGTAATGATTCTTGTTCGTAAGAATGTATACAAAGTGTTGATCTTTTGAAAAAGTTTTCAAGTTTGAAAGGTGTTTTGAAAGTGTTGGTGTTTGTTTTGAAAATATCAAGGATGTTTTGTTTTGAAATTGAGCAAGCAACTAGGAACAATCTACCTACTCAAAAGCCTTTCATGTTTATTTCCTCTTTCCTTTGACATTGTCATCTTACCATTGATTTGGTAAGTAACCCTATCTTTGGATGTAAACGGGACGGGAGTGGGTCATCATATAACCATGATTAGCAATGTTGCAAGGTATCTTAGCATCTTTCTTTAGGGACTAGATCATTTTGAAAAGGCAACATAGATAACGTCATCGAGGGACTATGATCTTGTATTTTTGCTTGATTTTGCTAAGATACCTCACATGTATAATATGGCCATTTTTATAAGGAAACCAAGTGGATTTTACCCTAGGGGTGATTGTGTGCAAGTGTATTGATTTTCATGCTTTGTTTAGTCTTTGATTAGGGTTTGCTACTTGTTGATTTTATCTTCTCATACAAACCCTAATTACTAGCATTTATATAAAGCGATAAATTGTGAAAAGTAAAATTACTATACTATTACATCATTAGGAGAGAGGGTGTACAAATTTACAAATGGGGATTGCAAGAAAATTAAACCTAATTATCTATTACAACCATATTGAATATTGTACAAAATTGAAAATAAAATGCAAGAATATAAATGGAAAAAGAAATGATTTTTGTTGTTTTTTATGAAAGGAATTTTGTCTTGACCTAATTAAATAAAATGATTAATTAAAATTAAATAAAATTAACTTAAACTAATTAGGAAAATAAATTAATTTGAAAAGGATTTTTAGGGTTTTTTATGAAAAGGTTTTAAATTAATGAAAATAAAATGAAGATTAATTAAAATAAAATAACCTAAGTCTTAAATTAATTTTAACTAGGAAAATAAAATAATATATTGATTTAACCTAAGTCTAAAAATTAATTATTTAAGAAGAAATTAATTTGTTTTAAGAAAATGTTTTTTAGTCTTTTTGTTTTATGGAGAAAATAAAATATATAAGTATAAATAATAAATAAAAATAAATTTGGATTTTTTTATGATTTTATGAAAATAATAATAGTAATAATAATAATAATAATAATAAAAATATTAGAGAAGAAAAGACATAAAAAAAACAAAAATAAGAAAAAAGAAAATATTTAAAGAAATTTGGGCCAGGGGTGCACAAGCAAATCAAAGTTAGTAAAAGAAAAAACAATAGGCCCAAATGCTGAAATCCCAGGCACTGCAAACAAAAAAAATGTCAAAGAAGTGAAAAAAATGGAAAAAGGTCACGCTGGGGCTTGAACCCAAGACCTCATAGTGACAGGCGCACGCTTTAACCACTGGGGTGGTGATACATCCGTTAACTTGTGTGAAAGGATAAATATATAACACAAAACACGCCCTGATTACACTTCATCTTCAACCTCCAGCCAAAGGATCTGTAACTTGCTCATTTCTCAACCATTTGCAAAAATGTAAACATGAAAATTGCTCCATTTTGTCACACGAATCCAACCATATAAATATCATAAGCTATAAATCAAAGATGAATGAGAATTTCTAAAAATACCAAATTCTGACCTAAATATTTCAGAAGTTCAAACTCAAAATTCTCCTAGTTCAATCAAAATAAATGAAATCTATGGACATGTATAGTTTCAGGGAAATGATGTCTATATTTTATCTTCACAAATGCAAGCCTAACAATGCCTAAATATGAAGATAAAAGTTCAAGAAATATACCTCAAAACTGGAAATCGTGAAATGGATTTGAGCTTGTTTCAGGCAGTGGTGATGATCAGGTTTGCCTCCTTGGACCTCTAGGAAGCTAATGCAATGGCTGGCTTGAGTTAAGGGTGGCTGGAATGGTATAGAGAAGTCCAATTGTGATTCTCTATTTTTGAACTTGGAAATGGATGAAGATGGTGTTACAGTCATGTAATAGGGATAGGGATGGCTTATGTATGATGTTTGGAAGCTTTTGGAAGCAAAATGCCAAGAAATGCACGAGTGAAATGGAAGTTTGATGTTCTTGGTCAGAATATGCAACAAAGGTAGTTTTTGATGCAGTTCTGAGTTTTGGAAGTTTTTAGAGCTTGTGTATTTGTGTGCTATGTTGCAATAGACTTGTGTTTTTGTATGGAAATGTTGGAGAGCTATATCATAAAATATTTCTGAGTTATAGGGTTATGGCTCAATTGCTTGATTTTGAAGAAAAGTGAAAAATATGGTTTCAAGGCAGCCAGTACAAGCATGTAGAGTGGTTACCAACTTTAAACAAGCTTATCTGGCTTTGTAGAGGAAGCTTGTGCAAAGGGAACAAGTGCAAAGCTCAATTCAAGTTGACTTTGCATAAAGCTTGCTTTATGTAAATGACAATGGTGCCTTTGTACCATTAATGGAAAATTTTCTTGGATAAAGCTTGAATCAAGTGGATAATAGCTCAAAAGCAAGTGTAATCTTATAATTATGGAGAGATCTTGAGGTTTAGAGGCCTACAAAGCAAGATTGTGCAGCATAGGTTTGAAATTTGAATTTTGTTCATCACAAAATGACTTGTAATTCAAGTTTGAAAACCCTAACTTCCTCTCTTCGATTCTCCCTGCTCAAGAATGATCTCAAGGATTTCCTTGACATTTTGGAAAGCTTGTAATGTTCTCTACAACCCCTCATTGAATAACTTTTGAAAATTCTCCTTGGAACTATATGAAAAAGTGCCATGAAGTTAGGTCAAAATCCTGACCAAAATTAGGGCAAAATTTCACTAAGTGTTCAATTTCAAGACCATGACTTTATGAATTAATAACTTGAGATCCAAGCATTTTTAGAAGAAGTTGTGTAAATAAATGTTTTATATATCATGTAGATCTACAACTTACATGTTGAAAGTTTCTTTTGAATCCTCTTGCATCATGGTGAAACATTTACTCAAAGTTGTGAAAAAATATGAAGTTTTAAACACTTAGAAAAATTTCTAAGTTAGAAAACTTTGACTTTTCAAAATGAAATCTTGAATTTTTGATTTCTTGATGAATAAGTTTCATATTTTGACATTTTTTGATGAATTGTGATCTTTGACATTGGATTTTGACCAAAAAGTCAAAGTTTGACTTTTCAGTGTACAGTTGACTTTTGATCAATTGACTGAGAATTCACTATCAATCCAATTGATCTTGAGCAATGTTTTAGGTCATTCCATTAGGTAAAAAATATGCAATTTAACTCTTGAAATCATGCTTCAAACCAATTGACAATTTGCTAGGTCAAAAATCAGAAATTGCCCTTTCTCAGTCAAAACCCTAATTTTGACCATTTTGCCCTTTTGATGATTTGATCAAATTTCTTGAGGAATTATGGTCCAAACTTGATAAAATGATACATATGAGTTTATAATATTTATGTGAATAAAAAATCATGAAGTTTGATTGTAAATTGGCCATAGTTGACTTTTTCCCCAATACAACTGATTTTTAGGTCAACTGCTCAATTGACTAAGCAAAAGTGTGATCCAAGGCTTGAAACATGACATGAGTAATCTTGGGGGTCCATAATGACCCATAAAAGTCATATTAAGCATTGAAATTTCAATTATCCTTGTGAAATCTCAAACCCTAATTTTGGTCATTAGTGCTTAAGGAGGTGTCTTGAGCTGATCAACCCTAGTGTAGTCTTGAACCAAGAGAGATCTTTGTGAGAAAATACTTGATAAATGAGAGGGAAAATTTTGGGGTACAACATCTGGCCCTGTTCAATCTTCTTAAACCTGAAGAGTTAGATTGGAGGATCCGCCATTTGTGACTTGAAGGTGAAAGATGATTGAACACTAGAGTGCCCAGAAGTTTGCACTCGAAGGTGGATGGTGAATGGGCTTATAGATTCCATTTGGAGGAATGTTGGTAAAAACTGGAAGAAGTTGATAAAGAGAAATCGTATCGTATAATTGCTACGTTTTTAGTCTGTTTTTATACTGCATTAATCCATTTAACTCCCGGATGTTTCGAGTTTTTATGTCTTTTCACAGGTACAACATGTCTCAAGCATGTCTCAAGTCAATTTAGTGGAAAAAGATCATATGAAGAAAGTTAACATGAAAACCAGAAGAAAAGGAACAATTCTGCAAAGTTCTGGAGTTTTTGATGTTGTGACGGTCGTGACACATCACTTACGAACGTAACGCGCTGCTAAGCGTCTTACGCCTGTCACCTTTGTGTTACGACCGTAACACGCTTATTACATGAAGAATGCCCGTAACACACTTGTGGCAACCGTTACACGCTTAATCCAACTTTATGAAGAACGTGGAGATGTGGACAACGAAAAGAAAGGAGTCTTCAGATAGTCCTACAATCTCTCAACCTCACCAACACCCAGTCTTCCTGGTTTTTCTCCACAACTGAAGTGCAAAGCCCACGTTCTTGTTTTTTTTAACTGTCAATTTCTCCTCTATAAATACGAGATATTTCGATGAATTACAGAGTTTTATTTTTGACAGAGTTTTATTTTCACAAATTTCTTGCGGAGGGAAATTGCTATCTTAGTTAGAATTTGTTTTTAGCCTTAGACTTCATTTCGAGTTTCGATTCCGAAGGTTCCAATCTTGCCGACTTGTGGAAAAGGGAACTTGAGGAATAGTATTATTATTCAGGTTTTAATCGCATTTAATTTAATTTTAAGTACAATTTGTTTACGTTTAATTACTGTTATTTATTTATCATGAATGTTTCACTGATTTCCAATTATATTTCCTGTCTGTCTGTTTCAAGTACCATGGCTAGCTAAATTTCTAGAGTCGGGATGTGATAATAGTAACTGAATGGATTAAATTGTTCCTAAGCTAAAATCCAAATTAACTTAATTTCTGGCTGTGACTTTTTATAATTAAAATCAATCTTTTTGTTACGAGAGTAAGAAAAGTAGAATAGGTTAGGATCAAGACCACGAGAGTGTGAGGTTTTAACTGGATAACTAAAGTTAGGCATTTGATTTAAATACAGCGAGAGCGCTTTAAAACGAATTAGACTTTATTAAGTTTTCAAAGAATATTTTCTAAACACTTATGGGCTAGCGAGAGCAGGCATAGGGCTTTAGGGGTATAATCTGAGATAAGACCACGAGAGTGTGAGTTGAGGGTTTTTAAACTGATAATTTCTACAGAACCATTTAAGTTAAACATCTTTATATGCTTAGGTTTGATTAAATCCGCTTAGGTTCACTATATTACATACCGACCGCTTTATTATTATTATTTCCTTAGTTCGATTTAGTTTTCCTCTACTTTAACTTCTAAAAACCAAACGTGACAACATCCGCCTTAGCTAAACTAGCAAAACTTTATAGCACTACAGTGATTACAAAGTCCCGGTGGGTTCGATATCTTTTTATTACTACCGCGATAGGCTGTGCACTTGCAGTTAAGATACCGTTAGAAACATTAGGTCGATCAGAACTATCAGAAGTATCAGCACAAATCTCTTGTTGATTTATACTAAAACTTGATGTTTTACCTATGAGAAAAAGAGTTAGTAAATTGCAGATGCCTGCATGATGTTCACCAGATGTGGTATTATGTTAAATGCATATGGTATGTACATGCTATGATGTGTGAATGTGAGATGGATGTTTTTGTCCCGAAAAATAAATCCATGTCTGCTGCTGAGGAAATTCTGGGGGGTTGAATCCCTAATTACCGTTAGGGATGAAGAATATGCATATCTTCAAACTTTGTTAAAAGGATGCTTTCACTGGAGAATATCTCTTGAATGTCAGTTGTTATCTGGTCGGATCCAGGCTTCACAATTTGTTGAGGATGAAGTAGTCAACTTCCATCTGGTCGGATCCAGGCTTCACGAAAACTTACTGGAGGAATAGACGAATTAACTGTTATCTGGTCGGATTCCAGGCTTTATAGAAAATTTTCTTGAAATTGAATAGTTATCTGGTCGGATCCAGGCTTCACAACAACTTGCTGGGGATACGGAAGTTAACTGTTATTTGGTCGGATCCAGGCTTTATAGTAACTTGAAGTGGTAACTACTATCTGGTCGGGTCCAGGTTTCATGGTTTTTGGAAAGTTGTATTATTATTTGGTCGAGTCCAGACTTCATAGTGTCTCTCTAGGGATCATAGTTAGTTGTTATCTGGTTGGGCTCTAGGTTTCACAATAAACTGTTTGAAAAACTATTATTTGATCGGGTCCAGGCTTTGCAGATTTCTAAGGTTGACGAGGTCAATTGCTATCTGGTCGGGTCCAGGCTTTACCATAAACTATTTGGGGATTTAGTTGTTATATGGTCAGTTTCCATGTTTCACAACAAATCTCTGAGGGTAATTTCTATCTGGTCGGATCCAGGCTTCATAACAACTTGCTTGAAAAGATGAAATTGAAAACTGATATCTAGTCGGATCCAGGTTTCACAGTAATTTGTTGGGGCAGAGGCAAACTCTACTGGGGAAAATAAGTTAAACCTTGGTCGGGTTGAGTCCAGTTTCTTCTATATCTTTTAGACAATTATCTGGTCAGATCCAGGTTTCATAGTATCTTGAAATTGAGATCAACTATTATTTGGTAGGATCCAGGTTTCAGATACTCAAATTGTTATCTGGTCGGGTCCAGGTTTCAGTAATTCACTAGGGATAGTGGCAAACTCTACTGGAGAAGAGGAGTTTTGCTAATGATTTTGTAGGAATTAAACTGCTATCTGGTCGGGCCCAGGATTCGGCAATTGAAGAAGTCAAACTATTATCTGGTTGGGTCTAGGATTTAGTAATAACTTGAAAATTATGCTAATATCTGGTTGGGTCCTGGCTTCATAGTATATTTTTGGAAATAATAAAGGCTTTGCTGACGGCTTTACTGGGGATCAGGGGTTATGGCCCTATGATTTGCAATAATCTGAAAGGAAAATTCAAAATGGAGAGTATAGATTCAGTCGGGTATGACAGACTCATCTTGGGGAAGATACACTCAACTGGGAAGGATATACACAACTGGGGAATAACGGGCTCAGCTTGGGAGGATGGACTATGCCGGGGGAATACAGACTCGGTTGAGGAGGATGTACTCGGCTGGGGAATTTTATGGTTCCTCGATTGTTGTTGGGGAAATAAAACCTGTTGGGGAAATAAACCCTGTCGGGGAAGTGAGTTTCTTTTAGGAAGAGATCCATGAGGCTTCAACTTGTATTAATCGACTTATCTGGAGAGAGAGTTGCCAAGAGATTGAGACTTTGGTTGGGGATTATCCTATGCAAAGAGACTTTATGGGCAACTCCGTTGGAGAAAGGTTTATTGTAGCCGTCCTTGTGGGGATAATGATAATGAGATAACTCTATGGGGATATTTCATATACATTAAAGAGATGCTGGCTACTGCTTAGCAGGACACGTGTGCCAAATAGTTTTAATTATGTTCATATGCATATGTTCATTCAATTTTAGTCATTGGACAAATTTGCATTCAAAATAAAGACATAAATTTTGCACTTTAAAGTATATTTGTATTGATATTTTGCCCATGAATAGGCATTTTTGTACAGAGAGACGGAGATCCTAGTAAGAGGAAATCTTCGAAAGGAAAAAAAATTGAGAATGAAAATAAATAGCCATGTGAAATGATCTCATTGCCTTACAACTCTACTATTGCCCCCAATATCTTCGAATGTCCCTTGCCGTTGATAGAAGTTGATTTGATTGATCTTGGACCGTTTGAACTTGGACCTTGGTTATAAAATTGACTGTGTTGATTCCACGGGACATAGTCATACACTTTCAATCCTTAACTTTTGCCTGGACCGCTCTTTTGGGTTTTCGGCCCACCAGGATACCCTTTTTTGCCCAAGTCGCCCTTTCGGGTTTTCAACTTGCCGGGTGTACAATCTTTTGCATATATCCCTAATTTTTTCCCAAACCTTTTGGTTTGCCGGGATGCCCTTATTTTTCCTAGGTGTGTCAACCTAGCGGGTCTCTTATGCGTAGTATTTTTTAACTATGTACGCGTTTATAGGATGTGGGAAATCTTCACCATTCATGGTAGTCAGCATCATGGCACCGTCAGAGAAAACTCTCTTGACAACAAATGGCCCTTCATATGTGGGAGTCCATTTGCCTCTGGGGTCGCCTTGTGGTAGAATGATGTGTTTTATCACGAAGTTACCAACTTGATATACTTGAGGCTTGATCTTTTTGTTGAAAGCCTTGATCATCCATTTTTGGTACGTCTGACCATGGCAAACAACAGCTAAACATTTTTTGTCAATCAAGTTCAGCTGATCCAATCTCATTTGAATCCATCCGTCTTTGCCTAGGCCTGCCTCATTCATAATTCTCAGCGAGGGAATCTGAACTTCTACTAGAAAAACAGCTTCCATGCCATAGACTAGAGAAAAGGGAGTTGCCCCAGTTGATGTTCTAGCTGAAGTACGGTAGCCATGTAGAGAAAACAGCAACATCTCATGCCAATCCTTATAGGTTACTACCATTTTCTGCATAATCTTCTTGATATCTTTGTTGGCCGCTTCGACTGCGCCATTTATTTTCGGTCTATATGGAGAAGAATTGTGATGCTTGATCTTAAACTGAGTGCAAAGCTCATTGATCATAGCATTATTAAGGTTAGTCCCATTGTCGATGATGATCCTTTCGGGGATACAATAACGGTATATGAGGTTGTGTCTGATGAATCTGGCTACCACATTCTTGGTGACTGAGGCAAATGAGGCGGCTTCGACCCATTTGGTAAAATAGTCGATAGCAACAAGAATGGAGCGATGTCCGTTGAAAGCGGTGGGCTTGATCTCTCCAATCATGTCAATGCCCCACATTGCAAATGTCCACGAAGCGGTCATGACATTCAGACGGATAGGAGGCACATGCACCTTGTCAGTGTAGATTTGGCATTTGTGATAAGTTCTTGAATTTTGATGGCAAACAGTCTCCACCGTTGACCAATAGTAACCGGCTCTTAGGATTTTATTAGCCATCATATGTCCACTTGAGTGAGTACTAAAGAGTCCATCGTGCATGTCTTCCATGATCTCCTCCGCCTCCTTCTTGTCCATACATCAGAGTAGAGTTGAATCATGGTTGCGCTTGTACAATATCCCGTTACTTAGGAAGAATTTGGCTGCAAATCTTTGCAAGAACTTTCTGTCATTGATAGATGCCCCCTCTATATACTCTTATGCTTCAAGGTATCTCATCACTTCATGGTACCATGGATTTTCCGCATCGGTGTCAAGCTCATAGCAATGTGCAGGTTCATCGAATCTTTCAATTGTTATCATATGGGCTTCGTTGTCCCATCTGACCTTGAACATTGAAGACATGGTTGCCAAAGCGTCAGCCAACTGGTTTTATTCCCTAGGAAAGTGCTCAAAGGTGATCTCTTTGAAGTAAGGAATTAGGGATAGCACAAGTTCCTTGTAAGGGATAAGATTAGGGTGTTTAGTGTCCCAATATCCTTTTACTTGGATGATCACTAGGGAGAAATCCCCGAACACATCCAAATGCTTGATCCTTAAGTCAATAGCAGCTTTCATACCTAAGATGCATGCTTCATACTCGACCATATTGTTTGTGCAATCAAAGCATAGTCTGGCAGTGAAAGGAGTGTGGAAACCTTCAGGAGAGATGATCACAACACCAATTTCGTTACCTAAGGCGTTGGAAGCCCTATCGAATACCATAGTCCATTGGGATCCTTGTTCAGGTTCGTCATATGGTCCAGGTTTCGCACAGTCGGTTACCAGCATGATGTTCTCATCAGGGAAGTTGAAGTTCATTGACTGATAATCATCCACAGCTTGATGGGCCAAATGATCTACCAGTAGACTTACTTTGATGACCTTTTGAGTCGTGTATTGAATGTCGTACTCAATCAAGATCGTTTTCCATCTGGATATCCGTCTGGAAAGGGCAGGTTTCTCGAAGATGTACTTGATCGGGTCCATCTTAGAAATCAATAGAATGGTATGAGTCAACATATACTGTCTTAGCCGGCGAGCAGCCCATTCTAGAGCGTAGTAAGTTTTCTCGAGCAGTGAATATCTTGTTTCACAATCGGTAAAATTTTTGCTCAAGTAATAAATAGCATGCTCTTTTCGGCCAGACTCGTCATGTTGGCCCAAAACACACCCCATAGAGTTCTCTAATACTATCAAGTACATGATCAAGGGTCTTCCTTCAACTTGAGGCATGAGAATAGGAGGTTCTTGTAGGTATTCTTCGATTTTTTCAAAGGAAATCTGGAACTCATCATTCCATCTGACTACCTGATATTTCTTCAAGAGTTTGAAGATTGGCTCACAAGTAGCAGTCAAGTGTGATATGAAGCGAACAATGTAATTGAGACGACCCAGGAATCCTTTGACTTCTTTTTCAGAATGAGGGACTGGAATTTCTTGGATGGCCTTTACCTTGGCAGGATCAACTTCAATGCCTTTATTGCTGACAACAAAACCTAGAATCTTTCCAGATCTTACTCCAAACGTGCACTTGTTAGGGTTTAACCTCAGCTTGTACTTCTTCAGCCTCTCGAATAATTTGTACAAATGATCGAGATGTTCTTCTTTGGTTTATGATCTAGAAATCATATCATCCATATATACCTCTATCTCATGATGAATCATGTCGTGAAATAAAGCTACCATAGCCCTTTGATATGTTGCCCCTGCATTCTTTAATCCGAACGGCATGACCTTGTAGCAGAAGGTGCCCCATTGCGTAACGAAAGTAGTCTTCTCTATGTCTTTAGGAGCCATCCTTATTTGATTATAGCCTGAGAAGCCATCCATGAAAGAGAAGACTTTATGTTGGGTAGCATTATCAACTAAGACGTCAATGTGTGGTAGAGGGAAGTCATCCTTGGGGCTTGCCCTATTCAGATCCCTATAGTCTACGCGCACGCGAACTTTTCTGTCCTTTTTTGACACTGGTACCACATTGGAAACCCATTGGGGATAGGATGTCACAGCTAAGAATCCTACATCAAATTTTTTCATCACCTCAGCTTTGATCTTTTCATACATATCAGGCCTCATGCGACAAACCTTTTATTTAACAGGAGGGCAATCCTCTCTTGTCGGCATATGATGAACTCCGATATCGGTATTCAACCCAGGCATATCTTCATAAGACCAAGAAAACACTTCCATATAATCATGCAACATCTGAACCAACCTGCTCTTTACATTTCTTTCTAAATTAGCAGTGATCCTGATTTCCTTCTTATCTGACTCAGTACCCAGGTTGATAACTTCAACTGACTCTTCGTACGGTTGAATAGCTTTTTCCTCTTGTAATAGAAGTCTGGCTAGCTCTCTCGGTATGTCACAATCTTCCTCGCCTTCTTCTTTGGCTTGGTTGATAGGACATTCAAAGTCATAGTCGGCAATAGTAGAGTCATTGGCAATAGGATCCGGAGTGGATGTGGACCTGCAAGAGTGTGTGTGTGTGCATGTAAGATACATGGCTATTTTTTTTTAAAAAATGTATTTGCAAGAAAGGAAAGACAATGAACACAAATATTTGAATGCAAAAGAGTCCAATGTACTGAATGATCAAATGATTAGATGAACATAAATAAAACCCTTAACAAATGAACCAAAGTTCCCCGGGCCAGGAAAATGGCTGAAAAGTCATTGTTAAAATATTAGACAACATGTTCTTGAATTGAAAGAAAAGAAATAACAAGTAGATTACTCCTCAATGAAGGAGATGGGTACAAAGTGCTTTGTATGCCAATTATTCAGCTCCGTTGTAGTTGGATACACCCACTCTTCAAATGTAGCTCCTTCTTCAGAATCAACCACGACGTTGACTTCATGGCTTCCATTGCGGAGAGGTGGCTTTCCAGCACGAGCACACCTCACTTCCTTCTGATATTTGACGGTGAAGCCTAAACCAAACTTGTCTGCTTTAAATGGGATATCGAGGAGTTACCCCCAAGTATCGCAGTTTCCTTCTTCAATTGTTGCACGGGTGTCTTTGACTGAAACCATCTTTGGCATGGCCTTAACAGCTTTAGACTCATCAGAAGACCATTTGGTAGCAGCAATCATCGGTGGTACAACCTCAAAGGCTTGACACAGGGTCTCAATGAATTCTCCATCCATCTCTACATACTTGAAAGAGTTAAGGTGGATCACCATAAACTCTTCTTCTCCATAGACGGTGACTATTCTGCCCTTGACTGGATATTTAAGTTTCTGGTGGAGGGTTGAGGTTATTTCCCCAGCTTTATGGATCCATGGGCGACCTAACAGACAAGAATAGGCAGGACAAATATCCATAATATAGAAGGTGGAGTTAAAGATTTTGGAGCCCACTTTGATTGGAAGATCTACCTCCCCATGAATAATCCTCTTTGATCCGTCAAATGCCCTTACAATGATATCGCTTGGCTTCAAGACTAAACCTTCATAGTCTAGATGGCCTAACTCCCCCTTGGGTAATACATTCAGAGAAGAACCAGTGTCGACTAGCACATGTGCTAAGGTAGTCCCTTTGTACTCGATAGAAACATGTAAAGCTTTATTGTGATTCTTCCCGAGAGGTGTTAAGTCAGCATCTGAAAATCCCAAGCCATTATCAACTGGCAGGCTAGCCACACAATTCTAAAATTGGTCTGTTGTTGTCTCATGGGGGGCATGAGCCTTTTTCAGGAACTTGATTAATGTTCGAGCATGGGCATCGAAGCGAAGCAGCAATGACAACATTGAAATCTTAGAAGGGGTTTTCCCCAACTGTTCTACAATCTTGAAGTCACTTCTTTTTATGATCTTCAAAATCTCGTCCATCTCGCGAGCGAAGGGTTCTTCATCAGCTACGTCCTTGGAGGGTACTTCAATCACATCAGGCTCAACAACCTTCTCCTTCCCTCTTGTATTAGTACTTGGCTTGGCAGCAGTAATGCGGATGGGCGTCCTTGTAAAACCTGGTGGTGAGATATTGGGTGAAAATATTCTCCCAGTTCTAGTTACTTTGCTTGAACCAGCTATATTACCAACATTGTCATATTTTTCTTCTTCGATCCTGGCATCTTGTTTAATCCCATGATAGAACACCTTAGCACCATAATTCCATGGTACTGCCTTATTTGAAGAATAGGGAATCGGTCTGGGATTGGTAATTATTAAGGGAGCAACAATGGGTTCATTTGAAATCCTAATAGGACCTTTAGAGGTGATCCTAAGAGGCTTGTTTGAGATGGTAATAATGGAGAGGTCTTAACATTTGTTAGTCAAACTTTTTTGCAAGTGGGGTCTTCTCGAATAGAATTTTGTGGCTATCCATCAGGCGTTGTATGCCTTTCTTTAGCCCTTCACATCCACTGAGTTATCTTGTACAACACACACAGTCCTTTACGCAGCCAGGGAAAATCCCAGCTTTCAACTGATTGTTTTATATCATATTCAGCGGAGTAGTCAATTCTTCAATAGAGGAGACAAAAATTGCATCTTCGAAAGCATTAACACCTTTGTCATGCTTCGCCATTGGAGAAGTGATTACATTTGGGGGAGGAGGATCAAATTCAATAGTTTTGTTATCAATTAAATCTTGGATTTTGTTCTTCAAGGCCCAACACTGGTCAGTCTCGTGCCCGGGGCTGCTGGAGTGGTAAGCACAGTTAGCGTTCAGATTATACTTTGGTGACGAGGTGTCAGGGTTGGAGGGAGGATCACGCAATGTCACTAAATTAGCCTTGAGAAAATGTTGAAGGGCTTGAGACAGTGACATGCCTAACCTCGTAAATTGTCTTCTTGGAGTTTCAAAACATTGATAATTTGCAGATGGTCTTGGAGTAGGAGTTGGATTGGAGATTCAGACAACATTGACAGACGGCTGATTGTTCTTCTTGGTATGGGCCCTTGCCCCATACACAACATTGACTTCCTTCTTTGCAGCAAAAGGTTTCTTAATAGGATTGGGAGTGGAGTTAGATGCCACAGAGATCTTCCCACTTTTGATGCCACTTTCAACTCTTTCACCGGTTAAGATCAATTCGGTGAAACCAGAAGAAGAGCAGCCAACCAACAAATTAAAGAAAGGACCAGATAAAATTCCCATGAACATGTCGATCTGCTGCCTATCAGTCAAGGGAGGTTGGAACCTACTAGCAAGGTCTCTCCACTCTTGCGCATATTCCTTAAATTCTTCATTCTTCCCCATGGTCATATCTTGCAACTGAACCCTCGTTGGCGCCAAGTCGGCGTTGTACTGATACTGATGGTAGAAGGCAGTAGCTAAATCCTCCCAAGTATTAACACGAGAACCATATAACTGATAAAACCATTCAAGTTGCATTTCAGCCAAGCTCTCTTGGAAAAGTGAACCCAGAGCTTCTTATCAGTAGTGTGCGGCTGTATCTTGTGCATATAAGATTTCAAATGGAGTTTTGTACAAGAAACCCCATCGTACTTTGAAAATATTGGTATTTTAAATTTGTGGGGAATGACTACCCCAGAGATCAAACCCAAATCATCAAAATCTAAACCGGGGACGGCTTGGATTTCAACATCTTTCAATTTGTCTTCTAAATGCTTGTATTTGATATCAGCGGGTGGATACTGCTCATTGAAATAATCATCATCGAATACTTGATCATTGATACAGTCATCCTGAGTACTCTTGACCTCACCAATATGGCTCTCGTCCTCTTCAGATGAATTTACTCCTACTGGGATTTGACGGACTGTCTCCTTGAACCTTCTACCCATGTTAAGTAGAGCTTTCTTCTTTGGCTTCTTCTTAACGGCCAGCAAAGCCATCATATATTGCTTCCCATTGGATAGGGCTAGTAGAGTCTCCTGAAACTGAGAATTCTGGGTTTGGAGATCCTTCACAGTTTTCTCTAGATCCATCTTGCTGAGATAAGCAACAGAAAGATAAGGAAACCTGTTATGCGAAAACTTTTCATGTTATGATACATGGAATATGTACATGCAAATGATTTCAAAGATTAATGAAACAAACGTTAATTCTCATTAGACAAAACAAGAAAGATTACATCATTCCTCTTGGGCTTACAAAATAACTTTCTAAGATAAAAAGACCGAACACATCCTCTTTGGCGCGAGATAAGCGTTCACACTTTACTCTTCTTGTAGCTGCTTCGTAAGCTCCAAAACCCTCTTTTCACTAGCATAGAATTGAGCCTCGAAAGTATCCCGTTCTTACTTCAGTTGGATCTAACCCTTTTGTAAGTCTTCGAGAGAGGTAGGCATGTCGGGATGGAGGATAGTGTAGGGAACATCTCCTTTGACCATAGGCTCCACGATGACTGGTAAGATGGAGGGATAAGGCATCACAAGTTTCTGAGCACGAGCTCGTACCCATTTAAGGTAAGGCTCGAGGGGAATGGAATTCTTGTGTCCTAGTGTCTTGTTATCCACCTTGTTCACCATCCTCCATGCTCGAATAAATCTCTGGCAGTGACCTTGATCGTCGCTCTCGTAGTCAAATACCAAACCTTGAATAAGCATCTCGTGTGAACCATCCTTTCGGGTGTAACCAAACTGTCTTAAGTATAAGCAAGGGTTTTAGGTGATACCTCCTCTAATGCCAAGTAAAGGGACATTAGGGAATTCTCCACAATGATCAAAAATAGTAATATTCTCTATGGATCGGGAACACCAATCAATGTCTGAATGTTTGAGCGTCATCAACCTATGTGACCACCTTGAACCTTGCTCGTTCTTCAATACAGATTGGGGAAGATGCAAAATAAACCATCTTGCCAAGAGAGGAGTGCAACACATGAGGATACCTCTCTTCCTCAAAGTGTGAGAGCGAAAAGATTGTAGGATGTCTCCTAACAAAGTAGGCATCGGGTTACGAGACATGAAGATTTTTACGGCGTTTACATCTATGAGTTGGTCAGGATTTCGAAACAAAACCATCCCATAGATAAGAAGGGCCACAATTTCCTCAAAAGCTTGTAACTCCAAGGATTTCCAATCATCTTGAGCCTTCTCAAACAAAAACTTGGCTAAGAAACCTTTGACACCATTCCTTGTTTCCCAATTATTTATGACATTAGATGGTTGCAAGTTTAGAGCTTGAGCAATCTCTTCTGGCTTTGGATCTCTTTCCATACCGTTGAAAGGTAGTTGATTGAGAATAGGAATTCTCAAGAGTTGGGAGAATTTCTCCAAAGTTGGCACAAGTTGATAATCGGGAAAAGTGAAGCAATGGTGTAGAGGATCAAAGAACTGGAAGAGCACCTTCATCATGTCTTCATCAGCGTTGGAGGTGACCAGGTTTAGTAGGCGACTGTGTCTTTCGGTAAATGGAGAATTCTCAGGAACCCTTGATGCTAAATCTTTGAGTTGAGGAGGGATCCTTACGAGATTGACTTGAATGGTTTTCCTTCTAATAGAATCCATGTCCTACAAAATAGAACAAAGATAAATCTCAAGATCCTTGAAATGGTTACTGAGTATGAGTATGATGTTATGATGTTTATAATGTTATGTATAAGTAAATATATACAAACAAAACAAACAAGTCCTTAGGTTTAGTCTTGCATGGAGTCTTATAGGTAAGTACCCTCTTGAAGTTTAGTTGGCTCAAACCTATCCTAGCAATAGTAACTGGGTTCTAAGGGAGCTCAATATCACCGATTTGTTTCTTCGGGCATTGTTTTAGCGCAAGCCTCTTAAATGGCGATCGAAATATCCCGAAAAACCAAACCTCAATGAGTGTAGTATCGAGTATCTACCAACTTCGGATTGCACCAAAGTCGGTCATCTCACTACGTCCTAATGGCCAAATTGGTCAAGTAAAGGTTCTAAAAGTTCATTAGTGCTTCATGACATTACTCAGCGGCCTCGTATTCTCCTTGACTACTCAAGGGCTACCGGTACCCACAAATATGTCGCACTAACATAGCTATTTCTTAGACCATGTAGGTATACCCCGTACAGTTTCCACAACGTATTACTACTTACCTATAAGGTATCCAAAATCCGGGTAGAAGATTCAAACCCAAACAAAGAACCATAATGTAAAGCATACAAGTCAAACAATGAAAGCAAGTAAATATGATCTAGCCCTAAGGTAACCCCACTTTTAAAATTCTCCCCAGCAGAGTCACCAGTTCTGTGATACAGTGGGAGAACTGACTTGGTGGTTTTGCATTTTATCGCAAATGTTGCGGTTAGCAAGAGTCACCACCGACTTTTCATTTATCCAAAAGGAAAGGCTGAAAAGAACAGGAAAGACCTTTGAGATGTTTTCTTGAGTTCGGGGGGTAGATTATGAAAAGGGTAGGTATTAACACCCTTTTCATCCATGATTTTCCATGGGCTCTTAGTTACTTGCTAGATCACTTGCTTTTGTTTGAAAAATATGCTTTGTGTGGTTTTTGAAAGTATTTTGAAAAAACGCCTTCGTTTAGGCAAACTTTGTAATGATTCTCGTTCGTAAGAATGTATACAAAGTATTGATCTTTTGAAAATGTTTTCAAGTTTGAAAGGTGTTTTGAAAATTTTGGTGTTTGTTTTGAAAATAGCAAGGATGTTTTGTTTTGAAATTGAAGAAAATGATTAATTAAAATTAAATAAAATTAACTTAAACTAATTAAGAAAAGAAGTTAATTTGAAAAGGATTTTTAGGGTCTTTTATGAAAAGGTTTTAAATTAATGAAAACAAAATGTAGATTAATTAAAATAAAATAACCTAAGTCTTAAATTAATTTTAACTAGGAAAATAAAATAATATATTAATTTAACATAAGTCTAAAAATTAATTATTTAAGAAGAAATTAATTTGTTTTAAGAAAATGTTATTTAGCCTTTTGTTTTATGGAGAAAATAAAATATATAAGTATAAATAATAAATAATAAATAAATTTGAATTTTTTTATGATTTTATGAAAATAATAATAGTAATAATAATAATAATAAAAATATTAAATAAGAAAAGAAATAAAAAAAAACAAAAATAAGAAAAAAGAAAATAATTAAAGAAATTTGGGCCAGGGGTGCACAAGCAAATCAAAGTTAGTAAAAGAAAAAAACAATAGGCCCAAATGTTGAAAGCACAAGCGCTGCAAACAAAAAAAATATCAAAGAAGTGAAAAAATGGAAAAAGGTCACACTGGGGTTTGAACCCAGGACCTCATAGTGACATACGCGCGCTTTAACCACTGGGGTGGTGATACATCTGTTAACTTGTGTGAAAGGATAAATATATAACACAAAACGCGCCCTGATTACACTTCATCTTCAACCTCCAGCCAAAGGATCTGTAACTTGCTCATTTCTCAACCATTTGCAAAAATGTAAACATGAAAATTGCACCATTTTGTCACACGAATCCAACCATATAAATATCATAGGCTATAAATCAAAGATGAATGAGAATTTCTAAAAGTACCAAATTCTGACCTAAATATTTCAGAAAGTTCAAACTCAAAATCCTCCTAGCTCAATCAAAATAAATGAAATCTATGGACATGTATAGTTTCAGGGAAATGATGTCTACATTTTATCTTCACAAATGCAAGCCTAAAAATGCCTAAATATGAAGATAGAAGTTCAAGAAAAATACCTCAAAAATGGAAATCGTGAAATGAATTTGAGCTTGTTTCAGGCAGTGGTGATGATCAGGTTAGCTTCCTTGGACCTCTAGGAAGCTAATGCAATGGCTGGCTTGAGCTGAGGGTGGCTGGAATGGTCTGGAGAAGTACAACTGTGATGCTCTATTTTTAAACTTGGAAATGGATGAAGATGGTGTTATAGTCGTGTAATAGGGATAGGGATGGCTTATGTATGATGTTTGGAAGCTTTTGGAAGCAAAAGGCCAAGAAATGCACGAGTGAAATGGAAGTTTGAAGTTCTTGGTCAGAATATGCAACAATGGTGGTTTTTGATGCAGTTCTGAGTTTTGGAAGTTTGTAGATCTTGTGTATTTGTGTGTGATGTTGCAATAGACTTGTGTTTTTGTATGGAAAAGGTTGGAGAGCTATATCACAAAATATTTCTGAGTTATAGGGTTATGGCGCAATTGCTTGATTTTGAAGAAAAGTGAAAAATCTGGTTTCAAGGCAGCTAGTACAAGCATGTAGAGTGGTTGCCAACTTTAAACAAGCTTATCTGACTTTGTAGAGGAATCTTGTGCAAATGGAACAAGTGCAAAGCTCAATGCAAGTTGACTTTGCATAAAGCTTGCTTTATGTAAATGGCAATGGTGCCTTTGTGCCATTAATGGAAAAATTTCTTGGATAAAGCTTGAATCAAGTGGATAATAGCTCAAAAGCAAGTGTAATCTTCTGATTATGGAGAGATCTTGAGGTTTATAGGCCTAAAAATCAAGATTGTGCAGCCTAGGTTTGAAATTTGAATTTTGTTCAGCACAAAATGACTTGTAATTCAAGTTTGAAAACCCTAACTCCATCTCTTCGATTATCCATGCTCAAGAATGATCTCAAGAAGTTCTTGGACATTTTGGAAAGCTTTTAATGTGCTCTACAGCCCCTCTTTAAATCACTTTTGAAAATTCCCCTTAGAACTATATGAAAAAGTGCCATGAAGTTAGGTCAAATCCTGACCAAAACTAGGGCAAAATTTCACTAAGTGTTCAATTTCAAGACCATGACTTTATGAAGTAATAACTTGAAATCCAAGAATTTTTAGAAGAAGTTGTGTAAATAAATGATTTGGACATCATGGAGATCTATAACTTTAATGTTTAAAGTTTCTTTTGAATCCTCTTGCATCATGGTGAAAATTTTACTCAAAGTTGTGAAAAAACATGAAGTTTTAAACACTTAGAAAAATTTCTAAGTTAGAAAACTTTGACTTTTCAAAATGAAATCTTGACTTTTTGATTTCTTGATGAATAAGTTTCATATTTTGACATTTTTTGATGCATTGTGATCTTTGACATTTGATTTTGACCAAAAAGTCAAAGTTTGACTTTTCAGTGTATAGTTGACTTTTGATCAGTTGACTAAGAATTCACTATCAATCCAATTGATCTTGAGCAATGTTTTAGGTCATGCCATTAGGTAAAAAATATTCAATTTAATTCTTGAAGCCATGCTTCAAACCAATTGACCATTTTCTAGGTCAAAAATCAGAAATTGCCCTTTCTCAGTCAAAACCCTAATTTTGACCATTTTGCCCTTTTGATGATTTGATCAAATTTCTTGAGGAATTATGGTACAAAATTGATCAAATGATACATATGAGTTTATAATATTTATGTGGATCAAAAATTATGAAGTTTGACTGTAAATTGGCCATAGTTGACTTTTTCCCTAATACAACTGATTTTTAGGTCAACTGCTCAATTGACTGAGCAAAAGTGTGATCCAAGGCTTGAAACTTGACATGAGTAATCTTGGGGGTCCATAATGACCCATGAAAGTCATAAGAAGCATTTAAAGTTCAATTATCCTTGTGCAATCTCAAACCCTAATTTTGATCATCAGTGCTTAAGGAGGTGTCTTGAGCTGATCAACCCTAGTGCAGTCTTGAACCAAGAGAGATCTTTGTGAGAAAATACTTGATAAATGAGAGGGAAAATTTTGGGGTACAACACCTATATATAGAGAATGTTACTATCATTGACCGTTATGGAGAATTCCCTAATGTCCCCTTACTTGGCATTAGAGGAGGTATCACATACAACCCCTGCTTAGCCTTAAGACAGTTTGGTTACGCCCTAAGGAATGGCCCATATGAGATGCTCATTCAAGGTTTGGTATTTGACTAGGAGAATGACGATCAATTTCACCGCCAGAGGTTTATCTGAGTTTGGAGGATGTTGAACAAGGTAGATAGCAAGATATTGGGGCATAAGAATTCCATCCCTCTTGAGCCTTACCTCAAATGGGTACGAGCCCGTGCTCAAAGTCTTATAATGCCTTATCCATCCATTCTCCCGGTTATCATAGAGCCTGTTGTGGAAGGAGATGTTCCATACACTATCCTGCATCCTGACATGCCCACCTCTCTCGAAGACTTACAAAAGAGTTGGATACAACTTAAGGGGGAGTGAGACACCTCTGAGGCCCAATTCTACGCCAGTGAAAAGAAGGTTCTGGAAATCCCCAAGAAACTTCATGAAGAGTGGAGCTTGAACGCCTACATCGAACCAAAGAGGATGCATACAACTTTTTTATCTTAGAGTTTTTGGTATTTCTTTGTAAGCCCAAAAGAGGCATGATGTACTCAAACTTTGATTTATTAATATGACATGTGTTACTTTTTGGTCTAAAGCAAATTTAAATCTCTAATTTCCTTGAAATGATTGCATATGCATCTCCATTCATCATAACATAAGCATGTTTCTTACAACAAGTCTCCTCATCTTTCTACTATTTATTTCAGTAAGATGGATCTCGAGCAGACAGTAAAAGACCTCCAGGCGCAAAATGCTCAATTTCAACAGATGTTCTTGACTCTAGCCAAAGGACAAGAGGATTTGAAATCTTTGTTGATTGAAGAAAAGAAGAAGAAATCAAAGAAAACAACCGGAGTTCTAAATCTAGGAAGAAGGTTCCAAGGACAAGCCAGACGGACCCTGTACTTTGCAATATCATCTGGTGAAAAGGATAATCAAGAAGGGAAAAGCAAGGAAGTGACTGCCCAGCCAGAATCTGAAGACTCCAAAGAACAGTATCCCCCGGCTGACGACAAATACAAACATTTGGAAGAGCGCCTAAGTGCAATGGAGATTCAGAAAGTGCCCGGGCTGGACTTTGAAGAGCTGGGTTTGGTTTCTGGGATTGTTATTCCACCAAAGTTCAAGGCACCAGTGTTTGCTAAGTACGACGGGGTTTCGTGTCCCAAGATGCACCTCCGATCTTATGTGAGGAAGATACAGCCTCATACTACCGACAAAGATTTCTGGGTCCACTTCTTTCAAGATAGTCTATCCGGGACTCAGCTAGATTGGTTCTATCAACTGGAAAGGGCTAATATCCATAATTGAGAAGACCTTTCCGCTACTTTTTGTAAACAGTGTCAATACAACACAGACATTGCTCCCACCTGTACTCAACTCCAGAGTATGGCTATGGGTTCAAGTGAAGGTTTCAAAGTCTACGCTCAAAAATGGAGGGACCTGGCAAGAAGAATCCAGCCTCCCCTGCCTAAAAGGGAGCTAGTGGATATGTTTCTAGGGACCTTGTCTGGGCCATTTTTCAATCATCTAATTAGAAGATCCTCAGCAGGCTTCATTGAATTATTCTTGACTGGGGAAAGAGTGGAAGCCGGGATTAAGAGTGGAAAGATCGAAAAAGACGCATCCTCCAGTGCCGTGAGAAAACCATTTATTAGGAAGAAAGAGGTTGGTGTTATGTATCCTCAAAGGAATCAAGATAGAAATGAACATTGTCCAATGGTAGGGGCTGTCATGATCCCTAAGCCTGCACCTACTCAACAAAGAAGCAACCAACCTAGAACAGAAAGACCGGTAAGACAGTTTACTCGGATTAATATGACACTATCTCAAGTCCTGCCACATTTGTTGAGATCTAATCTGGTAACTTTGAAGGAAGCCCCGAAGAATCCCAACACCGCATCTCCTCATTACCATCCTAATGCTCGTTGTGCTTACCATTCAGAAAGTCCATGCCATGATACCAACAACTGTTAGGCTTTGAAAAACTAGGTGCAAGACCTTCTCAAAGCAAAAGAAATTGAATTTGATGCTCCTGAAATCCCAAATTTTATCACCGCTCCTATTCCTAAGCATGGCCGTGATGTTAACACTATTGAAGATAACATGTTTGTTACTGCTATTGATGAACTTGTTACTCCTCTCCTGACTGTCAAGAAGAACCTGTTAAAAGCCAGTTTATTTTCGGGCTGTGGCAAAGGCTGCCACCTCTGTTTATCCCTACCAACTAGCTGTCATTTACTGAAAGCAGGTGTCCAGCGCCTAATGGATGACAAAGAGATTTTGTTTGAGAAGACTCCCGTTCCAACCATTTCTTACAATGATGTTTCAATAGTAACCATTTCCGCCAATCCTTCCAGGGTCTCCACCAAAAGACCCGTTAGGATTACATTAGTTCCTAAGGTGACTCCACTGATAATTACTATGTCAGGGCTGATCCCGTACTCCTTAGATAAAACTGTCCTATGGAACTATGGGGGCGACGTCTACTATCACGGCGTAAAATAGGATTGGCTGGCTGATGAAGACTCAATTTTTGAGAAGGATAACCCCGACATCAGCAACATTGCGGGAACCAGCAAGATAACCCGAAGTGGAAGAATATTCTCTCCCAGGGTTTCTCCTCTGAAGACTGTTATCGGTCCTGTGATCATCCCTGCTTTTGTTCCCGTTGAGACTACTACTACAGTTCCTATAGTTACCCCTGTTGATACCCCTACCACCGAGTCAACCTAGACTCGTGGCAAAGGCATTCTGGTTGAACCTGTCCGGATGAAGGCGCAATCAGTATCTATCTCGGAAGCCTCCGAAAAGGAGATGGAAGAAATTCTGAAAATTATAAAGAGAAGCGACTACAACATAGTCGAACAGCTAGGGCAGACTCCGTCAAAGATTTCCATGCTAGCTTTATTGTTGTGCTCCGAGGCTCATGCAAAGGCCTTGGTGAAATTCCTTAAAACTACCCACGTACCACAAGAAACCTCTGCTGATCAGCTCCGAGACTGTGTGGCCAGCTTGATCGCGGATAATGGTTTAGGCTTTTCTGATGCTGACCTGACACCTAGAGGGAGGAAACATAACGAGGCATTATATGTCTCTGTCGAATGCAGGGGCACAACTTTGGCCCATGTCTTGGTCGATACCGGTTCGTCTTTGAATGTGCTTCCTAATAAGGCTCTTGATTGACTCGACTGTGAAGGTTTGACCTTAAAACCCAACAACATAGTGGTAAGGGCCTTCGACGGTTCTTAGAGGATGGTGCATGGGGAGGTGGACATCCCCATAAAAGTTGGAACTCAAACCTTTGATTCAACTTTTTACGTGATGGACATTTGCCCTTCCTATTTCTGTTTATTGGGCCGGCCATGGATTCACAGCGTTGGTGCCATCACCTCTACATTACATCAGATGCTGAAATACCCAACCAAGGGAAAAATCATTATTGTCCATGGAGAAGAGGAATATATGGTCAGTCACTTGAACTCCTTCCGATACGTGGAATTGGATGGTGAATTAATTGAAACTCTACTTTAGCACTTCGAGGAAGTCCCACAAACAGTGGCAGCTACCAAGACTGTTTCCCAGATCCCAAAGATTACAAGACCTCCCCTAAAGATGTCTTCTCTGAAAGATGCCAAGGCAGTGATCGAAGAAGGTAGGTGTACTATTTGGGGCCAACTCCCGGATATCCCTTACAAATATGACAAATTTGGTTTCGGTTTCACTTCAGGATCCACGAAAGATGTTCGTCGTACTCGTGCCGGGGGACCACCTTTAAAGATCAGTAACCACAGAGTCAATGCAGTGGAGGATGATGATGATGACAGTTGTGACCTAGAAGATTGGATTTTCCCAACCATCAATGGAGGACTCAGCAACTGGAAAGCTAAATATTTTGTCCCAATTACTTTTATCCAACAATAATTGTCTTTAAATTTTTGTCGGACTTGTAATAATTAAACAATTCAGACTTTTAAAACCTTGTGTCTTACCCGAGGCACAACGGTCCATTTGTAAGGGTTGTTACCTCATTTTCATATGTCATCAATGAATCATGGACGTTTTTGCATACAAACTTTGTGCTCTTTGTCTTTCTTTTTCTACATTTTTATTTCTTTCAAAGATAGTTATACTCTTACACACGCTCACATTCAAAATGCAGATCTACATCCATTCGGGATCCCATGGGTAACAATTCTGCTATGGCCTTTTGTGACTCTGAAAATCTAATCTACCAAGCCGAAGACGAAGTTGAGGAATATTGTCAAGTTCTAGGGGAACTTGCCAGGTTGCTACAATAGGAAGAAAGGACCATACAACCCCACGAAGAACCAGTGGACACAGTTAACTTGGGTACCAAAGAGGACAAGAAAGAAGTCAAGGTAGGAGCCAATCTGGAATCTAGTGTCAAGAAGCGCTTAATTCAGTTGCTACAAGACTATGTTGAGGTCTTTTCCTGGTCGTACGAAGACATGCCAGGACTTAATGTTGATATCGTGGTCCATCGCCTATCGATAAAAGATGACTGCCCTCCGGTAAAACAGAAAGTCTGTCGCATGCGGCCAAACATTTCAGAGAAGATCAAGGCTGAAGTCATGAAACAATTCAACGCCAGATTCTTAGCCGTCACCTCCTATCCACAATGGGTCGCCAATGTTGTTCCAGTGCCTAAAAAGGACGGAAAAGTACGAATGTGCATGGACTACAGAGACTTGAATAGGGCAAGCCCCAAGGATGATTTCCCGCTTTCCCATATCGACATTCGGGTTGACAATACCATACAACATAAAGTGTTCTCATTTATGGACGGTTTCTCAGGATACAATCAAATTAAAATGGCCCCTGAGGACATGGAGAAAATGACCTTCGTCACACAGTGGGGCACATTCTCTTACAAGGTTATGCCATTCGGGTTGAAGAATGCTGGGGCAACCTATCAACGTGCCATAGCAGCTCTATTTCACGACATGATACATCACGAAATAGAGGTCTATGTGGATGACATGATAGCCAGATCTCAAACTGAAGAGGAACATCTTGACCATTTGCAGAAACTGTTTGAGAAACTAAAGAAATACAAGCTGAGGTTGAACTCGAATAAATGCACATTTGGGGTGAGGTCCGCTAAACTCCCAGGATTCGTCGTCAGTGGTAAAGGTATCGAAGTAGACCCTGCCAAGGTGAAAGCAATACAAGAAATTCCTTCTCCTTGCACTGATAAGGAAGTCAGAGGATTCTTAGGACGCCTAAACTACATTGCCAAACTCATTTCTCACCTGACTGCTACTTGTCAACCAATCTTCAAATTACTGAAGAAAGATCAAGTATTCAAATGGAATGATGAATGCCAAGTTGCCTTTGACAAGATCAAGGAGTACCTACAAGAGCCTCTTGTTTTGATGTCGCCAGTCGAGGGAGGACCCTTGATCATGTATCTAACTGTCTTGGAAAATTCAATGGGGTGTGTGCTGGGGCAGCATGACGAGTCTGGCCGAAAAGAGCATGCTATTTACTACCGGAGCAAAAAGTTTACCGACTGTGAAATAAGATATTCACTACTCGAGAAAACTTGTTGCGCTCTGGCATGGGCTGTTCGCTGGCTAAGACAGTATATGTTGACGCATACTACCTTATTGATATCCAAGATGGATCCAATAAAATACATATTCGAAAAACCTGCCCTCTTTGGGAGAATAGCAAGATGGCAGATGATTCTAACTGAATACGACATTCAATACACTACCCAAAAAGCAATAAAGGGCAGTGTACTAGCCGATCACCTTGCTCATCTAGCTGTGGATGACTACCAGCCCATGAAATTCGAATTCCCAGATGAAGACATCATGATGGTAAGCAACTGTGAGGAACTCAGACCATATGACGGACCTGAACAAGGATCCCGATGGACCCTGAAGGATGTCATACTCTCTTTACCGCAAGACTTTGCTTCAACTGTACTAATAATATGGTAGAATACGAAGCGTACATTTTTGGTCTCAAAGCTGCCATAGATTTGGGAATCAAGTTCTTAAGTGTATTTGGAGATTCAACTTAGTCAACAGTCAGATCAAAGGAGAATGGGACACAAAGAACCCTAACCTTATCCCCTACAAAGAACATGTGTTGACATTAATCCTGTACTTTGAGGAAATTACCTTCGAGCATTTTCCACGAGAGGAAAATCAGCTAACAGACGCGCTAGCCACAATGTTATCCATGTTTAAACTCAAGTGGGGTAACGAGGCTCCCCAGATCACCATTGAACGGATGGATGAACCATCTTACTGTCACGAGATCGATATTGAAGAAGTAGTGGACCAGCCTTGGTTCCATGAAGTAAAGAGGTATCTCGAGACTCAAGAGTACCTGGAAGGAGCTTCAGTCAATGATAAGAAGTTCTTGAGAAGATTCTCTGCTAAGTTCTTCATCACTAATGGCATTCTCTACAAGCGCAACCATGACTCCGTTTTGCTTCGTTGCATCAACAAGGTTGAGGTAGAAAAGATCATGGATGATCTACATGAATGCACTTTTGGCACCCATTCCAGTGGGCATACAATGGCTAAGAAGATCCTACGGGCAGGGTATTACTGGTCTAACATGGAAGCAGATTTCTATCAACATTCATGAACCTGCCACAAGTGTCAGGTCTAAGCTGGCAATGTTCCTCTAAATGTCCTGACTGCTCCCTGGCCATTCGCGATGTGGGGTATCGATATGATTGGAGAAATAAAACCTACAGCTTCTAATGGACACCGTTTCATCTTAGTGGACATTGACTATTTCACGAAGTGGGTTGAGGCAACTTCTTTCACTTCCGTTACCAAGAACGTTGTGGCCCGTTTCATCAAACAGAATCTCATCTGTCGGTACGATATCCCAAAGAGAATTATTACAGACAATGGTATGAATCTCAACAATACTATGATCACCGCACTATGCACATAATTCAATATCCAGCACCATAACTCTTCCCCTTACCGGCCAAAGATGAATGGCGCTATCGAAGCTGCAAATAAGAACATCAAGAAGATCATACAAAAAATTACAGTAACCTACAAGGACTGGCATGAGATGCTACCATTCACTCTCCATGGTTATCGTACCATGGCGCGCACATCAACATGGGTAACTCCCTTTTCCTTGGTATACAACATAGAAGTTGTTCTACCAATTGAAGTCCAAATACCTTCTCTGAGAATCATAAAGGATGCAGGGCTGAGTGAAGACGATTGTATCCAAGCTCGACTTGACCAGTTAAACCTAATTGATGAGAAGAGGCTTACGGATGTCTGTCACGGCTATCTGTCACGGCCAGATGTACCAAAAACGTATGATCAAAGCGTTTAACAAAAAGGTCAGGCGTCAGGTATATCAGGTTGGTGACTTGGTAATCAAGCGTATCATATTACCACAAGGTGATCCCAGGGGAAAATGGACTCCTACGTATGAAGGAACATTTGTGATCAAAAGCATATTCTCTGGTGGAGCAATGATCTTAACCATTATGGATGGCGACGACCTCCCACACCCTGTAAACGCAGACATAGTCAAAAGATACTACGCATAAGAGACCCGCTAGGTTGACACACCTAGGAAAAAAAGGGCATCCCGGTGAACCACAAAGGTTCGGGCAAAACTTAGGGATAAAATAAAAAAATCTGTACACCCGGCAAGCTGAAAACCTGAAAAGGCGGCTTGGGCAAAAATGGGTATCCTGGTGGACTGAAAACCCGAAAGGGCGGTCCAGGAAAAAGTTATGGAATTAAAGCGTATGACTATGTCCCGTTGGATCAACTTACAGTCAACCTTTAGCTTTGACTGACAAACTCAGCAGTCCTGATCAATCCAATCAACTTCAGACAAGGCAGCAAGTGGACAAGACGCTCAGAGACACGAAGGCTATAGCAGAATGGGAACCCCAAGGGATTATTTCACATAGTTATCTTTTCTTTGTATCAAATTTTTATTTTTCTACGACGATATTCTCTTACTAGGATGTTCATCTCATTGTACAAAAAATACATATTCAAGTTTGTACAAAGATATCCCTTTGAAAGTGCAAAACTATATGTTTTTTTCTTTTTTCGTGCTTTGTTTGCGAAAACGTCCAATGATTTATTTTTGAACATATGCATTTGAACGTAACTACTGTTTACAAATGAACAAAAAAAAGGAACAAAAAATAGAAAGACAATCACTAATGGCTTTAAGAAATAGGATAATATCTTTAGACTATTCCATAAAATCCCCCACAGTGTGAAGCTTAATGATATCAAGCTCTCTCACATCCGCGGCAGAACAAAACTTCCAGTTAGCACTCCCCAGTAAAAGTCTTCCAATTTCTCAGGATTCCCCAGCAGGATTCCACGAGATCTACAAGCAATACACGATGTTTCCCTTACAACAGAGTTTATTTCTCTAACAAATGGAAGCTTATCAACTCATCTGCACTTCAAAACATGAAGAATTGCACTCCTCATACCTAGAAACACTCTGGGATTTATTTTCCCCGACTCCAGCAACACTGTGGCATAACGATTAACATGTCCATACATCGCTCCCATACGTCATAACATTGACAACACAAATACATACGAGACAATCTCATTTATTTTGAGAACATCATTACACCATGCATTTCATACATCATGACATTATATACAACTAACCTTTCATCTTTTTCAGGAAAGATCAATCAACAGAAAATTGTCATCAAATTTTCAACAAGTCAATTACAGATCAATTCCCAAGAAAGGATTGGTCAACTGTCTATACAAAAGATGTTTCTTTCAGACTCCTGCCGGTTCAGTCTAAATATCTCAACAATTTATTCTGATTCTTTTCCCACATCTGTCTTCTCTGGTTCAGATAAATCTCTCAATGTTTTGTTCTGATTCTTGTCCAGATCTCTTCCGGTTCAGATAAATCTCTCAATGATTTATTCTGATTCTTTCTCGCAGACGCTTTATCTGATTCAGATAAATCACACAAAGATTTACTCTGATTCTTTCCAGTTAAAGAATATTCAAGATATCTTTTGGTTCAGTTTAAAACCCTCAACGGTTTATCCTGATACTTTCCAAAGGAATATTTCGGGTTCAGATAAATCTCTTAACGTTTTATTCTGATTCTTTCCCGCAGACGCTTTCTTTGGTCCAGATAAATCACACAAAGATTTACTCTGATTATTTCCAGTTAAATAATATTCAAGATCTCTTTTGGTTCAGTTTAAACCCCTCAACGGTTTATCCTGATACTTTTCCCAGGAACATTTCGGGTTCAGATAAATCTCTCAACGGTTTATTCTGATTCTTTCCTGCAGACACTTTCTTTAGTTCAGATAAATCACACAAAGATTTAATCTGATTTCTTTCCAGTTAAAGAACATTCAATTTTTCTTTTGGTTCAGTTTAAAACCCTCAACGGTTTATCCTGATACTTTCCAAAAAGAACACCTCTGGTTCAGATAAATCACTCCAAGATTTATTCTAATTCTTCCCAGTCAAACAACATAGAAGACTTCTTCTGGTTCAGATAAGTCGCTCCATAGATTTATTCTAATTATTTTCCAGTTGAAATCAAGTTCAGACTTAGTACATTCTCTATCAACAGTCACCCGTGGATGGCATCTATAATCCCATCTCTGGAAGATCTCCATCATTCCTCCAAATGGCATCTATAAGCCCATTCCCATTTCATCTTCAAGTGCAAATTTTTGGGCACTCTAATGTCCAATCATCTTCCAACTTCAAATCACGAATGGAAAATCCGCCAATCTAACTCTTCAGGTTTAAGAAGATTGAACAGGGGCAGCTGTTGTACCCCAAAATTTTCCCCCTTGTTTATCAAATATTTTCTCACAAGATCTCCTTTAGTTCAAGACTGCACAAGGATTGATCAGCTCAAGACACCTCCTTTAGCACTGATGATTGAAATTAGGGTTTGAAATTTCACAAGGATAATTGAACTTTCAATGCCTCATATGACTTTCATGGATCATTATGGACCCCCAAGATTACTCATGTCAAGTTTCAAGCCTTGGATCACATTTTTGCTTAGTCAATTGAGCAGTTGACCTAAAAATCAGTTGTATTGGGGAAAAAGACAATTGTGGACAATTTAAAGTCAAACTTCATAATTTTTGAACCACATAAACATTATAAACTCATATGAATCATTTTATTCAAGTTTGGACCACAATCCCTCAAGAAATTTGATCAAATCATCAAAAGGGCAAAATGGTCAAAATTAGGGTTTTGACTGAGAAAGGGCAATTTCTGATTTTTGACCTGGCAAATGGTTAATTGGTTTGAGGAATGATCTCAAGATCTCAATTGCATCATTTTGACCTAATGGCATGACTCAAAATATTGCTCAAGATCAATTGGATTGATAGTTGAATTTCAGTCAACTGATCAAAAGTCAATTGTATACTGAAAAGTCAAACTTTGACTTTTTGGTCAAAATCAAGTGTCAAAGATCACAATTCATCAAAACATATCAAAATTTGAAACTTGTTCATCAAGAAATCAAAAAGTCAAGATTTCATTTTGAAAAGTCAAAGTTTTCAAACTTAGAAATTTTTCTAAGTGTTGAAAACTTCATATTTTTCACAACTTTGAGCCTATTTTTCACCATGATGCAAGATGATTAAAAAGAAACTTTCAACATGAAAGTTGTAGATCTCCATGATATCTACAACATTTATTTACATAACTTCTCCCAGAAATGCTTGGATCTCAAGTTATTAATCTATGAAGTCATGGTCTTGAAACAAAACACTTAGTGAAAATTTTGCCCTAGTTTAGGCAGGATTTTGACCTAACTTCATGGCAATTTTTCACATAGTTCCAAGGGGAATTTTCAAAAGTAATTCAAAGAGGGGTTGTAGAGAAAATTACAAGCTTTCTAAAATGTCCAAGAACTCCTTCAGATCATTCTTGAGCAAGGATAATCGAAGAGAGGAAGTTAGGGTTTCAAACTAAACTTATAGGTCATTTTCATGATGAACAAAAATGCAATTTCAGTGTTAGGCTGCATAATCTTTCTTTGCAGACCTTCAAAATTGTGTATCTATCCATCATTAATGGATTACACAAACCTTTTAGCTTTAATACAAGTGGTTTAAGCTGTATCCAATTCACATTTCCATTGATGGCACAAAGTGAACACTTCCATTTTGGAAAAGCAAGGTTTATGCACAAAGTCAATTCTTGAGCCTCTAACTTGTTCTCTCTGATCACACTCCATCTACAAAGTCAGAAGAAAGTGTCTTTAAAGCATAACAACTCTATCTTAGCAAGTACACAAGGCTTTGAAACTTGGATTTATCAAAAATCACATGTTATGCTTAACTTGTGATTTTGAATTCTGATCAACAACAAGCTTCCAAACTTGTTGCTTATAAATAGAGGCACTATTTGTGAGCTAGAACACGAGCTGAAGCACCCTGAAACACATAAAAACTCTCTCAAATCAGAAATTTCCCAAAAAACTCTATTGTTGCATAGTTTCTGACCTTGAACACGAAACTCATATTTCCCTCGTGTGTTTCTTGGCCTTTTGGTTCCTAAAGCTTCCTTACATCAAATACTAATCATCCCCATCCTCATTCCAGAACTGTAACATCATTTACATAACCTCCATAACCAAAAAATAGAGTCTGCACATTGACTTCTCCAAGCCATTCCAGCCATCCATTGCTCAAGCAAACCATTGCATTAGGTTCCTGGGAACTTGAGGAAGCTAACCTGATCATTGCAGCACCTTGAATCAAGCTCATTTGTATTTCATGATTTCCAGTTTTGAGCAACTTTCATGTTTGCATTTTCCATTTTTGTTGAGAAATGGTGAAGTTACAGGTGGTCTGGCTGGAGGTTGAAGATGAAATGTGTTCAGGACTTGTTTTGCCTTATATATTTATCATTTCAATTATATTAACGGATGTATAGCCACCCCAATAGTAAGGCAGCGTACTGGTAATCAAGAGGTCATGGATTCGAACCTCAGCGCGCTGCCTTTTTCCTTTTTTCCATATTTTTTTGCCATTTCTCCTTCCAGGAAGCGCTTGGGCCAGCAATCTCTTGGGCCTGGCTTTTTCTTAACATTACCTCCCTGTTTCATTTATCAACCTCCCTGACTTTATTTTTTATTCTATTTTATTTTATTGTTTTTTATCTTTTATTATTATTATTATTATTATTATTATTATTATTATTATTATTATTATTATTATTATTATTATTATTATTATTATTATTATTAATATTACTATTATTATTATTATTATTTTCATTAATAAAAAAATCCAAAAAATATTTATATTTTTATTATTTATTTTTATTTAGTTTATTTTTTCTCCATGAAACTAAAAGAACAAAAACATTTTCTTTAATTATTTTCCCCCTTTTTTAAATACTTAGATAATAAATTTTAATTATTATATTATATTATTTTTCTTGTAAATTAAAATCAATTTAGAATTTAGGACTTTTATATGATTATTTTTATTTACTAATTTAATTAAATTCACAAAAACCCTAAAAAAAACTTGTTTCTTTAAATTAAATTATTTTACTAACTTAATCTTAATTTTCTTATTTTTAGTTAATTATTTTGTTTTAATTAATTAAGTCAAAAACCCTTTTCATGAAAAACCAAACAAAAATCACATTTCTTTTTACATTTACATTCTTGCATTTTTATCTTTATTTTTGTACATTTATTCAAATTCAATATGGTTGTAATCATTTATATTCTTACAATTCCCCATTTGTAATTTGTACACCCCCTCCCCTAAATCATGTAATAGCTTAGTATTTTTATTTTCCGCAATTTAAATGCTTTATATACAAATGCTAGTAATTAGGGTTTGTATGGAAAGATCAAAACCAACAAATAGAAAACCCCAATTCAAAGACAAATCAAGCATGTAAATCAATACACTTGCACACATACACCCCTAGGATAAATCCACTTTGTTGCCTTACAAAAATGGTCATATTATGCATGTGAGGTATCTTAGCAAAAACAAGCAAAATACAAGATCATAGTCCCTCGATGACGATATCCATGTTGCCTTTCAAAATGATCTTAGTCCCTAAAGAAAATGCTAAGATATCTTACAACATTGCTATAATCATGGCTATACGATGACCCACGCTCGTCCTTTTTACATCTAAAGATAGGGTTACTTACTAAATCAATGATAAGATAACAATATCAAAGGAAAGAGGAAATAAACATGAAAGACTTTTGAGTAGGTAGATTACTCCTAGTTGCTTGCTCAATTTCAAAACAAAAACATCCTTGCTATTTTCAAAACAAACACCAACACTTTCAAAAAACAACTTTCAAACTTGAAAACATTTGCAAAAGATCAACACTTTGTATACATTCTTATGAATGAGAATCATTACAAAGTTTTCCTAAACGATGGCGCCTTTTCAAAATACTTTCAAAAACCACACAAAGCATATTTTCAAACAAAAGCAAGTGATCTAGCAAGTAACTAAGAGCCCATGGAAAACCATGGATAAAAAGGGTGTTAATACCTTCCCTTTTTATAATCTATCCCCCTAACTCAAGAAAACATCTCAAAGGTCTTTCCTGTTCTTTTCAGCCTTTCCTTTTGGATAAAAGAAAAGTCGGTGGCGACTCTTGCTAACCGCAACATTTGCAATCAAACGCAAAACAACCAAGTCAATTCTCCCACCGTGTTACAAAGTTGTTGTGAATCATTGTAGATGCAAAGGAATGTACGTTTAAGGTTGGTGGCGAAGTTCCCAGAGGAAAAGATGAAGTCGAGAAGTTGGAGAATCTCAAGAGAAGTTTGTTACATATTTTTCCTTGTGAATCCCTGATCAGAGAGAAAGATGAAGGTTGTAGAAGATGATAAAGTACGGAGAGGGAAAGAAGAGTGAAGAGAGGGGATGAAAAAGGAGGTTCAAAGAGTAGGAATAGAAAGTTGTAGGTGGATGAAGGTAGTTAGAGAGAGAATGAAGAGTTTTGTGTTTTTGTGTGGCTCTTCAGAAAGTGAAGAATGAATTTTTTTTCAAGGTGAGTTTGTTATCTGTTGGTTAGAAGCAGTTAAGGACTTTTTTGAAAGTTAGTTAGGGTAGAAAAGTTAGTTGGAACTATTAGCTTGGTTTTGAAGTTTCTGTTAGGATAGTTAACTAGGAAGGTTTTCTGTTATAGGTAGTTGGCAAACAGTTAGTTTTTGTTGTGAAATTTCTATTATTTTTTTTTCTGTTATAGGCAGTTATAAAAGTCTGTTATGGTCTATTAGATGAGCTGGCAGAATCGGTTAGGAGGTTGAAGCTGTTTGCTAAGACAGTTAGGAGATTAGAAAACAATTAGGATCTCAAATATTTGTTATAGGTTAGTTAGCCCTGTTTTGAAGAACAATTAACACTGTTAGTTCGTTTTTACATTTTCCTGATTTTTCTTTGAACTAATGCAGGGCTATCAGTTAGTACAAAGACAATGCAAGGCTGGCTGTAGCAGGTGCCATCATAGAGGTGATTCTGCAGGTCTGAACTGATGTTTATGGATACATACAAATGTTGAAGTCGTAACTTTGGAGCCCATTTGGCCATGAAGAAAATTGAAGACAAAGATTAAGGATAAGGCTAGATTTATGATTAGACTTTGATCTAAATTCCTTTTGTAATGTTCCTGAAAATCGATGATATAAATGGTGACATTTTGAATGGAAGCTCTCTTGTAATGAATTTCCCCTTTGAGAAAAAATGCGATAAACCTTGAATGCCTCATTTGAATTTCCAATCTTCTTCGGTAAATGTTTTTGAATGTTAAATTGTAATGATTTCCATGTCCATTGAAACTTGATACTTTTATGGTGCTTTGAAAAAATTTGCATGCAATTTGAATGAAGCTTGAGATTGTAATGGATCTCATGAATTTAATATGCAATGGTCCTTCTATTTCAAATCAAGTTTGGAATTCATTTTCCCTCCATATGCTTCATTTTAATTTTCGAATTTTCCTTTAATTCTTGTAACACTTGAATAAGTACCAACAAATAGGATGAAAACCAACAAATGCTTAACATAGACTCTAGTATAAGGTCTCGTCCAATAGTTTTCAACTTAGAAGTGATTCCATGAAGTCCATACAAAGTTCCATGTTCAAATCCACACTCTTTTAATGAAACTTCAAAAAACAAAACTACCATCACAAATAAATGGGAATGTCAAAGCCTCAAATGATTAGAATAACTTGATTCATAGCCAAAACCCAACTCATTTGATAAACCCAAACATAGAGAAGTAAACCCTTCTCCATGACCAAGGATGCCTAGATGAAGATAAGCCTTGCATGAAGTCGAATAAGAAGTTCGTAGTGACCATATGATTAAAATGCGATTCAAGACCAAGAAGACTTCACATAGATCAAAGCTTGAATGAAATACACACCTCAAACCACGTGAAACCTAACTCTATCTCTAACCTTGATCCTATGCCAAATTTATTGATGATGCCAAATAGCGTTTTATGAGGGACATACCCTAATCATGATGCTCATATCTCAGTTGAAATAAACCCTGTAAAAGATATGAAACCTTGACACCAATATGAAACCCTAATCCCATGACCATTGATCCAAGTGCCAAGCCTTGTTGTTAGTGAATGCATGAAGTCGTTAAATGACCTAATGGAGGGTATGCAGATGAAATGAAAACAAAATGTATAAGTCAGATGATTTATTGAAAAGGTAGGACAAATTTGGGGTGTTACAGCAGCTTCACTGCATCTCGTCGACATCCGAAGACTGAGGCTGCCCTCGAGGCAATCTTTTAGAGAAGTAACGAGACCCCCAGAGAGTACATTGATCGGTTCAACCGCAAGGCCATTCAGGTCCTATACGCCGACCCCATGAAGAGATACATGCTCGAAAGGAGACTCTTTCCGGGCACTAAATTTAGAAAGGTTGTCGGTATTGAACCCTCCAGGTCTTTTGATGCCCTCCTCGAAAAAGCCCGGGCATACATGGACTACGATGAAAAAGATGCAGCCAACAGAGCTCGTGATTCGAGGAACCGCGGACCAACTAGAATCCCATGGCACAACGACACGGGCCCTTCTCGACATACTGGAGAGAAGAGAAGGGACGACAAACCTTGCGAGCCCCACGAGCACAGAGGACCAGCTGGACGGTTCACCGAGTATACCCTGCTGACTGCTTCCTGCAAGAGTATCTTTATGGAGTGCTTCAATGTTGAGTTCAAGGATGGCGGTGTCATGCGTCCTTGACCTTCTCCTGTAAATCCTGGGGCCGACAGAACAAAATACTGTCAATACCACCGGAGCCACGGTCACCCGACCGAAGACTGCGTCCACCTAAAGGATGCCATCGAGACTCTCATCAAGGCAAGGAGACTCGCTTAGTATAGGCGAAACGATGCCCCTCATCGGGATACCCACGAGGTTAAAGAAATCGAGAAGGATGCCCGACCATCTGATGAATCTAGTCCCCTCTAGGTAGCCTTCTTTATCTCAAGGACCGAGGACTTCCACATCCCCGATAGCTTTGAAGATGAAGAATCTTTATTCACCCAGAGCAGATGGGAGAAGTTCCCTTCTATCATGGTCAAATCTGGTGGGGGATTCAACTACATATTGGTAAATTTAACAAAGAGGAAACTCAACAAGCTGGTAGACACAACCTCGATCCAGGATGTAACCCTTGAAGAATTCATGGGAAAATCTGAGCCAATCACTTTCTACCTCGAGGAGCTACCCGGTGGAGCCCTAAACTCAAGTATTCATTTGCTGGTGAAGGAGAAGATGGAAAACTTTTATGTACATCGCATCCTGGTCGACGAGGGGAGTTATGTTGACGTCATGTACACCAACCTGTTTTGCACCCTGCAGCTCAATGATACCCACTTGTCACCATACGTGGGGTCTAACCTGCAAGGATTTAACGGTTCGACCACTAAGCCATGTGGCTACGTCGAGCTCTTTGTCACATTCAGGGAAGAAACTGCATGCCGACAGGTAAAAGTGCGGTTTATAGTGATCAATTGCCCATCTCTCTACAACTGCATCTTGGGGAGACCAACACTGGCAGAGCCGACTGCTATACCCTTCATGGTACATTTAAAGATGAAGTTCTACACTAAGAGGACCCGCATCGCCACCATTCATGGAGACAATTCAGCTGCCATGAGATGTTTCAATGCGGCTTCCAATGGGAAAAACATGGTCGACACTGGAGCACGACCTACTAAAAGAGCAACCAAATTGAAAATAGCAGCTATCTTTATGGATAAACCTGCTCGAGTCAAAGAACAATAGGCTCCACCGAAGGTCAACTCCATTATGCTCGACACCCGCTCTGACAGAGATGAATTTGAAGCCCCCAATGGTGAACGTGATCCTCTCTGATCCATCCCAGACGGAGACTTTGAGTTCATCCCCCTCGGCGAAGACCCGAACAAAGGCATGAAGATCAGTGTCGGACTCCCCAACCTAGCAAGGAAACAAATCAAAGCCTGCTTGAGGGAGAATGTTGACCTGTTCACGTGGAGCGCTGCAAAGATTCCCAGACTCGACCCTGAGTTAGCCTGTCACCAACTTGATGTGGATCCAACCGCTAGGGTAGTAGTACAACATAGGAATAGGCAGCCTCCCAAAAAAGCCGAGGATGCTGAAAAAGATGTAAAAGACCTCCTAGAGGCAAATTTTATTTTCGAGGCCTGGTATTCAATATGGCTCTCAAATGTTGTACTTGTTAAGAAAAATAATGGAAAGTGGCATATGTGTGTTAACTATATTGATCTTAATCGGGCATGCTCCAAAGATGTTTTTCCCTTACCTAACATCGACACGCTGGTCGACAACTCGGCCGACTATAAAATTTTATCATTTATGGATGCCTAGTCAGGCTATAATAAAATTCCCATGGTGATGTGCGACAAACATTGCACCGCCTTTATGACTGGTTCAGGCAATTACTACTTCAACATAATGCCCTTTGGCCTAAGAATCATAGGAGCAATATACCAGCGGATGATGAACAAAGTCTTCTGTAGAGAGATTGGGAACATGCTAGAGGTGTACATGGACGACATGATTGTCAAATCTTTAGTGGAAATCGACCAATCTTCCCACCTCAAAAGAGTTTTCGCCCAAGCAAAGTAATGCAAAATGAGATTCAACCCGGAGAAGTGCACCTTCGAGGTCAAGACGGGAAAATTCCTTGATTTCTATCTAACTGAATGAGGAATTGAGGCCAACCCCGATAAATGCCGAGCATTCTCTGAACTCCATATGCCAAGCTCGAAAAAAATCCATACAAGTCCTGAAAGGAATGCTCACCTTGCTTCTCATTTCGTGGTGAAGTCCATGCAGCACGCACTCCCATTTTTTAAACTCTCGCATAAAGAGGCGGCTTTCGAGTGGACCGAGGAGTGCGTGCAAGCCCTTCTCCACCTCAAGTGAATCCTTTCACAACCGCCCATGTTATCATGACTAGAGAGCGGGGAAACTTTGTTCCTTTATATGGCCGTCTCCACCGAGGCAGTAAGTGCGACCCTCGTCTACGAGACACCAAACGGGAAGAAACTAGTGTACTTTACAAGCAAAGCGTTACAAGGACCTGAGTTCAAATATCAACAAATTGAAAAAGTAGTCTTAGCCCTTATCAACACAGCGAGGAGACTCTAATATTACTTTCTGACCCACACAGTCATCGTACAAATAGACCAACCCGTGAGACAGCTCCTAGGTCGACCAGACATGACCGGTCGAATGCTGGAATGGTACCTAGAGCTTTCGGAGTTCGACGTTCAGTAAGAGAGTAGGAAAGCCCTTAAAGCCCAAGCATTGAACGACTTCATTGTGGAAATGACCACCCACAAACCCCTTGAAGGTGGGAAACACAAGTGGAATATCTTTGTAGGCGGAGCTTCCAGCCCGATGGGAAGTGGAGCAGGAATCCTCCTCGAAAATGAAGATGACGTCGTGATCGAAAATTCGCTTGCCCTGTTGTTTTCCACGTCGAACAACCAGGATGAATACGAGGCCCTATTCGGAGGATTAAGGTTGGCCGAAGACATAGGTGCCCGAGAAGTACAAGTATTCACGGACTCCCAACTCATCATATCTCAAGTTCGAGGAGAATATCAGTCCAAGAATGATAGCCTCATCGAATACTTGAACCTAGTCAAAGAAAGGATGAAAAAGTTCGACCGGGCAGAAATCAAACACATACCCTGCAAACAGAACACGCAGGCCAACATACTTTTGAAACTCACGAGCACAAAGAAAAAAGGTGGGAACAAATTCGTTATCCAAGAATCCATTTATCGTCCTAGTATTGAAAAACCCATTGTGTTGCCCGAGGTGAATGCCATCGAGGACGGTTCATGTTGGATGACCTCGGTATTTAACTATCTCACAAAGGGAGAATTACCCGTTGACCAAAAAGAGGACAGTGCAACCAAATAACGAGCTTGATCTTACATAGTAGTCGAGCATAAACTCTATCGGTGAGGATTCTCCATCCCACTCCTGAAATGCGTCAAGGAGCCCAAAATCCCCGAGACATTACGAGAAATCCACGAGGGAATTAACGCCAAACACTTGGGTGAAAGATCTCTGGCACGAAAGGCACTGCAAGTAGGATATTACTGGCACACCATGCAACAAGACACGAAGGAGCACGTCAAAAAATGCGACAAATGTCAAAGACACACGGACATGCACCTTGCACCCCTACACGAACTCAAAACACTGTCATCCTCGGGGTCGTTCGCCTGGTGGGGGATGGAAATCCTCATACCATTCGTACAAGGATCATATCAAAATAATTCATGATCATGGCCGTCAACTATTTCACGAAGTGGATAGAGGCCGAAGCCCTAGCCAGAATCACATCACACAACATCCTTCATTTCTACAAACGAAACATGTTTTCCCGATTCGACATACCACAAGCGCTCATCACTAACAACGGGACACAGTTAATTGACCAAATCTTCCAAGAGTTCGTCACCAAGCTCGAAACCAAACAGCATTTCACGTCCTTCGAACATCCTCAAACCAACGGGCAAGACGAGACCACGAATAGAGTCATCTTACGAGGACTCAACTAAAGGTTAGGAGAAGCCAAAAAGGGGGTGCGTCGTAGAGCTGCACAACATATTGTGGGCTTACCTAATGACACCAGACTCAACGACCAGAGAAACCCTGTTTTAACTAACCTATGGCACCGAAGTTGTAATTCCCGTGGAAATCATGTTGCCATCCTGGCGAACTGAAGTCCCTTTAGATGTGGAACTAAATGACGAGGCCCTGAGGGAAGAGATCGACCTGAACGAAGAAATACAATCAGTAGAGGCTCTTCACGAAGCCACACTAAAATAACAAATAGCCCTGCGTCATGACAACAAAGTCATAAAATGCGTCTTCCAAGTCGGCAACCTAGTCTTGTAGAGAAATCATAAAGATTCCCATGAAAGAAAGATGGCCACAAACTGGGAAAGACCATACCTAGTCTGCGGGGCAACGAGCACTGGAGCCTACCACCTTGAATGCCTAAGTGGAGAACCACTACCTCGACCATGGAATGCTACAAAGCTGAAACAATATTACAGTTAGGTCCCAGATGAAAGCCGGGGCCCGAAAGTCGACGTACCCTCTCCGACAAACGACATGGCTCGCTCGACCATATAAGCATGTTGAGGTGAAAACATAGCCTCAAACCAATAACAAAAGTCGGGTTTCTTGCTCATTGGTCGAGCAGAACCTTAGCCCGACAGGGACACCTCGACCGAGATCCACCATCGAAGTACCCAATAGGCAGAACACCCAACTCGCGATGGGAAGTTCACGCCATAAAGTCAAGACCTCGACCGCGATATTGACCTCGTCCCTATGGATTCCTACTCTGCTTCCTCGACATATCCCAACATGTGTCGACCATAGCTAATGTCGAGCACAAACCTCCAATAATCGAAGTTCCACGTTTCAAGAAATAAACAAGTCAAGCACAACGAAAAGCAAATATCTAACAATATAATAGAAAGGAAAAATAAAGGCATTTACAAGAGCCGACCACGAAGGCCGAAATTTCCAAATATTACAAAAATATGGGCATGCAGGCGCCTTATCCAAATGTTTATAAATTACGGGAACACAATCCCTAAAAAAAACACCAAGTTATCAGAAAATATTAGTCACTCCTCTGAGTATCCTCTTCGGTATCTGGCTCGAAAGATCCAGGAGAAGGAACTACCCTTCCATCAACCACCTGAGACAAAACTCCAGCGCCTTCAGTATTGAGACGCAGATTCAGCATGGCCAGCTGAACCATCACGGTCTCAAAATCGTCGGACAATGCGTCCATGCAATCTGACTCAAGGACCTAGATTCAAGCAGCCAGTTCTGCATAAGTCTTCAAGCCAGAGATTCCCTCGGGCTCGTCTTTCGCGGGCAGAATGACGACCTTCAAATCAGCAACTTCCTTTTCCAGGTTTTTCCTCTCGAGTAGCAATGAGTCCCTCTCCTCGGAGGCTTTGACCACCTTCTCCTTCTCTCTTGCTAACTCATCAGCCTGCACCTGGAATTTTCCTCGCCTCACTCGAGAGTGACCTTCAACTTCTGCGCTTTTTCCTGATGAGTCGCTTTCTCCGACTCCAGTTTACTCACCATTAGAGAAGAACTAGCACCCTCTCCTGTAAGGACGATATCTATCTATGTTACCTTCATTAGACCGACCATTCCCGAGGCTAGATGTTTCCTCTTACCTTCCTCATCGAGCCGCTTGATGGAAAACAGATTCACCATCATACACGGACAGCAGAAATCCTTCAAAGAAATCCTTCTCGATAAATCAAGGAGGAAGGCTAAAGGCTCGAGCACCAGACCTATCGTAAGTCAAATCCACAGGCTTACCTTCAGGCCAAATCCTTTTTTTCCCGACACGGTCACATGGTGAGCGATACCACGAGGCCCTGACAAACCACTGGACCCGTCCCTGGCCAGCTCGAGAATAGGGCCAAGGCACGTATGCTGGTTAGGCTTCACTAACCTCTTAATGTTCTTTTTGTCTTGGTTCAACTTCAATAAACGTTGACGACGCTCAGCCATATTACCTGCAAAAACAAAAACAACATGCTCGAGTCAGTACCGCTAGAGGGACATACCCTAAATAAGTTAAAAATAGAACATAGTAGAGTCATGCAGACAGACACCTATAAGAACCACGACGTCCCCATAGGTATGAAATTTAACAAGCGCCTTGGTGTTGATCGGGCGGGCCTCGAACATAGGTTTGCCATCTTCACCAAGAACGTCATCTCCCTCCCTCGTCACCCACCTGGAGGGGAAGAAACCATTGACGAATATGTTAAGAATACTGAAGGCCCCCTCATCCTCAGTTCCCATACTGCCAGCATGAGTATGATAGTTGCCAGGCCCGTGGTCATAGTGAGCCCAACACCAATGGATAGGGAACTTAGAGATCCTCCCGATCTTTTAATTCCCATCTTCATCATAACAAACTTCCCCGTCCTCATCAACAAGAGAAATTGGGTCGAACGTTGCGTCCACTGCCTCTTGGGATGAAGGTTGCACGACATATCACTTGTCTTTAAAGTCACAGACAAAGTCCATATACATCTGAAACAGCCTCTTGGATTTCTTGAAAGAAACCCAACTATGTTCCCCCACCATAGACTTCTGTTGAAGATGGAAAACCCTAAAGAACAAAGGAATTGTCGCCCCAATCCTCAAGTATTCGCAATTAATCTCAAAAGCCCATATAAAAGCAATCACGTTGGGGTGCAGTTGGGAGGGCACCAAGGACAAATGATTAAAGACGCCCATTTGAAATTCACTGAAGGGTAGATGAAGCCCCAGATCCCTGAAGACAACCTCGTACATGTGGAAGAGATATTCTAGGAAAGACGGGTATATTCAGGCCGTAGGTGTCAGGCGAAAGATCATGAAATTTCACCTAAAACCCTCTTGGTCGCCGCCATATTCGACGACGGTGTACACCTCCCTCCTTGTATGGCTAAATACCGATGCTATTCCTCGAGGCTCTGCCCCGACCCATGATAATGATGGGTCGGTGACGGTGTCGATCAAGTGGACACCCTTTTCAGCTCCACTCGTTTCTTTTATCTCGTCCTGCTCAGGTGTCTCGACTGGTTCAGCCATTTCACTTGTAAAGCAGAGGAAACCAGTGAATTAGACAGCTAAATCAAATCCACCCTTCCACCGTAACACAAGTGAAAGGGGTTTTTTTGTACCCCAAAATTTTCCCTCTCATTTTATCAAGATTTTTTCTCACAAGACTCTTTGGACTCCAGACAAGATTAGGGTTTGCTCAGCTCAAGACATCTCCTTGCACTGTTGACCTGAAATTAGGGTTTGAGTTTGCACAAGTATTTTTGGACTTCCAATGCCTCATGTGACTTTCATGCTTCATGTTGGACTTATAAGATTGCTCATACCAAGTTTTAAGCCTTGAATCAAATTTTTGCCCAGTCAATTGGACAGTTGACCTAAAAATCAGTTGTATTGGGGGAAAGTCAACTGTAGCCAATTTACAGTCAAACCTCATGATTTTTGACCCACAACAACGTTATAGACTCATATGAATCATTTGATCAAGTTTGGACCATAACTCCTCAAGAAATTTGATCAGATCATCAAAAGGGCAAAATAGTCATTTTTAGGGTTTTGACTGTAGAAGGGCAATTTCTGATTTTTAACCTAGCCAATGGCAAATTAGGTTAAAGCATGGTTTCAAGGACTCAATGGAATCATCTTGACCTAATCACAAGGTTCAAAAGATCTCAAAAGCAATGGATTGACAGATGAATTTTCCAATCAACTAATCAAAAATCAACTGTACACTGAAAACTCAAACTTTGACTTTTTGGTCAAAATCAAGTGCCAAGGGTCATCTTTCATCAAAATGTGTCAAAACATGAAACTTGTTCACCAAGAAACCTAATTTTGGAAATTAGGGTTTAAAATGGAAAATTTTCATAACTTAGAAATTTTCTAAGTTATGAAAATTTCTTATTTTTTCCCAACTTTGCCCAACTTTTTCACCATGGTGCAATTGGATTCACAGAAAACTTCCAACATGAAAGTTGTAGTACTCCACAAAATCTACAACTTTTATTCAAAAAGTTTTCCAAAAAGATGTTTGGATCTCAAGTTATGATTTTGTGAATAAGGGTCCATGAAACTTTTAACTTAGTGAAATTTTGCCCTAGTTTAGGCAAGATTTTGACCTATCTTCATGGCAATTTTTTACATAGTTCCAAGTGGAATCTCAAAATGAATTTCAAATATGGATTGTAGATCATGTTACTAGCTTTCCAAAATGTCCGAGAACTCTCCAAGATCATTTGTGGTTAGGAATAATCGAAGGATTGAAAATGGCAAATCATCACTTTTGTCCAAGGCATTTTGCACCATGTTACAACTTGCAAATCTGTCCTAAGCATGCTTGTACTTGGTTTACAGGTTCTAATCTCTTATAAACTCAAAAATTAAATGCAAACACATTGGACCAAGGCTTTGTTCTGAGCTTTAGAGCATTGTACAAGGAATTAATCTAAAAATGGCAAAAAGTTAACAATGTTATTTTGATAAAGGTCACTTTTAGCAACTTTGTTTATCTTGAGCCAAGAACCCAATCTTTTGTAGCAAACAAAGTCCATGAATATCAGGCATTTGGTACCAACTATGTACATGCTTTGATCTAGCCTGTACAGGCCTTGGCAAAAACTCAACACATTGTAGCAAAAACTCCACAACTCTTCAATCTGATAAGAGCAAGCTTTGTGAACATTTCAAACAACCTCAACACATTGTAGCAAGCAGAATACACGAGTTAAAAGCCTCTCAAACACCCTTAAACACAAAAACACCAAGTTCTTGTCAAAACAGGGCCATACCTGCAGAACCTTGGCCAAATCCAATTCCACTCGTGCATTTTGCCCCAAATCATTTCAAACACATTCTAAACAATACACCTAAACTATCCAAGCACCTGTCCAACCACTGTAACTCCATTTTCACACTTCACCATTTCCACTTTGAAGCTTTGCAGGTTGAGTTCTACAAGCACATTCAGGCAAGTTCAAGGCAAGCCAAGCATTGGGAAAGGTTGAGTGAACTTCAGGCAAGCTAACACGACCTTCAGGCCTCATCCAAAACTCCTACATTGCCATATCCAAACTTGGCTGAGACAGGTAATTTTCAAACTTCTATCTCCTTATTTAGGAATCATTAGGCTTAGGTTTGTGAAGCAAAAATGTAGCCCTTAATGTCCTTGAACTGTACATATGCATAGAATTCATTTATGTTAACTGAGTTAGGAGAATTTAGATGTTGAAGTTACTGAAAAAACTAGGTTAGAATTTAGGGCCAAGGAAATTCTCTCTGGTCTTTGAGAGTTAGATCAAGTTTTTTATATCATTGAAATCGTGGTTTAAAACTCTATAATTTTCATGTTATGAGTTTTTGATTTCAAGCAAAGAACAGAGAGAACAGGTTTCAAGTTCAGAAGCGCGCGCGTTTGGTCGTTGGCCCGAGGACAGGGACGAAGGACATTGGGCTTGGGCTTGTTTGCTTCTGCGTTTGACACCCCCTAGCTTACTTTTTACACCCCCTTTGCCCATTTATTATATTTTATATATTTTTCATTTCTTTTACATTTCTGACTTTTATTTAATTTTTTCTAAATATTAAAAATCACCAAAAATATTTTTTTAAATTTTCACATTTTATTTTATTATTATTTTGGCATAAGAATAGTTTATTAAATAATATATACTTTTATTTTCTTAAATAAATTTATAAATAATACAAAAATATTATATTTTTTCATTTTTATTATTTATACACTTAAAAATAATATTGTCATACATATTTTATTTTTGAACATTTTTTGCATATATTTTTATTTATTTTCTTGTACAATAAATAATAATAATATAATATATTTTCTTTTAAAACCAAAAACTAGGGCTTCCACCCTTTCCAAAAATAATCATTTTTTGTTTTCTTATTTTTAAGGCATAAATAATTTATTTTACATACATAAAATAAATACAAAAACATCCTTTGCATATTTATATTTATTTGTACATTTAAATATTTGTCTATTTATTTATTTGTGCAATATTTCAATTTGGTTGTAATAATAGTTTTAGGATTTATTTTTGAGCAATATCCCCTTATTAAAACTTGTACCCCCCTCCCCATAATATTATTGTAATAGTCTTAGATTTACTTTTACGCATTTTATCGCTTTCAAATGCCATGATAGTAAATTAGAGTTTTGTATGCAAAGACCAAAATCAAACAAATAGCAAGACTAAACACAAGACAAAAATGCATGAAAAATGACAACACAATGCACACAAGCACCCCTAGGGTTTCATCCACTTGTTGCCTTAAAAAATGGCCATGGTATGCATGCTTGGTATCTTGGCAAAACAAAATCAAAACAAAAGATCATAATCCCTCGATGACGCTATCTTGGTTGCCTATGCAAAAATAATCTAGTCCCTCAAAAACTTGCTAAGATACTTGGCAATATTGTTATCACGGTCATACAATGACCCACGCCTGTCCCGTTAACATCCAAAGATAAGGTTGTTTACCAAATGCAATGGTAAAACAACAATATCAAAGGAATAAAAATGTGTAGGAAAGATCTTTGAGTAGGGTAGACAACTCCTAGTTACTTGATCAAATTTGCAAACCATCCTTGCTATTTTCAAACTATCACATAATTTCAAAACAATTTCCCAACAAACTTTCAAACATTGAAACATTTTTCAAAAGACAAACACCTTTGTATATATTCAAACAAGAATTATTACAAAGGTTGCCACAACGATGGCCTCTTTTAAAAAATGATTTCAAAACCACACACAAAAGCACCATTTCAAACAATTGAAAAGCAAAAAGCAAGTGATCTAAAAACAAGTAACTAAGAGCCCATGGAAAATCATGGATGAAAAGGGTGCTAGCACCTTCCCTTTTCATAATCTACCCCCCGAACCCAAAAAAAATCTCAAAGGTCTTTCCTGTGCTTTTTGACCTTTCCTTTGGATAAAATAAAACGGCAGTGGCGACTTTTTCTAAACCGAAACATTTGCGAACACAAACGCAAAACCTCAAGTCAGTTCTCCCACCGCATCACAGAACTGGCGACTCTGCTGGGGAAAATTATAAAAAGTGGAGTTACCTTAGGGTTTTGGATCACCTTTACATGCTTATCTTGATTGACTTGATTGTTTTACATTTGGTTCTATTGTTTGGGTTTGAATCCTCTACCCGGATTTGGGAAAACATTCATAGGTAAATAGCAATACATTGTGGAAACTGTGCGGGGTATACCAACATGGTTGAAGCAATAGCTATATTAGTGTGACATATTTGTGGGTACCGGTAGCCTTTGAGTTAATCAAAGAGAATACGGGGCCGCTGAGTGATGTCATGAAGCACTAATGGACTTTTAGAACCTTTACTTGACCAACTTGGACTTTTTAGGGGTAGTGAGATGACCGGCTTTGGTGCAGTCCGAAGTTGGTAGATACTCGATACTACACTCATTGAGGGTTGTTTTCTTGGAATATTTCGGTCGCCATTAAAGTGGCTAAACTGAAACAATGAACATAGAAAATAATCCAATGATATTGAGCTCCTTAGAACCCGGTTACTATTTATAGGACAGGTTGAGCCAATTAAACTTCAAGATGGTACTTACCTATGAAACCACATGCAAGCCTGAAACTAGGAACTTGTGTGACTTGTGTGTACATATATACTTGTGCATAACATCATGGACATCATGAAGCATCATATTCATCCACTAATCATTTCAAGGATTTTGGATCTTCATCTTTGTTCCTGTTTTGTAGGTAATGGAATCACTTCGCAGAAAAACAATTCAAGTCAACCTTGTGAGAATTCCTCCTCAACTCAAAGAGCTAGCTTTAAGGATTCCTGAGAATTCTCCATTCACCGAGAGGCATGGTCGTCTTCTCAACTTAGTCAACACCAACACTGAGGAGGATATGCTGAAAGTTCTCTTCCAGTTCTTTGACCCTCTACACCACTGCTTCACATTTCCTGATTACCAGCTTGTGCCTACTTTGGAGGAATTTTCTCAACTCCTGAGGATTCCTATTCTCCATCAACTACCCTACAACGGTACAGAAAGAGATCCAAAGCCTGAAGATGTTGCTCAAGCCCTACACTTGCAACCATCTGATGTCAAAGGCCATTGGGAAACTAGAAGTGGTGTCAAGGGTTTCTTGGCAAAGTTTCTATTTGAGAAGGCCCAAAGCTGCTGGAATTCATTGGACTTACAAGCTTTTGAGGAGATTGTAGCTCTTCTCATCAATGGGATGGTCTTGTTCCTAAATCCTGACCAGCTTATAGATGTGAATGCTGTCAAAATCTTCATGGCTCGCAACCCGGTGCCTCATTGCTTGGGGATATCCTCCACTCTTTTCACACTCGAACAATGAGGAAAAGAGGTGTTCTCATGTGCTGAACTCCTCTACTGGCAAGATGGTTTATTTCTCATCTTCCCCAATCAGTTTTAAAGAATGAGCAAAGTTTGAGGTGGTCACAACGATTGATGACCCTTACACATTCAGATGTTCATTGGTGTTCTCGATCCCGAGAAAATGTTATCATCATTGACCGTTGTGGGGAATTTCCTAATGTCCATCTACTAGGCATTAGGGGTGGCATCACCTACAACCCTTGCTTGGCTCTGAGACAGTTTGGGTACGCCCAAAGGGATGGCCCACATGACATGTTGATTCCAGACTTGGTTTTTGAATTCAACAACAATGATCAAGGACTTCGACAAAGGTTCATCTGAGCTTAGAGGATGCCCAACAAGGTGGACAGTAAGACCTTGGGACATAAGAATTCCATCCCCCTTGAGCCTTACCTCAAGTGGATACGAACCCGCGCCCAAAGTCTTATGATGCCTTACCCCTACATTCTCCCTGTGATTATAGAGCATGTTATGGAGGGAGAGGTTCCATACACCCTCCTACATCCTGACATGCCAACATCACTAGAAGATTTACAAAGGAGTTGGATACAACTCAAGGGAGAACGCGATACTTTTGAAGCCCAATTCTACGCAAGTGAGAAGAAGGTTTTGGAACTTACTCGCCAACTTCACGAAGAGCAGACTCTCAACACCTACATTACACCAAAGAGGATGCGCAACGTCTTTTTACATTAGAATTTTGTATTATTTTGCCCATGGGGCATTGATGTACTAACAAATTCTATCTTATTAATATGATGTGTGTTCTTTTTTGTTTACAACAAATTTGAATTTCTGAATCCTTGAATGCATTACATGAATACATATCATTCATCATATGCATAAACAAGTCTTCACACCAGGTTTCCTTATCTCTCTGCTTTTTATTTCAGCAAGATGGATATTGAGCAGACGGTTAAAGACTTACAAGCGCATAATTCATAGTTTCAACAGCTACTTCTGACCTTGGCTAAGGGGCAGGAGGAGCTCAAAACTCTATTGGAAAAGGAAAAAGAGAAAAAGAAAAAGAGGAGAGTTGGTGTGGCTACCTTGGGAAGAAGATTTGAAGGTCAGGCTAGAAGGGTCCTGGTTTTCCCCTCAACATCTGTAAAGGGGTAGGAAAAGGAAAGGGAGTTGCAGTACCAACTGAGTCTGAGGAAGAAGAAGAAGAAGAGGATGAAGAATATTCTGAACAGCAGTACCCTCCTGCAGATGACAAATACAAGAATCTGGAAGAACGTCTGGCAGCTATGGAGGTACAGAGGGTGCCTGGGCTGGACTTTGAAGAGCTAGGGTTGGTAGATAGAATTGTTATTCCCCCAAAGTTTAAGGTGCCTATATTTGCAAAATACGATGGGTTGTCTTGCCCAAAGATGCATCTGCGATCTTACGTCAGAAAAATTCAATTGCATTCTTCTGACAAGGATCTGTGGGTCCATTTCTTCCAGGACAGTCTTTCAGGGACGCAGCTGGATTGGTTTTACCAGCTAGAGAGGTCTGATGTACATAATTGGGAGGATTTGGCGGCCGCCTTCTACAGACAATATCAATATAATACGGACTTAGCACCAACCCGTACTCAATTACAGAGTATGGGCATGGTCTCAAATGAAGGTTTCAAAGAGTATGCCTAGAAATGGAGAGACTTGGAGGGACGAGTACAACCACCTCTATCTGAAAGAGAGCTTGTGGATATGTTCTTGGGCACACTGTCAGACCCCTTTTTCAATCACATGATTGGAAGTTCGCCTGCGGGGTTCACCGAGTTGATTCTGACTGGTGAGAGAGTTGAAGCCGGCATAAAGAGCAGGAAAATTCAAAAGGATGCATCTGCTTCTGCTTCCATCAAAAAGAATTTTCCAGCAAAGAAAGAAGTCTCATATGTCTACTCCCAAAGAGGTCAAGGAAGAGTTGAGCGCCAACCAGTGGTGGGGGCTGTAATGATTCAGAAGTCTGCAACTGATCAGCCCAGAAATAATCAACCCAGAACCAACCAAGCAAGGGTGGAAAGGCATGCACGGCAATTCACCCGGATCAACATGACTCCTGCTCAGGTTCTGCCCCATCTCTTAAAGTTAAACCTTGCAAGCTTAAGGGAGGCCCCTAAAAACCCTAACACTTCGTCACCACACTACCATCCCAATGCCAAGTGTGCTTATCATTCAGACAGCCTGGGGCACGACACCAACAATTGTTGGGCCCTCAGGAATAAGATCCAGGATTTGATAGATGCTAAAGAAGTTGAATTCGACGCCCCTGAAAAGCCAAATGTGATCTCTGCTCCAGTGCCAAAGCATGGCCACCATGCCCATGTTGTTGAAGAGGATCTATTTGTTGCTACTGTTGATGATTTGATGACTCCGCTACCGATAATCAAGTTGAATCTGTTGAAGGCTGGGATTTTCCCAGGCTGTGAAGAAGATTGCTGCCTTTGTTCGTCCTTACTAACCGATTGTCCATTATTGAAGTTAGGCATCCAACGCCTAATGGATAACCAAGAAATCCTTTTTGAGAAGACTCCTGTTACACTGACTCCTGTCAATGATATTTCAATAATTACCATATCTGCCAATCTTTCCAAGGTCTCTAAAAGACCTGTTAAGATTACATCTGATCCGAAGATTGCACCTTTGAAGATAACCATGCCGGGGCCTATCCCGTACAAGTCCAACAAATCAATACTGTGGAACTATGGGGAGAGATCTTCTATCACGGTATTAAACAAATCGAATCAACCGAAGAGAGTTCTGATGAAGAGACTTTGGACATTGGAAACATTGCTGGAACGAGTAAAATCACCCGCAGTGGAAGAATTTTCTCTCCGGAGATTGCGCCTCCAAAGGCAATCTTCGGACCCTCAGTTGCTCCTAAGGTTACCCCTGCATCGTTAAACATATCTGCGAGAACTCCAGTTATTGAATAAGTTGTAACTCTTGTGGTTGTCCCCTCTGCTGCTGCTGATGATAGAGGAAAAGGGATCCAAGAAGAGCCCGTCAGGATGAGGGCTCAGCCGTTGATCATCCCTGAAACCACTCAGAAAGAAATGGAAGAGATTTTGAAAATAATCAAGAAAAGCGATTATGATGTTGTGGAGAAACTGGGGCAAACCCCCTCAAAGATCTTTATGTTGGCCTTGCTGCTTTGCTCAGAGGCTCATGCCAAAGCATTGATCAGATTCTTGAAGACGGCCCACGTGCCACAGGAAACCTCCGCGGATCAGTTCCAGGAATGTGTAGTTAGCTTAACAGCTGACAATGGTCTAGGATTCTCCGATGCCGATTTAACATCAAAAGGGAGAAAACATAATGACGCTTTGCATGTCTTGGTGGAATGCAGAGGGACTACACTAGCACACATTCTGGTAGACACTGGCTCTTCGCTTAATGTCTTGCCAAAGAAGGCTTTGGATAGGTTGGATTGTGAAGGCCTAACCCTGAAACCCAGCAACATCATTGTCAGAGCCTTTGATGGTTCCAAAAGGATGGTCCACGGGGAGGTGGACATCCCGATTAAAGTGGGAACTGAAGTCTTCAACTCCACATTCTACGTGATGGATATTCGTCCCTCCTATTCTTGCTTGTTGGGAAGACCCTGAATTCATCATGCTGGAGATGTCACTTCAACTCTACATCAAAAGCTCAAGTACCCTGTCCAGGGGAAAATTATAATTGTTCACGGTGAAGAAGAATACATGATAAGCCATCTAAATTCTTTCCGCTATGTGGAATTGGATGGTGAATTCATCGAAACCCCCTTTCAGCATTTTGAAGAGGTAGCTCTGGAGATTGCGGCAACCAAGACAGTGGCTTCTGTACCCATGATTACCAGACCTCTGCCTCGGATGACTTATTTGAAGGATGCTAAGGCTGTGATTGAAGAAGGTAGATCCACAATCTGGGGGCAACTTCCCGACTTTCCTTTCAAGGCAGATAAATTCGGCTTGGGTTTCACTTCAGCTAGTCAGAAGGTTGTGTGTCACTCCCGTGCCGGAGGACCACCGGTAAAGATCACCCATCATGGAGTCAATGCTTTGGAGGATAGTGAAGAGGTGAGAAACTTGGAAGACTGGATTTTCCCTACTGTTGACGGAGAACTGTGCAATTGGGAAGCAAAAGACTTTGTTCCTATTACTTTCATTAATCAGTACCCTTCAATTCCGGATTCCATGGGTAACAATTCTGCTATGGCCTTCAGTGACTCTGAAGATCTGATTAACCAAGCTGAATACGAAGGTGAGGAAGACTGTGAAGTACCAGGAGAATTGGCTAGACTGCTACAACAGGAAGAAAGGGCTATTCTACCTCACGAGGAGTTGTTAGAGACAATCAACTTGGGTACATAGGAAGACAAAAAAGAAGTTAGAGTGGGTGCCAACCTAGAGCCAAGTGTCAAAGAGCGTCTAGTTCAGCTGTTGAATGAATATGTTGAGATCTTCGCCTGGTATTACGAAGACATGCCGGGACTCGATACAGATATTGTGGTACACCGTCTACCCACAAGAGAAGACTGTCCACCAGTTAAACAGAAAGTCCACTGCATGAGGCCTGACATGTTTGAAAAGATCAAGGCTGAGGTTATGAAGCAGTTCAATGCTGGCTTTCTTGCAGTTACTTCCTATCCACAATGGGTTGCTAACATTGTGCCCGTGCCTAAGAAGGACGACAAAGTCAAAATGTGCGTGGATTACAGACACTTAAACAGGGCTAGCCCTAAAGATGACTTTCCACTACCGCACATTGACATCTTGGTTGACAATACAACTCAGCACAAGGTATTTTCTTTCATGGACGAATTTTCAGGTTACAACCAGATCAAAATGGCACCTGAAGACATGGAGAAAACTACTTTTGTTACACAATGGGGTACGTTCTGCTACAAATTGATGTCGTTCAGACTGAAGAATGCCGGGGCAACCTACCAACGCGCCATGGTAGCTTTGTTTCATGATATGATACATCATGAGATAGAGGTCTACATAAATGACATGATAGCCCGTTCACAAACTGAAGAAGAACACCTCGACCATCTGCAAAAGCTGTTTGTCAGGTTGAAGGAGTACAAGCTCAGACTGAGCCCTAACAAGTTCACTTTCGGAGTCATGTCCAGTAAACTCTTGGGTTTCATTGTCAGCAACAAAGGCATCAAGGTTGATCCTACCAAAGTCAAAGCTATAAAAGAAATGCTTGCTCCTTGCACTGAGAAGGAGGTCAGAGGTTTCTTGGGACGCCTAAACTACATTGCAAGGTTCATTTCTCACCTAACATCTACCTGTGAACCAATCTTCAAGCTGTTGAAGAAAGATCAGGTGGTTAAATGGAATGATGACTGTCAAGTTGCTTTTGATAGAATCAAGGAGTATTTGCTAGAACCTCTTATCTTGATGCCTCCCGTTGAAGGAAGACCGATAATCATGTATCTGACTGTCCTAGAGAATTCAATGGGGTGCGTACTGGGACAACATGACGAGTCTGGCCGAAAAGAGCATGCCATTTATTACCTTAGCAAAAATTTTACCGACTGTGAGACCCGATACTCACTGCTCGAGAAAACTTGCTGTGCTTTGGTATGGGCTGCTCGCCGGCTAAGTCAGTACATGTTGACTCATACCACTCTGCTGATATCTAAGATGGATCCGATCAAATACATCTTTGAGAAGCCTGCTTTATCTGGAAGAATAGCTAGATGGCAGATGATCCTGACCGAATACGATATATAGTACATGACCCAAAAAGTTATAAAGGGGAGTGTGCTAGCCGATCATCTGGCTCATCAAATTGTCGAAGATTACCAATCCATGAGGTTCGACTTACCCGACGAGGATATTATGACATTGGACAACATTAAAGATTTCAGACCATATGACGAACCTGAATAAGGATCCCGATGGACCCTGTACTTTGATGGTGCCTCCAACGCACTTGGCAACGGCATCGGCACTGTACTTATATCTCCAGAAGGTTGCCATACACCTTTCACAGCCAGGCTCTGCTTCAACTGCACCAACAACATGGCCGAGTATGAAGCTTGTATCTTTGGACTCAAGGCTGCCATAGACTTGGGAATCAAATCCTTAGATGTGTTTGGGGACTCAGCTTTGGTCATCAGTCAAATCAAAGGAGAGTGGTGTGATCGGTGGATCTGGAACTGACTGTTTAACGCTGGTTCGCGAAATGTCGCAGAAGCAAGAGTCGCCACCGTCTTTTATTTTCTCCAAAGGGAAAGGACAAAAGCACAGAAAAATTCCTTATAGAGATTGCTCTCGGTTCGGGAGGTAGATTATAGAAAGGGAAGGTGTTAGCACCCTTTCTATCCATGGTTATCTATGGGCTCTTAGATACTTGCTCATTTGTGTTTTCAAAATGGTTTGCTTGCTTTTCAACTGTGGGTTTAAAAAGTTTCTTTGAAAATTCCAGTTCGACTCTTGTATCGGTCCTCAAGAGTGTTTGAAAAGTTGCTTTCGAAAGCTTTTTGAAAAGGTGTCGCTGTGAAAAGTATTTTTGATTTGTTTTGAAATTAGAGCAAGTATCTAGAGTCGTCTACATACCCTAAGGAATTCGTTTGTGTAGATGTCCTTTAAAGTAGTGCCATCTCACCATTGAGAGGTAGGTAGCACCACCGTTGGAGGTATTCGGGTCAATTCGAGGGTTCGGGACATAGTGATCACCGGAGCAATAGGAAGACACCTTAGAAGCTACCCTCATGCCAGGTTCCCGGATCATGAGGACTTACTAAAACATCTTCTACTCGACGATCACCTTTCGAGGGGCAAGGCAACAGTGAGGCGTACCCTAGGGGTGGTGTGTGATTTGTGTGTCGTTTTCAGATATTTTTGTCTTGTCATGTATTGGTGATCTACGCGTTTGTTTTTATTTTAACATTCATTCTTTCATGCAGTTTAATTAACAGTTTAAAAATTGCGAGAAATATAAAGGTCATACGCTATTACAAAGGCGCGGGTCCACATCGCCAAAATTAAATCCAGGACCCGATTTGAAATAAAATAAAGTGCGAGAAATATAAAAACCCTAATTGATCTATTACATGGCTTTGGGAGAATTACATGAATATTTACAAAAAAAGAAATAAGAATAAAATGCGCGAAGAGAATAAAAATCGGGAATGCGAGGGCGTTGGACCCTTTTTAATGAAATTAAATTACGATTAACAAATTAATTAAATTAAGTTAAATGAGAAAAGGGAATTATTTTTGAGTTTTTTGTATTTATTGATTTTAATGAGAGAATTAAATGAAATTAAAAAGTTAATTAACCCTAATTTTAACTATTTTTATTTATTAAGAAAATGTGAAAATTAAATCTAAAATTAACCTAATTAATTAATACAATTTTATTTACAAAAATAAATAATTAATTATTAATAATGGTAAAAGAAAAGAAAAAAAAGATAAAAGTGTTTAAACCCTAATTCTACCAATTTTTAAGTTTATTAAGAAAACGTTGAAATTAATCCTAGAATTAAAAAAAACTAAATTAATTAATATCATTTATTTACAAGAAAACATTTAAATAAAATATGTTTTTATATTTTTGTCTTTTCTGATTTTTATTATTTTTTATGTTAAGAAAATATTAATTTAAATATTTAAGGGGAAATTAAATTAAACAAATAAATAAAAAAGAGAAAGAAAAAGAAAAGAAGCACAAACCCTAGGGGGTGTTGACCCCAATTGGAGGTATGATCCAGCATTTTTGGCCCATTGAGTTCCTGGCCTCGTTGACTTCTGGTAATCACGTGTGTAGGCATTGACTGAACCATTCCATAGGCTTTAGATCTGGACCATTGGACTGAGATTATTGAGCGCGTGGCAAGCGTGGATGGTGGACATATGATGAGCCCCTGGAATATATGCTGCATAAGAATATAGAAAAGAAAATAATATGAGAAAGGGAGGGGACCTGGGAATCGAACCCAGGTCCCTGTGCTTGCCAACGTTACTTTCTACCACCTGAACCAATTAGCATGTTTGTTATTATCATGAAAAACAATTAATATAATGATAAATAAGAGTTAGTGCTATGAAGACAAAAACGCGCGCCCAGCTTTGAATCAACCAACCACAGCCTTCCAACTCATCTTCTTCCTCGTTTATGCGTTTTGACCTGAAAAAAGAACATCAAATAGCGGGGGTTTTGAACCCCCACAATCTGAAGTGCCAAAAAATAGCGAATAGAAATTGGTTGCATATAAAAAAAGCGCGAGGGATGTTTTAGATTCAGTGGAACGTCACGAGTTCAATGATATAATTCTTATGGTTCAATTTTCCCATATGGACGAAGCCCTCTTTTAAGGTCCCTGCAACCCTAAAAATTAGCCATGGCAATTCTTTATACAATCAATATTAATCCAATTCAACGATGCCATCAGTTTCAGTGAGTCCATATTAGTGGAAAACATGCATTATAATGTATGAATATGGCATAGAAATTAGAACATGAAAACGCGAAATATCAAGAACAGAACAGCTTCATTCTACCGTTTCTTGAGGCTAGAAGCTGTGATTTTGATTCAGGAAGCTTCCTTGATGTCTCAGGAAGGCAATGGAATAGTTGTTTTTCTTTGAATCGCGCTAGAATGTAGTTTTCAGTTTTGAAATTTTCTTGAAAAAGTGCCAAGTTTGCTTATGGTTTTGGGTGCAGCTTAGAGGTTCTTGGGATTAGGGTTAGGTTTGTACTTGTATAAGGAATGAATTCAGTCAATAATCCAAGCCCATAGCCTTGTCTTTAATGGTTTTCAAGATTTGATTTTTATGAATCTTTTTTCAATATTTTTTCATGAAGAATCATGCCAATTTGCACCAATTCTTTCCTCTTTTGATATGCACGAAATCCTTAGGCCTTGATGAGAGTTTATTCTGCACAAAAAGATTTGAAAACCTTGTTTTAGTATTTTTGTCATATTTTATTTTATTAAATGAATTAATAGTAATTAAAAATTCAAATAAATAAATAAAAATGATGAAATAAATCCCCTTTGGGCCAAATGGTCGTGCATAGTCTTTGGATGATGAATCTTGGAAGAAAAAGTGGCCCATTAGCAATTTTGAGGCCTTTGAAGCAATGTTGACTTTTCAAAATTCCCAAAAATTTCCCAACTTCCAAAAGGCATATCTTGCTCAATTTTTAAGCTTTGATCGTGTTCTTGGACATTTTGGAAAGGTCTTGAAGTCCGCTAACCAATTCCTTTGGTCCCATGTCATTTTGATTTACCAATCTCAAGTTATGGCCTTTGACTTAAAGTCCCTTTTTGTTGACTTTGAAAATGACCTATAATGTTGAAATTGATAACTTTTTGTGAGAGCATTTCTTGGACTTGAAGTGTGAAGAGGAGTTGTAGGAAATTTCTTTCTCTTCAAAATGAGATTTGGATGGGATTTTTCTGATAATCCATGTGGAAGTTATGCCTTGGTCAAGTTACAGTTGACTTTTTCAACTGTCCAAATATGGAAACTTTTGCATCTTGAGACTTTTTGAGCCATGCCTTGAAAATCATGATCAAGAATTGATCAAATGATGTTTGTGGCTTCAAAATGAGATGTTGACCAAAAATTTGAACTTTTGACTGTCAAATGACCATTTTGCCCCTACAGTTGACTGTTGAGCAATTAGGGTTTTTGACTGTGCAATTTTGTGCTGTAAGTCTTGAAACTTGGTATGAGGATGCTTGACCATGTTAGTAGGCATGTGGGACTTGATTGGACCCTTGGCAACTTCATTTTCTTTGTCAGAACCAAAACCCTAGTTTTTGACTGTTAGGAGGCCCTTGAACTGTGCAACCCTTGGGGAATTTTGAAGCATGCTCTTTGCAAATTTTGAAGAATATGGGAGGGAAAATTTTGGGGTACAACAGTTGCCCCTGTTCAATCTTCTTAGACCTGAGGATGCAGATTGGCTGACGTGCCTTTCGTAATCCGAAGGTGGAAGATGATTGAACACTAGAGTGCCCAGAAATTTGCGCTCACATAGTAGCAGTGTGATGGTGGAATGGGCTTATAGAGGCCATTTGGAGATTGATGGATAGTGGATGGGCTTATAGATTCCATCTGGATGTTGATCGCGTAATAGATTCCTTAGCGAGAACTTGCGTACCTGCAAAAGAAAATGATTACCTGACCTATTACAGGAGCTGGTCTTCAAACTCTTTGTATAGATGTGTCCTGACTGGTTACAGGAATTGAATCTGGAACTTCAAACGGTGATGAATGAACCAGGGATGGTTACTACCCCAACGGGACGGTGAGAGAACCTTGGACGATTACTACCTCAACAGGAACACTGAGAGAATCTTGGGGCGATTACTACCTCAACAGGAACGCTGAGAGAATCTGGGGACGATTACTACCTCAACAGTAACGCTGAGAGAATCTTGGGCGACTTCAACCTCGACAATAACGCTGAGAGAATCTTGGGCGACTTCAACCTCAACAGTAACGCTAAGAGAATCTTGGACGACTTCTACTGAGTCTTTATCTGAAAAATCTTTTAGGGGTCGATTTAACTGGACTAGAGAAGGCCTTTGACTGGATAAGAAACAGGAAAATCTTAGGGTCGATTTAACTGAACCGGTCTAGGTCTTGAAATCTTCAACTGGATAAGAAACAGGGAGATCTTAGGGTCGATCTGACTGAACCAGAGAAGGCCTTTGACTGGATAAGAAACAGAAAAATCTTAGGGTCGATTTAACTGAATCGGTCTAGGTCTTGAAATCTTCAACTGGATAAGAAACAGGGAGATCTTAGGGTCGATCTGACTGAACCAGAGAAGGCCTTTGACTGGATAAGAAACAGAAAAATCTTAGGGTCGATTTAACTGAACCGGTCTAGGTCTTGAAATCTTCAACTGGATAAGAAACAGGGAGATCTTAGGGTCGATCTGACTGAACCAGAGAAGGCCTTTGACTGGATAAGAAACAGGAAAATCTTAGGGTCGATTTAACTGAACCGGTCAAGGTCTTGGAATCTTCAACTGGATAAGAATCAGGGAGATCTTAGGGTCGATCTGACTGAACCAGAGAAGGCCTTTGACTGGATAAGAAACAGGAAAATCTTAGGGTCGATTTAACTGAACCGGTCAAGGTCTTGGAATCTTCAACTGGATAAGAATCAAGGAGATCTTAGGGTCGATCTGACTGAACCAGAGAAGGCCTTTGACTAGATAAGAAACAGGAAAATCTTAGTGTCAATTTAACTGAACCGGTCAAGGTCTTGAAATGTAGCTGAGAACTTAACTGGATCTTTCCTGAAAGGTAAAGGCCAGTCATATGCAATGTGTGATATGGATCAAGCAATGATGTTCTCAACATAAATGAGATTGGTAAGATATGATGCGTATATGCATGCTATAATGTATGGAAGTGCGATGTTTATGAATGTATCTTTTCGTCTTAGGAAAATAAATCCTTGACGGGTGCCGGGAAGTCACTCCTGGGCTGATGTCGAAGAATAGATTTTGCTTCCGCTGGGGATGATAGTTGCAAGAATATTAGTAGGAGAAGATAACTCCGTTGGGGAATAAACTTGGCGAATGGATTACTCTGCGGGGAGACAAGTACTCTGACGATCTTGCTGGGGAGCAATACTCTGTGGGGAGAGAGATACTTTGCTGAAATGTTGATGGTAACTTCGCTGGGGATACCATTGTTGTGTTGGAAGTGCTAATAGACTTTGCTGGGGGTAAGAAGACTTCGCCGAGAACGATCTTTCCGTGGCTTTTGGCTGAGGATAACCCAGTTATATCCTGGTAAGGAAATAACTCTTTGAATAAAGCCGGGGGACGCGTTCGTGCTCTGCGAGGATAAGCTTCCAGAATCTACTGGGGATAAGCTTGCTGCTTGGGGAGATGGATTCCTGGGGAAACTGGTTTGGACTCTCCTGGGGAAGTTCTGAACTGTATCGGGGAAGTGACTCCACTGAATGTTTGATATACCGCCGGGAAACAACCTTTAGACCAAGATTGTCGGGGATGCTTGTTAAGAATGCATATATACTGCTGGGGAATGTTGAGATCTGCGGGAGGATACCCAACTTCCTTAAGTTTGATAATAGCTTTGCTTGGGGAGAGTGCACTGACTTGCTGGCTCACTCTCTGGGGAATTAAGATATCTGGTTATGTTCTTTAGCTGAACCTACCTTGGTACCTTGGAGGACAGAACAATTAGATTGCTTAGACAACTCTTTATTGCCCCTGCTTCTAATGTTACCTGTAATTAATCCTTTGTTTCGTATGCACATATTCATGAGTTAACAAATTATTGTCAATGCATATATCATAAATTGAACCTTGGACGTTCTTCGCAAAACAAAAAAAGAAAAACGATTGGCAATTTTAACTGAAAAGTATATTTGTATTGATTTTTGAATTTGCTTGTTAATAGGCGTTTATGTACAAGAGGCTGATGTCCTAGTAAGAGAACGCCGCCGAACAAAAGAGTTTATACAAATTTGTACAAGAGAAAATAAAAAACTGTGTGAAATGGAATGATCCCACTGGGTTTCAACTCTGCTATCGCCTTTATATCTCCGAGCGTCTCATCACTTGATGACCTTAGTTGAAGATGGAGCTGACTGATCGATGCCGTCTGAACTTGATGTAGATACCGGATTCTGGATGCAAAGTGATCCAATGAGACATAGTATTACGCTTTATCCCTAACTTTTGCCTGGACCACCCTTTTGGGTTTTCAGTCCACCGGGATACCCATTTTTGCCCAAGCCGCCTTTTCAGGTTTTCGACTTGCCGGGTGTACAGATTTTTTCATTTCATCCCTTCATTTTGCCCGAACCCTTTTGGTTCACCGGGAAGCCCTAATTTTTGCCTAGGCATGTCAACCTAGCGGGTCTTTTTTTCATGCGTAGTATCTTTTTACTATGTCTGCATTAGCGGGGTGAGGAAGGTCGTCACCATCCATGTTGGTTAGAATCATGGCTCCTCCTGAGAACACATGTTTAACCACAAATGGCCCTTCGTACGTAGGGGTCCATTTTCCCCTTGGATCACTCTGAGGAAGGATGATTCGCTTGATTACCAGATCCCCAACTTGATATTCTTGTGGTCTGACCTTTTTGTTAAATGCCCTGATCATCCATTTCTGGTACGTCTGACCATGACAAATAGCAGCAAGTCTCTTTTCGTCAATAAGGTTTAACTGATCATGTCGTGTCTGGATCCAATCATCTTCGTTCAGATCTGCATCCTTCATTATCCGAAGAGAGGGTATTTGCACTTCGATCGGTAGGACTGCCTCCTTACTGTAGACCAAGGAGAAAGGAGTTGCCCCGGTTGACGTCCTAGCTGAGGTACGGTACCCATGTAGAGCGAACGGTAGCATCTCGTGCCAATATTTATAAGTCACTGTCATCTTCTGCACGATTTTCTTAATGTTCTTATTTGCTGCTTCTACAGCCCCATTCATCTTCGGTCGATAAGGAGAAGAGTTGTGGTGCTGTATCTTAAACTGCTCGCAGAGCTCAGTGATCATTTTGTTATTGAGATTGGTACCGTTGTCTGTAATGATCCTTTCAGGGACCCCGTATCGACAGATCAGATTGCGCTGAATGAACCGTGCCACAACAGTCTTGGTTACCGTAGCGTAGGAAGCTGCTTCAACCCATTTCGTGAAGTAATCAATCGCCACTAGGATGAAGCGATGCGCATTGGATGCCGTAGGTTTAATCTCACCGATCATGTCTATGCCCCACATTGCAAACGTCCAAGGCGCAGTCAGAACATTTAGAGGAACTGGAGGAACATGCACCTTGTCTGCATATATCTGGCATTTATGGCATGTCCGAGAATGTTGGTAACAATCAGCTTCCATTGTGGACCAGAAATACCCTGCTCGAAGGATCTTCTTAGCCATAGTGTGTCCACTGGAATGAGTTCCGAAGGTACCCTCATGTAGCTCTGCCATGATCCTTTCTGCTTCAGTCTTATCCATACAACGCAGTAAGGTCGAATCATGGTTTCGCTTGTACAAAATGCTGTTGCTAAGGAAGAACTTCGCTGCGAACCTTCTCAGAAATTTCTTATCGTTGACAGATGCACCTTCAGGGTATTCCTGAGCTTCCAAATATCTCTTCACCTCATGGTACCAAGGCTTCTCAGTCACCAATTCAGTCTCGAGATCACAACAGTATGCCGGTTCGTCCAGTTTCCAGATGATGATCCGGGGAGCCTCGTTATCCCATTTGACCTTGAACATAGAAGACATCGTAGCTAACGCGTCCGCCAACTGATTCTCCTCTCTCGGGAAATGTTCAAAGGTTATCTTTGTGGAGTGGGAGATCAATGTCAACACACATTCTCTGTAAGGAATAAGATTCGGATGTTTCGTATCCCACTCTCCTTTGATATGATTGATCACGAGAGCGGAATCTCCGAAGACACTCAGAAACTTGATCCTTAGGTCGATCGCAGCTTGAAGACCCATGATGCATGCCTCATACTCCTCCATGTTGTTAGTACAGTTGAAACATAGCCGGGCAGTAAGTGGAGTATGAGTGCCTTGAGGGGATATGATTATAGCGCCGATACCGTTACCCAAAGCGTTGGAGGCTCCGTCAAAGTGCATAGACCATCGGGATCCTTCCTCAGGTCCTTCATCCGGTCCAGGTACTTCACAATCAGTCACTATCATGATGCTCTCGTCCGGAAACTCGAAGTTCATTGACTGATAGTCGTCTACTGCCTGGTGTGCCAAGTGGTCTGCCAATACACTTCCCTTGATGGCTTTCTGGGTTGTATACTGGATGTCGTATTCTGTCAAGATCATTTGCCATCTCGCTATTCTCCCGGACAGCGCAGGCTTTTCGAATATGTACTTTATAGGATCCATCTTTGAGATCAACAAGGTAGTGTGAGTCAGCATATACTGTCTCAGCCGGCGAGCAACCCATACCAAAGCGCAGCAAGTTTTCTCAAGCAGTGAGTATCGGGTCTCACAGTCGGTAAACTTTTTGCTAAGGTAATAAATGGCATGCTCTTTTCGGCCAGACTCGTCATGCTGCCCCAGCACGCACCCCATTGAGTTGTCAAGTACTGTCAGGTATAGTATCAGAGGTCTCCCCTCAACCGGTGGCATAAGGATGGGTGGTTCTTGGAGATACTCCTTGATTCTGTCAAAAGCAGCCTGACATTCATCATTCCAACGTACTACCTGATCTTTCTTCAGCAGCTTGAAGATTGGCTCACAGGTAGCAGTCAGGTGTGAGATGAATCGAGCAATGTAATTCAGGCGTCCTAAAAAGCCTCTGACCTCTTTCTCTGTCCTAGGAACTGGCATCTCTTGAATAGCTTTAACCTTGGCAGGGTCCACTTGAATACCCTTATCACTTACAACGAAGCCTAGCAACTTCCCAGATCTTACCCCGAAGGTGCACTTGTTCGGGTTCAACCTTAGCTTGTACAATTTCAACCGGTCAAATAGTTTCTGCAGATGATCTAGGTGCTCTTCCTCAGTTTGAGACCTTGCGATCATGTCGTCAACATACACTTCTATCTCGTGATGAATCATGTCATGAAATAAAGCAACCATGGCACGTTGGTAGGTTGCCCCAGCATTCTTCAGTCCAAAAGGCATGACCTTGTAGCAGAAGGTGCCCCACTGAGTAACAAAGGTAGTCTTCTCCATGTCTTCAGGAGCCATCTTGATCTGATTATAGCCTGAAAAACCGTCCATGAAAGAGAACACTTTGTGCTGAGCAGTATTGTCAACAAGGACATCAATGTGAGGTAGAGGGAAGTCATCTTTGGGGCTGGCCCTGTTCAGATCCCTGTAGTCGACACACATTCTGACCTTACCGTCCTTCTTTGGTACCGGCACCACATTAGCAACCCACTAAGGGTAAGAAGTCACTGCAAGGAAACCGGCATCAAACTGTTTCATAACCTCGGCTTTGATCTTCTCAGACATCTCTGGACGCATACGGCGGACCTTTTGCTTAACCGGAGGGCAGTCTTCCTTAGTAGGCAAGTGATGGACCACGATATCGGTATCCAACCCGGGCATGTCTTTGTAGGACCAGGCAAAGATCTCCATATAATCATGTAGCATCTGAGTCAACCGTTGCTTCACGCTGAGCTCTAGGTTGGCACCAATCTCTACCTCCTTTCTGTCTGCCTCAGTACCCAGATTTATTGTTTCCACTGGCTCTTCGTGCGGTTGAATTGCCCTCTCTTCCTGGAGTAATAGTCTTGCAAGCTCGCCAGGCACTTCGCAATCATCTTCACCTTCGTCTTCGGCTAAGTTGATCGGATTTTCGAAGTCATAACTGGCAGTAGCAGAGTCGTTACCAGTGAGATCCAGAGTGGATTGAAACCTGTATGAGTGAGTGTGTGTAAATACAGCTGTTTTGAAATATATAAAGGAAGGAAAGACAGAAAAGGAGCATAAGATTTGAAATGCGAGAAAACATCCAAGATCTTTATTCGTGATATATGAAATGACAATTTATATGCCCTCACAAATGAAGCCACGGTGCCCCGGGTAAGACACCGGGCCATAGAGTTTTAATTGTTTATTACAAATAACAAAACAAAGAAGTTTATTACTGCGTAACAAAAGTAACAGGAGTATGATCCTTAGCAGTCCAATTGGTCAATCCACCATCAGTCGTCGGGTAGATCCAGCTATTGAACTCCGACTATTCCACTTCATCCTCGTTCCCAACAACATTCACTCCTGGATTGGTAATGAGTACAGGAGGTCTTCTGGTCTTTGCCTTGTGCACAGCCTTCTGACCCTCTACAGTAAAACCCAGTCCAAACTTGTCAGTTTTCTGCGTAAAATCAGGGAGCCTGCCCCAGTTAGCATATTCACCTTTCTTGATCACAGCCCGGGCATCCTTCAAGGAAGCCATCTTCAAAGGAACATCCTCTTCGACCACTGTTTCCGCTGCTGCCAATGTTGGAGGTACCTCTTCGAAATGCTGAAAGGGGGTTTCAATAAACTCCCCGTCCATCTCAATATACCTGAAGGAATTCAAATGGCTCACCATATACTCCTCCTCTCCCTGCACAGTGACAATCTTCCCTCTGACAGGGTATTTTAGCTTCTGGTGCAAGGTAGAGGTCACTGCCCCAGCTTTGTGGATCCAAGGTCGACCCAATAGACAAGAATACGATGGACAGATATCCATCACATAGAAAGTAGAGTCGAACACCTGAGAACCCACCCGGATAGGAATGTCTACCTCTCCATGGACCATCCTCTTAGAACCGCCGAAGGCTCTGACGATGATATTGCTAGGTTTCAGCTCCAGGCCCTCACAATCCAAACGGTCTAAGGCCTTCTTGGGTAGCACATTTAGGGAAGAACCAATGTCTACCAACACGTGCGCAAGGGTAGTGCCCCTGCATTCAATAGAGACATGCAGGGCGTCATTGTGGTCCTTTCCCTTAGCAGTAAGGTCAGCATCTGAGAAGCCCAAACCATTGTCCGCTGTCAGATTTGCTACGCAATCAGTAAACTGGACTGCAGATGTCTCCTGTGGCACATGGGCCGTCTTGAGAAATGAAATCGAAGCCTTAGCATGGGCCTCGGAGCACAGTAATAAGGAGAGCATTGAGATCTTGGAGGGCGTATGCCCCAGCTGCTCGACAACATTAAAGTCACTCTTCTTGATTATTTTTAGAATTTCCTCCATCTCTTGTTGGGAGGCCTCAGCATTCACAGATTTCGGCGTCTCCGTCCGGGCAGGCTCGTCTTCAATCCCTTTGCCCCGAGCATTAGATGACTCGGCAGCAGGGGAAACAATTTGATCAGAACTGGGAACAGGTATACTTGCAGGTGTTATAGTGAGGGGTCTTCGAATAGCGGGTGGTGCAATGTCAGGCGAGAAGAGCCTGCCACTGCGGGTAACTTTTGCTGGACCAGTGATATTGCTGATGTTGGTGCCAGTGTTGAACTCTTGCTTGATTCCATGTACATACACGTCTGCCCCATAGTTCCAGGGGACAGCTTTATCAGATTCATAGGGGAGAGGCTCCGGAACAGTAATAACAACAGGTGCGACAGTCATGATTTTAACCGGCTTCCTTGGGATAGCCTTGATCGGATTATTAAAGATTGTAACAACAGAAACTTCTTCGACTGGGACAAACTGAACAGCAGACTTCTTGAACAAAATCTCTTTGCTGTCCATTAGGCTTTGGATGCCCAACTTCAGCAAAGGACAACCAGAAAGGGAAACAGCACAGAAAAGGCAACCCTCACTACAACCTGGAAATAAACCGGCCAGCAGTAGGTTCCTCTTGACAGTCATTAAGGGAGTAGCTACATCATTCACAGAAACAGCGTATACATCTTCATCAACGGCATTTACTCCATGCTGGGGCATAGGAGCAGTCACCACATTTGGCCTCTCAGGCGCTTCAAACTGTATCTCTTTTGCGTCAATAAGGTCTTGCACCTTATTCCTTAAGGCCCAACAGTCATCAGTGGAATGCCCCGGGCTATCGGAGTGATAAGCACAGCGGGCATTTGGATTGTATTTTGGAGAGGCAGTATTCACAACTTTGGGGGCCTCCCTGACAGTCACTAAGTTGGTGGACAGCAACTGCGGCAAGATCTGCGATAGGGTCATACTCAAACGGGTGAACTCCCTTCTGGGTCTTTCAGCCCTTTGAGGATTGGTTTGCCGAGGAGCGGCAGCAGGCTTAGCAATCATCACCGCATTGACAGATTGGCGGCGCTCAGGTTTCTCTTGTCTTCTAGACCCATATACAGCACTGGCCTCCTTTTTAAAGGGCTTCTTCTCAGAACTTGCAGACGCACCCTTCTGAATTTTACCAGACTTCATCCCAGCTTCTATTCTTTCTCCAGTCAGAATAAGATCAGTAAACCCTGCAGATGAGTTACCGATAAGATGATTGAAAAACGGCCCAGATAGGGTCCCCAAGAACATGTCTACCAACTCCCGGTCAGTTAACGGAGGCTGCACCCTGCCAGCCAGATCCCTCCACTTCTGCGCATACTCTTTAAAACCTTTACTTGACCCTAGAGACATACCCTGGAGTTGGGTACGTGTAGGGGAAAGGTCGGCATTATATTGATACTGCTTGTAAAAAGCAGTAGCCAACTCCTCCCAGTTACGAACCTTGGTCCCATCCAGCTGATAGAACCATTCGAGATGAGTCCCTGAAAGACTCTCCTGGAAGAAGTGGATCCATAAATTCTTGTCCACTGAGTACGGCTGAATCTTCCGCATATAAGACCTGAGGTGTAGCTTGGGACAAGACGCCCCGTCATACTTGGTAAAGGATGGTGCTTTGAATTTATGAGGAATAATCACACCAGTAGATAAGCCCAAGTCTCCGAAATCCAGCCCAGGCACTTGTTGGATCTCCATTGCATTCAGTCTGTCCTCCAGCTGCTTGTATCTGTCTTCAGCCGGAGGATACTGTTCCTCATCGAAATCAGTCTCGTTGTCAGAGACTACCGGACTAGGACCTTTTCCCTCTTGGGGACTACTCTTGCCTATAGAAGAACCAGCCTCTTCATTCTGCAGAGTGTTGCCAAACCTTCGGCCCGAGTTGAAAAGAACAGTTCTCTTTTTCTTCTTCTTCTCCTTCTTCAGGAGCAGAGCCTTCAGCTCTTCTTGGCCCTGAGCCAAACCCATGATTAGTTCCTGAAATTGCGCATTCTGCGCCTGAAGAGCCTTGATAAACATCTCGGTTGATGATGAGTCAGGATTCATGATGCTGAAATAAACAGCGAAGAACAGTAAGCAACCTGAAAAGAAGAAAACCTGCTATGCACATGATGAATGGAATGCGTATGATTTATGTTTTCAAAGACAATCGGGAATCAACTTTGTAAACAAAAAGGAACACACTTCATTAGATTCAACTTTGAAACTTAAATTGTTCAACAGGTTGCCCTTAGGCGTTACATGAAAGGGAAATACTGAAAAGGGAAATAAAACTGTAAAAGAACATCCAGAGCTCCTTATTGATCCCATGGTCTCCTCTTCTCAGTACGGATGTAAGCATTCAGAGCTCGCTCATTCTCCAACTGCTTTGTCAGCTTCTGGATCTTCAATTCCTGCTCGTTGAACTTTTCCCGGTAAGAATCCCGCTCTTCTCGCAGTTGCGACCAAGATCTCTTTAATGTCTCATAATCAGTAGGTATCTGAGGAGGAAGGACAGTTGGAGGAACACCATCTTTGTCAGGATACTCAAGAATGATAGGTCTGACGGCTTCGTATAGCATACCTAACTTCTGAGCACGGATGCGAACCCATTTGTAGTAGGCTTCCATAGGTAAAGAAGTCTTTGGCCCCAACTCTTGTGGGTCAGCTTTATGAACTTTGTCCCAAGCCTTGATGAACCTACGACGCAGCTCGTCACTATCCACTTGAAACTCAAAACTGATGTGAGGCGCCAACATTTCATGAGGCCCTGCTCTTATGGCTCTTCCAAACTGACGGAGAGCTAGACATGGATTGTAAGAGATTCCTCCTTGGGTACCAATCAGAGGAACATTAGGGTATTCCCCGCATCGATCAATAATGGCTATCTCATCCAAACCTCTGCAAGTTCAAATGATGTCTTTATCGGTGAGAGACATTAACCTATGAGCCCAACCTCTTCCTTCTTGGTTCTTCAGTACGAACTTAGGGAGGTGCGAAATAAACCACCTCACCAACAAAGGGATACAACACCATAGAGTTCCTCGTCTTCGGGTAGTACGAGCATAAAGTTGTTGCAGGATGTCACCCAAGAGAGTGGGTACAGGATTCTGAGACATAAAGATCCTTATGGCAGTGACATTCATGAAGTTTTCAGGATTAGGAAACAAGACTAACCCATATATTAAGAGAGCCAAGATGTCTTCATATGCCCTAAAGTCCAGGTCATTCCAGAAGCTGTTAGCTTTACCAATCAGAAACTTAGCCAAGAAACCCTTAACTCCGCTTCTAGTTACCCAGTTGTCCATTACCTCTTGATGTGTCAAGGGAAGAGCTGCAGCAACCTCCTCAAGCCTGAGGGTCTTTTCCCAACCAGTAAAGGGAGTCTGATCCAAGATAGGGATACCAAGAAAATCAGAGAACTCTTCCAGGGTAGGGACCAGCTAGAAGTCTTGAAAGGTGAAGCACTGGTACAGAGGGTCATAGAACTGGGTCAGAACACTCATCAATTGTTGATCCCACTTTGCAGTGACTAAACCGAGAAGAGAACCATGCCTCTGAATGAAGGAAGTGGTATTCGGAATTCTGCTAACCAACTCTTCAAGCAACTCAGGTGAGTGAACAAAGTTGAACCGGATAGTATTCCTTCGCACAGGCATCATGGTGTCCTACAAAACAGAGCAAAGGTGAAACCCTCTTGTCTTTGAAATGGTCAGTCCTTACGCAGGATGCATGCAATGCTCATGATGTTATGATGTTATGATAAAGCACACCACAAATAGATACAAAGGCAAACATGGTAAGGCACACAAGTCACACAAGACAGACCCTTAAAGTTTAGGCCAGCATGAGGTCTAGGTATTACCCTCTTTCAGTTTGTTGGTTCATACTTGTCCTATCAAAGTAACCGGGTTCTTAGAGGATCCCAATATCATTGACTACCCTCAATCGGTCATAACTCCAGCATCGCAATCTTTTCTTGCGGCCAGAACCATCACGAGAGTTTAGCCTCAATGGGCGTAGCATACTGCTACTGTTCTAATGGCCAAGTTGTGTCATTTAAGGTTCTAAGGTCTGTTGGTGCTTAATGACTCCTCAGAAGACCCATATTCTCCTCGTTGCAACACAAGGGATATCGGTACAGACCAAGGTGCCACACCAACGTAGCCACTGCTTCACCCGTGTCGGTCTATGCCGGATAGGTCCCTCACAGCTTATGCTACCTAAACAGGGTATCCCCAGATCCGGGTTAGGATCTATGTAACTCCCATGCAACCCACAATTTAAAGAAAGCAAATCAATACAATTTAAAACACAGTGATCTTAGTCCTAAGGTACACCTCACTTTAAGTAAAGTCCCCAGCAGAGTCGCCAGTTCTGTGATCGGTGGATCTGGAACTGACTGTTTAACGCTGGTTTGCGAAATGTCGCGGAAGCAAGAGTCGCCACCGTCTTTTATTTTCTCCAAAGGGAAAGGACAAAAGCACAGAAAAATTCCTTATAGAGATTGCTCTCGGTTCGGGAGGTAGATTATAGAAAGGGAAGGTGTTAGCACCCTTTCTATCCATGGTTATCCATGGGCTCTTAGATACTTGCTCATTTGTGTTTTCAAAATGGTTTGCTTGCTTTTCAACTGTGGGTTTAAAAAGTTTCTTTGAAAATTCCAGTTCGACTCTTGTATCGGTCCTCAAGAGTGTTTGAAAAGTTGCTTTCGAAAGCTTTTTGAAAAGGTGTCGGTGTGAAAAGTATTTTTGATTTGTTTTGAAATTAGAGCAAGTATCTAGAGTTGTTTACATACCCTAAGGAATTCGTCTGTGTAGATGTCCTTTAAAGTAGTGCCATCCCACCATTGAGAGGTAGGTAGCACCACCGTTGGAGGTATTCGGGTCAATTCGAGGGTTCGGGACATAGTGATCACCGGAGAAATAGGAAGACACCTTAGAAGCTACCCTCATGCCAGGTTCCCGGATCATGAGGACTTACTAAAACATCTTCTACTCGACGATCACCTTTCGAGGGGCAAGGCAACAGTGAGGCGTACCCTAGGGGTGGTGTGTGATTTGTGTGTCATTTTCAGATATTTTTGTCTTGTCATGTATTGGTGATCTACGCGTTTGTTTTTATTTTAACATTCATTCTTTCATGCAGTTTAATTAACAGTTTAAAAATTGCGAGAAATATAAAGGTCCTACGCTATTACAAAGGCGCGGGTCCACATCGCCAAAATTAAATCCAGGACCCGATTTGAAATAAAATAAAGTGCGAGAAATATAAAAACCCTAATTGATCTATTACATGGCTTTGGGAGAATTACATGAATATTTACAAAAAAAGAAATAAGAATAAAATGCGCGAAGAGAATAAAAATCGGGAATGCGAGGGCGTTGGACCCTTTTTAATGAAATTAAATTACGATTAACAAATTAATTAAATTAAGTTAAATGAGAAAAGGGAATTATTTTTGAGTTTTTTGTATTTATTGATTTTAATGAGAGAATTAAATGAAATTAAAAAGTTAATTAACCCTAATTCTAACTATTTTTATTTATTAAGAAAATGTGAAAATTAAATCTAAAATTAACCTAATTAATTAATACAATTTTATTTACAAAAATAAATAATTAATTATTAATAATGGTAAAAGAAAAGAAAAAAAGATAAAAGTGTTTAAACCCTAATTCTACCAATTTTTAAGTTTATTAAGAAAACGTTGAAATTAATCCTAGAATTAAAAAAAACTAAATTAATTAATATCATTTATTTACAAGAAAACATTTAAATAAAATATGTTTTTATATTTTTGTCTTTTCTGATTTTTATTATTTTTTATGTTAAGAAAATGTTAATTTAAAGATTTAAGGGGAAATTAAATTAAACAAATAAATAAAAAAGAGAAAGAAAAAGAAAAGAAACACAAACCCTAGGGGGTGTTGACCCCAATTGGAGGTATGATCCAGCATTTTTGGCCCATTGAGTTCCTGGCCTCGTTGACTTCTGGTAATCACGTGTGTAGGCATTGACTGAACCATTCCATAGGCTTTAGATCTGGACCATTGGACTGAGATTATTGAGCGCGTGGCAAGCGTGGATGGTGGACATATGATGAGCCCCTGGAATATATGCTGCATAGGAATATAGAAAAGAAAATAATATGAGAAAGGGAGGGGACCTGGGAATCGAACCCAGGTCCCTGTGCTTGCCAACGTTACTTTCTACCACCTGAACCAATTAGCATGTTTGTTATTATCATGAAAAACAATTAATATAATGATAAATAAGAGTTAGTGCTATGAAGACAAAAACGCGCGCCCAGATTTGAATCAACCAACCACAGCCTTCCAACTCATCTTCTTCCTCGTTTATGCGTTTTGACCTGAAAAAAGAACATCAAATAGCGGGGGTTTTGAACCCCCACAATCTGAAGTGCCAAAAAATAGCGAATAGAAATTGGCTGCATATAAAAAAAGCGCGAGGGATGTTTTAGATTCAGTGGAACGTCACGAGTTCAATGATATAATTCTTATGGTTCAATTTTCCCATATGGACGAAGCCCTCTTTTAAGGTCCCTGCAACCCTAAAAATTAGCCATGGCAATTCTTTATACAATCAATATTAATCCAATTCAACGATGCCATCAGTTTCAGTGAGTCCATATTAGTGGAAAACATGCATTATAATGTATGAATATGGCATAGAAATTAGAACATGAAAACGCGAAATATCAAGAACAGAACAGCTTCATTCTACCGTTTCTTGAGGCTAGAAGCTGTGATTTTGATTCAGGAAGCTTCCTTGATGTCTCAGGAAGGCAATGGAATAGTTGTTTTTCTTTGAATCGCGCTAGAATGTAGTTTTCAGTTTTGAAATTTTCTTGAAAAAGTGCCAAGTTTGCTTATGGTTTTGGGCGCATCATAGAGGTTCTTGGGATTAGGGTTAGGTTTGTACTTGTATAAGGAATGAATTCAGTCAATAATCCAAGCCCATAGCCTTGTCTTTAATGGTTTTCAAGATTTGATTTTTATGAATCTTTTTTCAATATTTTTTCATGAAGAATCATGCCAATTTGCACCAATTCTTTCCTCTTTTGATATGCACGAAATCCTTAGGCCTTGATGAGAGTTTATTCTGCACAAAAAGATTTGAAAACCTTGTTTTAGTATTTTTGTCATATTTTATTTTATTAAAAGAATTAATAGTAATTAAAAATTCAAATAAATAAATAAAAATGATGAAATAAATCCCCTTTGGGCCAAATGGTCGTGCATAGTCTTTGGATGATGAATCTTGGAAGAAAAAGTGGCCCATTAGCAATTTTGAGGCCTTTGAAGCAATGTTGACTTTTCAAAATTCCCAAAAATTACCCAACTTCCACAAGTCATATCTTGCTCAATTTTTAAGCTTTGATCGTGTTCTTGGACATTTTGGAAAGGTCTTGAAGTCCTCTAACCAATGCCTTTGGTCCCATGTCATTTTTATTTACCAATCTCAAGTTATGGCCTTTGACTTAAAGTCCCTTTTTGTTGACTTTTGAAAATGACCTATAATGTTGAAATTGATAACTTTTTGTGAGAGCTTTTATTGGACTTGAAGTGTGAAGAGGAGTTGTAGGAAATGTCTTTCTATTCAAAATGAGCTTTGGATGGGATTTTTCTGATAATCCATGTGGAAGTTATGCCTTAGTCAAGTTACAGTTGACTTTTTCAACTGTCCAAATATGGAAACTTTTGCATCTTGAGACTTTTTGAGCCATGCCTTGAAAATCATGATCAAGAATTGATCAAATGATGTTTGTGGCTTCAAAATGAGATGTTGACCAAAAATTTGAACTTTTGACTGTCAAATGACCATTTTGCCCCTACAGTTGACTGTTGAGCAATTAGGGTTTTTGACTGTGCAATTTTGTGCTGTAAGTCTTGAAACTTGGTATGAGGATGCTTGACCATGTTTGTAGGCATGTGGGACTTGATTGGACCCTTGGCAACTTCATTTTCTTTGTCAGAACCAAAACCCTAGTTTTTTACTGTTAGGAGGCCCTTGAACTGTGCAACCCTTGGGGAATTTTGAAGCATGCTCTTTGCAAATTTTGAAGAATATGGGAGGGCAAATTTTGGGGTACAACAAGTGTGATACTAAACATCCAAACCTCATCCCTTACAAAGAACATGTCTTGACATTGTTGCCACATTTCGAGCAGATTACCTTCGAGCACTTCCCGCGAGAAGAAAATCAGCTAGCGGATGCTCTAGCTACAATGTCTTCCATGTTTAAACTTAACTGGGATAATGAGGCTCCCCAAATCACCATTGAACAGATGGGCGAACCTGCACATTGTCACAAGATTAATACCGAAGAAATAGTGGACCGACCTTGGTTTCACGAAGTCAAAAGGTATCTAGAGGCCCAAGAATACCCTGAAGGAGCTTCAGTCAACGACAAAAAAGTTCTTAAGGAGATTCTCAGCTAAGTTCTTCTTGAGCAATGGTATCATCTATAAGCGCAATCATGATTGCATTATGCTCTGTTGTGTGGACAAGGTTGAAGCTGAGCAGATCATGGCTGATTTGCACAATGGTACCTTTGGCACCCACTCCAGCGGACATACGATGGCTAAGAAGATTCTGCGGGCAAGCTATTACTGGTCTACCATGGAAGCTGACTGCTATCAACATTCCAGGACGTGTCACAAATGCCAAATATATGCGGATAAGGTACATATACCTCCAGTTCCTCTCAACGTCTTAACAGCTCCTTGGCCATTCGCTATGTGGGGAATCGACATGATTGGAGAGATCAAGCCTACAACATCCAATGGACACCGCTTTATTCTAGTGGCCATTGATTACTTTACCAAGTGGGTTAAAGCAGCTTCCTTCGCATCCGTCACAAAGAATGTTATTGCCCGTTTCATCAAGCAGAACCTCATTTTCCGGTACGGCATCCCTGAAAGGATCATCACGGATAACGGTACAAACCTGAACAATACTATGATCACCGCTTTGTGCGAGCAGTTCCAGATTCAACATCACAATTCATCTCCCTATCGGCCAAAGATGAACGGTGCTGTCGAAGCTGCGAACAAAAATATCAAGAAGATCATACAAAAGATGACAGTCACCTACAAGGACTGGCATGAAATGCTACCGTTTGCTCTCCACGGGTACCGTACCACGACATGCACTTCAACTAGGGCAACACCCTATTCTTTGGTATACGGCATGGAAGTTGTTTTACCTATCGAGGTTCAGATTCCCTCCTTGAGAATCATGAAAGATGCTGGTTTGAGTGAAGACGATTTGATTCAGATCCGGCTTGATCAACTTAACTTGATTGACGAAAAGCGACTTACTGCTGTTTGCCATGGTCAGGCGTATCAAAAGCGGATGATCAAGGCATTCAACAAGAAAGTCAGATGCCAAGTATATCAAGTCGGAGATCTTGTAATCAAGAGGATCATCTTGCTGCAAATTGATCCCAGGGGCAAATGGACTCCTACCTACGAAGGACCATTTGTGATCAAAAACATCTTTTCTGGTAGGGCAATGATCTTAACCACCATGGACGATGACGACTTGCCGCACCCTACGAACGCAGACATAGTCAAAAGATACTATGCATAAATGACCCGACAAGTTGAAAACCCGAAAGGGAGACTTGGGCAAAAATGGGCATCCTGGTGAATCGAAAACCCGAAAGGGCGGTTCAGGCAAACATTAGGGATAAATAAAAAAATCAGTACACCCGGCAAGTTGAAAACCTGAAAGGGCAACTTGGGCAAAAAAGGGTTTCCCGGTGGATCGAAAACCCGAAAGGGCGGTCCAGGCAAAAGTTAGGGAATTAAAGCGTAGACTATGTCTCGTCGGATCACTTTAAAGACAATCTCTTCACAGACAAGATCCGGGCTTCTGATCAATTCAATCATCTTCGGACGAAGAAACGAATGGACAAGATATTCAGAGTTACGAAGGCTATAGCAGAATGGGAACCCCATGGAATTTTCACACATAGCCATCTTTCTTTGTATAAATTTTTCTCATTTTTTATGACAATATTCTCTTACTAGGATGTCTGTCTCCTTTGTACAAAATACTTACACAAAGTTAATACAAAGATACTTCAAAGTGCAGAAAACTATTTGTCTTTTCCTTTTTACACTTGTGTTTTATTTGAAAACGTCCAATGATTTATTAATAAGCATATGCATTCGAATATAATCACATGTTTACAAGTAAACGAAATGGGAAATAACAATTACTGACAGGTTGAAAGGATAGGAAAACGTCTTTAGGCTATTCTAAGAGAAATCCCTTACAGTACATTATCTAGATCCCTAACGAAGCTAAAACCTTGAAATACATATCCCCAGTGGAATTAATTTTCAAAATCCCCGTCAGAGTCAAATCTACAAACTCCTAATCCCCAGCGGAGTTACAATTTCAAATCCTTAATTCTCACCAGAGTTAAACCTCCAAACTCCCAATCCTCAGCGGATCAAAAGCTTTGAACTACAGACCCTCAGCGAAGATGAAACTATCTTCCCCAGTCAAGTCAAGATTGTCAATCCCCAGCGGAAACCATTCAGTTTTCCCCAGAGTCCCAGCAAGTTGTCTTAAAGACTGAGAATCAACCAGATAACAGTTAACTTTTGTCTTATCCCCAAACTAGGATAATTCCCCATTAGATTGGCATACAACCCAAACTCCTGATCTCCCCAGCAGTATAGCTACTCCCCCAGAGTACTAAGCTTACTCTCCAGCAGGAAGCCTTCTTCCCCACAGAATTTTAACTCCCCAATAGAATGAAGATTCTCATTCTTGATTCCCCAGTGAAGTTTCCAGAGTCTTCATTACTCCCCAGCATGAATTTGTCAGAATTTTTAATCCCCTGCAGATCGAAGATCTTCATTCTTGACTCCTCAGCTTGAAGTCCCCAAGGATTCAAATTCCCCTAGCAGAATGAAGATTCTCATTCTCAGTTCCCCATAAAAGCCATCAGAGTTTTCCTTATTCTCCAGCAGATCAAGGTTTTTCTTTTGTCTGATCCCCAATAGAGATCGTCAGAGTTTTCCCTGTTCCCCAGCCGAGTAAGGATTCCCATTACTTAACCCCCAGTAGAAGTCTTCAAACTTCTCTAGATTCCCCAAGCAGGTTTCTCAAGCAGACTTGAAGGATCCCTATATCCCCAGGAAAGTCATGAAGGATTCTCACATCCCTACAGAAGTTGTCAAAGTTTTTGATAATCCCCGCGAGTTGCCAAGGATTTTCTATCCCAACAGCAGTCAGCAAGGATTTCTCATCCTCAGTGGTCAGAGATTTTAATCTCCAGCAGTAGTCAAGGGTTTATTTTTCGCCGGCAGCAGTCGAAGATTTTATCATCCCCAACAGTCAGCAAGGATTTCTCATCCTCAGCAATCAAATATTTTGAATCCCCAGTGTTGTACCCCAAAATTTGCCCTCCCATATTCTTCAAGAAATTGCCAAGTCAGGTCACAAAATTCCCCAAGGGTTGTGCATTGCAACTGCCTCCTAAGCAGTCAAAATTAGGGTTTTGGTTCTGATCAAGAAAAGGAAGTTTCCAAAGGCCCAATCAAGTCTCATATGCCTACAAATGTGGTCAAGCATCTTCATATCAAGTTTCAAGGCATTCAGCTCAAAATTGCACAGTCAAAACCCTAGATTGCACTACAGTCAACTGTAGGGGCAAAATGGTCATTTGACAGTCAAAAGTTCAAGTTTTTGGTCAACATATCATTTTGAAGCCACAAACATCATTTGATCAATGCTTGATCATGATTCTCAAAATTTGGCTCAGAAATCATCAAAGATGCAAAAGTTACTATATTTGGACAGTTGAAAAAGTCAACTGAAATTGACCAGGGCATAACTTTCACATGGATTATCAGAAAAATTCCATCCAAAGCTCATTTTGAAGAGAAAGACATTTCCTACAACTCATATTCATATTCCAAGTCCAAGAAATGCTCTCACAAAAAGTTATCAATTTCAACATTATAGGTCACTTTCAAAAGTCAACAAAAAGGGACTTTAAGTCAAAGGCCATAACTTGAGATTGGTAAATCAAAATGACATGGGACCAAAGGCATTGGTTAGAGGACTCAAAGACCTTTCCAAAATGTCCAAGAACATGTGAAAATCTTAAAAATTGAGCAAGTTATGCCTTGTGGAAGTTGGGAAATTTTTGGATATTTTGAAAAGTCAACATTGATCCAAATGACCTAAAAATGCTAATGGGCCCATTTTTCTTCCAAGATTCATCATTCTAAACATGTGCACGACCATTTGGCCCAAAGGGAAGTATTTTCTTATTTTTTATTTATTTATTTGAATTTCTATTAATATTAATTCAATTAAATCAATTAAATATATGAAAAATATCTAAATGAACCAAACAAATCTTTTTGTACACATTTCAAGGTCAATATTTCGTGCACATGCTGATTAGGAAGAATTGGATTGATTTGAGTATAATTGATACAAAAACCATGTGAAAAAGATTGAAAATATAATGGAAAAAAATCAAATCTTCAATCCATGATTACAAGAGATTTTGTTGAATTTTGTTAACCTAATTGCTTCAATACATAATGAGAATCACAACCCTAATGCTAAGACACTGGAAGCTGCGCAGAAAAAGACTTTGCAAACTTGAAAATTTTCCATAAAACTCAAATACTGAATTCAACCTTAGAGATCGATTCAAAGCACCATTCTTGTCTCAATAGCTTCCTGAAACCTCACTGAACGTGCTCCAATCAAAAACAACCACAAAAGCTCTAGGAATTGGTACCTGTAACTCAAACTGTAAAGCAAAAAATTTATAATCGCATATCATAAATCACGCATCTTTTTGCATTTTTATTTATGGATTCTTGTTCAGTGTGATGTTTCTAAGCTAACCAATGCTTTTGATTTGATTATAACGCTGTATATAAGAATTCACCATGTGTGGCTTTTAGGGTTTGCAGCATTTTGAATTGGGGTTTTTGAGATAAGGAAAAATTGGGGTTCCAGGCCACCACCATTGCACTCAACGCATCTGGACGAAGAGATTCATATACTCGCGCCTAATTTATGTTTAGAAACAGCCTAGTCGCTATTTTCTGTAAACCCATCTAACACCACGTTTGCAAAACTGTTGCCTTTGAGTTTGTGTTACAGGAAAAGTGAAGAAGATGATTTCGTGTCCATCAGCCATTGGTCCGTTCGAATTGCGCGCGTTTTTGAAGCACTAACTTTCGTTTATTTTTATTACATTTATTGTTTGTTAAATATACAAAAAGTTTCAGTGGCTCAATTGGCAGGTGTATATGCTTGTAACATCCAAGACCTGGGTTCGAACCCCAGGTCTCATGCTTTCTCAATAATGTTTTTTCTTTAACGTTCAGGTGTAACACCTATGTTATGACCCATGATACACCTCCAGATCAGACCATACACGCGTCCAGCAAATCCAATCCAAAGGCCAGGATCCATGGAGTACCGTGAGTGCTAGTCAACGCTTAGACATGTTGCTTGGAAAGTCAATAAGGCCATGTCTTATTGGGCCGGAATTTCACCATCAACACCTCACTTTGGGGCCTGAACCCCCCCCCCTGGTTTGCCTTCACTATTTTTTTTATTTATTTTTTATTCTTGTTTTAATTGTTATTTTTATTTTAATTACTGTTTATTTAATTAATTATTTTTTTAACAAAATACAAAAACATCATAAAAAAATCAAAAAGACAAAAAATATAATAAATGTTTTATTTTATTATTTTCATAAATAATTGTATATAAATTAATAAATTTACATTAGGTGCTTTAACTTTAATTCTTTTCATAATAAATATAAAAAAGGGTAGAATTAGGTTAATTGACCATTTTCATTCCTTTTAATTTTTCTTTTTTATCACAATATTATTATTTATTTATTTTCATGATTAAATTGTATATAAAAAAAATTAGGGTTTCATGTAGTTAAAAATTTCAACATTTTCTTAATAACTTAAAAACTAATTCTTTTTCTATTAAACATAAAAAACACAAAAATACTAAAAAACATTTTCTTTTAAATTTTAATTCCTCAGTAATTTTAATTTTTTTTGCAAAAGGGTCCAACGCCCATGTTCGTAATTTATTTAATTTCGCGCATTTATTTTATGTCGTTTATTATAATTATGTACCTCTCCCAAAGCGTTGTAACAATTTATACTTTTCGCACTTTTCCTTTGCTTTATTTATTTTCCGTTAAATCGGGTCCGGTTTAATTTTGGCGATGTGGACCCGCGCCATTTGTAATAGTTGTAGATTTATTTTCCCGCAACCTTTAACTGTTAAATAAGCATGCAAGAATGAATGGACTTAAAATAAAATCAAGCGTAGATCACTTTAACATGACAAGACAAATATCAATGAAAACGACACACAATTCGCACACACCACCCCTAGGGTACGCCTCACTGTTGCCTTTCGAAAGGTGATCGTCGAGTAGAGGACGTCTTAGTAAGTCCTCATGATCCGGGAACCTGGCATGAGGGTAGCTTCTAAGGTATCTTCCCATTGCTCCGGTGATCACCATGTCCCTACAAACTCGAATTGACCCGAACACCTCCAACGGTGGTGCTACCTACCTCTCAATGGTGGGATGGCACTACTTTAAAGGACATTTACACAGACCAATTCCTTAGGGTAGGTAGGTTCTCAAGGATACTTGCTCTCTTTAAAAACAAAACAAATCAAAATCTTTTCACACCAACACATTTTCAAAAGCTTTCAAAGCAAATTTTTCAAACACTCTGACGTACGAGTCGAACTGAAATTTTTCAAAGAAACTTTTTAAACCCACATTGAAAAGCAAACAATTTTGAAAACACATTGAGCAAGTATCTAAGAGCCCATGGATAACCATGGATAGAAAGGGTGCTAATACCTTCCCTTTCTATAACCTACCTCCCGAACCGAGAGCAATCTCTTTAAGGAATTTTTCTGTGCTTTTGTCCTTTCCATTTGGAGAAAATAAAAGACGGTGGCGACTCTTGCTTCCGCGACATTTCGCGAACCAGCGTTAAACAGTCAGTTCCAGATCCACCGATCACAGAACTGGCGACTCTGCTGGGGAACCTTTATAAAGTGAGGTGTACCTTAGGGCTAGTTCATAACTGTGTTCTCAATTGTTTTCCTTGTGTGCTTTAAATTGTGGGTTGCTTGGGAGTTCTATAGACCCTAACCCGGATCTGGGGGATACCTTCTTAGAAAGTAGCAACAAGGCTGTGAGGGAACTGTGCGGGGTATACCGACATGGTTGAAACAGTCTGCTACGTTGATGTGGCACTTTGGTGTGTACCGGTAACCCTTGAGTTCAGTCAAGGAGAGTACGGGGCCTCCGCGTGGTGTCGTGAAGCATCAACAGACCTTAGGAACCTTAATTGAACTATCTTGGCCTCTTTAGGGTAGTGAGATAACTGACTTTGGTGCAGTCCGAGGTTGGTTGATACTCGATACTACACTCAATTGAGGGTTGCTTTCCTGGAATATTTCGGTCGCCAGTTCAGTGGCTAAATCGAAACGATGAACAATGAAAGCAATCCCGTGATATTGGGAACCTTAGAACCCGGTTACTTCTAATAGGACAGGTTGAACCCACCAACTTCAAGAGGGTAATACCTAGACCCCATGCTGGCCTAAACTCTAAGGGCTTTCTCTTGTGTGACTTGTGTGCCTTCATACTTGACTATCTACGTGCTTGTTACCTGACACTTGTTTCTTGCAGGTCTTGTTTATAGTCCTTAACTAGGACTCATGACAGGGTTTACCAAATTACTTGCAGGTCTTGTTTATAGTCCTTGACTAGGACTCATGACAGGGTTTACCCAAATTTCTTGCAGGTTTTGTTTATAGTCCTTAATTGGGACTCATAACAGGGTACTAAATTTCTTGCAGGTCTTGTTTATAGTCCTTAATTGGGACTCATAACAGGGTACTAAGTTTTTTGCAGGTCTTGTTTATAGTCCTTAACTGGGACTCATAACAGGATACCAAATTTCTTGCAGGTTTTGTTTATAGTCCTTAACTGGGACTCATAACAAAGTATACTGAATTTCTTGCAGGGTTTGTTTATAGTCCTTAATTAGGGCTCATAACATGGTTTACCTACATCACCCCATGCATAGCATGACATCATACCATTGCATATATCCTAACCCATTTCAAGGATCTCAAGGGCTTGTGATGCAGGTCATGATGAATCAAACATCCTAGCCAGGGGCAAAGAGGATTTATTTTCCTCTAGCCAAGGTTGTCAGGGGCTATGACCCACTGGATATGGTGAGCCTTTGACCCTTGAAGAAGGGCTCTCTACAACAGGAAGTTCTTCAATCAAGTTTCCAGTTTCCAACTCTAACAAGTTTCTCTGTTTACCCTGCGAGGTCCTTGAAATCATTGCATGCATGTCATACATCTCATTGCATTGCAGGTGTCCCTTTGACAGGTTGCTTACCCTTCTTCGCTGTTTATTTTAGCCGATCGTCATGAATCCTGAATCATCAGCTGAGCAGTCCATTAAGGCCCTCCAGGCTCAGAACGCCCAGTTCCAAGGGTTGATCATGAACTTGACCCAGGGGAAACAAGATCTGAAGGCCCTGCTTTTGAAGAAGGAAAAGAAGAAAAGGAGGACTGTTTTGTTCAGCCCTAGATGCAGATCTGGGAATACACCGCAGACTGAAACTGAGAGGACCACTCCATCTGTGGGAAAAAGCAGTCATCAAGAGGAAAGGGTTCCCAGTCCAGAGGTCTCTGACAATGAAGCAGATTTCGACGACGAACAGTACCCTCCGGCTGAGGACAAGTACAAACGGTTGGAAGACCGGCTCAGTGCTATGGAGATACAAAAGGTGCCTGGCCTGGACTTCGAGGATCTAGGTCTGTCTTCTGGGGTGGTGATCCCGCGCAAATTCAAGGTACCTGCTTTTGCTAAATACGATGAGGCATCCTGTCCTAAGTTGCATCTCAGGGCTTATACAAGGAGGATCCAACCCTATACAGCCGACAAGAACTTATGGATCCATTTCTTCCAAGAGAGTCTTTCGGGGACTCAGCTCGAGTGGTTCTATCAACTGAATGGAGCCAACATCCGTACCTGGGAAGACTTAGCCACTGCTTTCTACAAGCATTACCAGTACAACGCTGACCTCGCTCCCACGCGCACTCAGCTTCAGGGAATGTCTATGGGTGCAGGCGAAGGCTTCAAAGAGTATGCTCAAAAATGGAGGGACCTTGCTGGAAGGGTACAACCACCTCTGACTGACCGCGAGCTCGTCGACATGTTCTTGGGGACCCTGTCTGGTCCATTCTTCAACAACCTAATTGGGAATTCTGCTGCTGGGTTTACAGATCTTGTCTTGACTGGGGAGAGAATCGAAGCTGGTATCAAGTCGGGGAAGATTCAAGAAACCGCACCTGCTGATACTCAGAAAAAGCCCCACAGTGGAAAGAAAGAGTCCAATGCTATACATGGTAAAAAGGGTCGTCATGATGTAGGGGCAATCCAGATTTCTGATCCCACGCCCGTTCAATCAAGAAAGAGCAATAGGCGTAGGATAAAGCATCAAGATAGGAAGTATACTGACATCAACATGTCTTTGTCTCAGGCATTACAACAATTGCTAAAGGCAAAACTGATCACACTAAAGGATCCTCCTCAAAATCCTGATACTTCCTCTCCCAAGTACAACCCGGGTGTGAGATGTGCCTACCATTCTGACAGTCCTGGACATGACACCGACGACTGTTGGACCTTGAAGAACAAGATCCAGGATTTGATTGACGCCAAGGAGGTCGAGTTTGAACACTGATCCTACACCGAATCATCGAGAATGTCTTTTGTTCATCCAAATATTCAAGTTGTATTTTTCTTTGATTGTTCAAACATTTATTCATGTTAAACATTGTTATCACATTAATACATCGCTTATGTCTATTTTGAATCAATATATTCGCATTCACTATATGCAAACTGTTTTCATATTTTTCTGATGTCAACTCTCAATTAATAATTCTAAGCCTCTTGAGGGAGGATGACGAAAACAATACCTAATCTACAGTATGCTTTTGAACAGACCCCGCTGATGAGGTACAGGCATTGTTTCAATTCCTAAACACTGGAGTTATAAGGATGATAATCCCTCGTCAACCCCTCTGAGCCAAAGAAGTAGGAGTTTTTCTTTTCGAAATTTAAAACCCTTAATCATAACCTGGGGCAGGGTAGTCTCTCAGTTGATCCAAGTGCATAACGAATGGCACCAAAGAGATCTTTACAAAACGAACAAAGACAGTGATGGTTCAGAACAATCAAAAGGACAGGCAGTCATTATCAAAAAAAATCATAAACGAAAAGCCCAAGAAGTCAAAACCTGTAAAAGGGACTTATGAAACTGGGGCATCCCGCTGACTGTAATTCCAAAAAAGGAAACAGTTCAGGCAAAAAGAAAGGGATAACAAAAATCAAGAAAGAGGTCTCACAAACCCTCAACCAAAGCAAAAAATGACTGCCTATTCAAAACAAGTTATCAATATCTGAACCATCATTGAAACATCAGGACAAAAACTCAAAAAAGGTCTAACGCACGATCAACTGAGTTTAGGTTTGGAGAACATCACGAAGAGCGGGTGGGTACAAATAAAATTTGAGCCTTTATCCTTTGTTTCTTAAACCGTGAACCAGGCCACGTTATAACCCTTTAAAAGTCCTAGCTGAAGCATGGGTTAGTCCGAAAGCATACCGTTACGAAAGATATCCTGACTCCTTAAGGCTTACGGTAAATACGGAGTTGACATCACGTTTTACAAACATTCACTTGTTTTATGAAAAGAATGCATTTTTAAAATCTTCAAGACAGACATAAGCTTTGCATTTTTAACATAACTTTGTTCGCATATGACTTTTTGTTTGAACATCATAGAAATTCACACAATAAAAGTCTAATGAACAAGAGTATCTCCAATCAAGGGGCAGACATGGCCAGTGTCTATTATCTGGGGCAATCCAATCAAGATTCGGAGAATCTCTCAAAGGTCAAATAGCCTGGGGCAAATCTCCACCTGAGTCACTTGGGGCACTCCAGCAACGAATCTTGCCTGATCAAACACTCTCTGGTGGCATGACAAAACACTTCCGACAGAGGCAACTCCCTACATCCTGAGAACATGGACATAGTCGAAAAAATACTACGCATAATCAAAGACCCGCTAGGTCGACGTACCTAGGCAAAAATAAGGGTTTCCCGGCGAACCAAAAGGGTTCGGGCAAAATGAAGGGGTGAAATGAAAAAAATCTGTACACCCGGCAAGTCGAAAACCTGAAAAGGCGGCTTGGGCAAAAATGGGTATCCCGGTGGACTGAAAACCCGAAAGGGCGGTCCAGGCAAAAGTTAGGGATCAAAGCGTACGACTATGTCCTGTTATCTTGTCACCTGTCTACCAGAAGAAGGGTTGTCCATCAACAACTATCAGCACCTCACATGTCTTCTTCTCCAACCTCCGAAACAGGGGCAATAAAGAGTTGTCTCAGCAATCTAATTGTTCTGTCCTCCAAGGTATCAAGGTGAGCTCAGCTGAAAAACATAACCAGATATCCTAATTCCCCAGAGAGTAAGTCAGCAGTCAGTACACTCTCTCCAAGCTATACTATCAAATCTTAAGGAAGTTGAGTATCCTCTAGCAGATCTCAACATTCCCCAGCAGCATATGTGTTCTTAACAAGCATCCCCGACAATCTTGGTCTAAAGATTGTTCCCCGGCGACATATCAAACATTCAAAGGAATCACTTCCCCAGTACAGTTCAAAACGTCCCCAGGAGAGTCCAATCTAGTTCCCCAGGAAAGTTGGAATTCATTTCCCCAAGCAGTAAGCTTATCCCCAGTAAATTCTGGAAGCTTATCCTCGCAAAGCACGAACGCGTCGTCCGGCTTTATTTAAAGAGTTATTTCCTTAACAGGATATAACTGGGTTATCCTCAGCCAGAAGCCATGGAAAGAGCGTCCCCGACGAAATTCTCTTACCCCCAGCGAAGTCTATCAATACTTCCGATACAACAAGTATCCTCAGCAAGTTACCATCGACAATTCAGCAAAAGCATTCCTCTCCCCACAGAGTATTGCTTCCCAGCATGGTCGTTAAAGTATCTTTCCTCCCCGCAGAATCTTCCATTTGCCAAGTTTATTCCGCAACGGAGTCATCTTCTCCTACCGGTATTCTTGCAGTTATCATCCCCAGCGGAAACGAAATCTATTCTTCAACATCAGCCCAGGATACGACTTCCCGGCACCCGTCAAGGATTTACTTTCCTAGACGAAAAACACATTCATAAAACGTCACATACATCATTATAGCATGCATAGACGCATCATATCACCCCAATCTCATTTATCTTTGAGAACATCTTAAAATCATGCAATTCATGCATTATGACATTGCATACAACTAATTCGTTACTTTTTCAGGAAAGAACGATCAACAGATAAAAGTCTTTACCCGTTGAGGTAGTAATCGTCCCAGATTCCTTCATCATCCCGCTGAGGTAGTAATCGTCCCAGATTCCTTCATCATCCCATTGAGGTAGTAATCGCCCGAGGTTCTCTCATCGTCCTGCTGAGGTAGTAATCGTCTCAGATTCCTTCATCATATATTTGAGGTAGTAATCGTCCCAGATTCCTTCATCATCCCGCTGAGGTAGTAATCGTCCCAGATTCCTTCATCATCCCGTTGAGGTAGTAATCGCCCGAGGTTCTCTCATCATCCTGCTGAGGTAGTAATCGTCCCAGATTCCTTCATCATCCCGTTGAGGTAGTAATCGTCTCAGATTCTCTCATCATCCTGCTGAGGTAGTAATCGTCCCAGATTCCTTCATCATCCCATTGAGGTAGTAATCGCCCGAGGTTCTCTCATCATCCTGCTGAGGTAGTAATCGTCCCAGATTCCTTCATCATCCTGCTGAGGTAGCAATCGTCCCAGATTCCTTCATCATCCTGCTGAGGTAGCAATCGTCCCAGATTCCTTCATCATATATTTGGAGTAGCAATCGTCCCAGATTCCTTCATCGTCCTGCTGAGGTAGTAATCGTCCCAGATTCCTTCATCATATATTTGGAGTAGCAATCGTCTCAGATTCCTTCATCGTCCTGCTGAGGTAGTAATCGTCCCAGATTCCTTCATCATATATTTGGAGTAGCAATCGTCCCAGATTCCTTCATCATCCTGCTGAGTTGAAGACATTTCAAGACCTTGTCCAGTCCAGCTAAATCGACTCCCAACAGATTTTTCTGATAAAGACTCAGCAGAAGCTATGGTCCCCTCTCCGGCAAGTGCGTGAGGTGGTAATTCCTTCTTCAGATGTTTCCCTCTCCGACGATGAGTGTGAGGTGATAGTCTCCTATGGTCCCCTCTCCGACAAGTGCGTGAGGTGGTAATTCCTTCTTTAGATATTCTCCTCTCCGACGATGAGTGTGAGGTGATAATCTCTTATGGTTCCCTCTCCGACGGTGTGTGAGGTGGCAATTCCTTTTCCTACGATTCCCCTCTCCGGCGAGTGAGGTGATTCCCTTTCAGATTATAATGGCATATGGTTCTAGTTCCGATCCGGCGAAGATGGTATTTCCCACCAAGATTTTTCTCAACGAGCGTTGTTGAAGTTAAAATCACCCAAGGTTCTCTTACCATTCATATTAAGGCAGTAACCATCTCTGGTTCATTCATCAGCGTTTGAAGCTCCAGACTCAGCTCCTGTAACCAGTCAGGACATATCTATGCCAAGCATCTAAAATCAGCTCCTGCAACGTGTCAGGTACTCATTTGTCTTTTGCAGGTATGCAGGTTCTCGCTAAGGAATCTCCTACGCAATCAACATTCAGATGGCATCTATAAGCCCATCACCCTATCCAGCAATCTCCAAATGGCATCTATAAGCCCATTCCCATCACACTGCTAACATGTGAGCGCAAATTTCTGGGCACTCTAGTGTCCAATCATCTTCTACCCTCGGATTACGAAAGGCACGTCAGCCAATCTGCATCCTCAGGTCTAAGAAGATTGAACAGGGGCAACTGTTGTACCCCAAAATTTTCCCTCCCATATTCTTCAAGAAATTGCCAAGTCAGGTCACAAAATTCCCCAAGGGTTGTGCATTGCAACTGCCTCCTAAGCAGTCAAAATTAGGGTTTTGGTTCTGATCAAGAAAAGGAAGTTTCCAAAGGCCCAATCAAGTCTCATATGCCTACAAATGTGGTCAAGCATCTTCATATCAAGTTTCAAGGCATTCAGCTCAAAATTGCACAGTCAAAACCCTAGATTGCACTACAGTCAACTGTAGGGGCAAAATGGTCATTTGACAGTCAAAAGTTCAAGTTTTTGGTCAACATATCATTTTGAAGCCACAAACATCATTTGATCAATGCTTGATCATGATTCTCAAAATTTGGCTCAGAAATCATCAAAGATGCAAAAGTTATTATATTTGGACAGTTGAAAAAGTCAACTGAAATTGACCAGGGCATAACTTTCACATGGATTATCAGAAAAATTCCATCCAAAGCTCATTTTGAAGAGAAAGACATTTCCTACAACTCATATTCATATTCCAAGTCCAAGAAATGCTCTCACAAAAAGTTATCAATTTCAACATTATAGGTCACTTTCAAAAGTCAACAAAAAGGGACTTTAAGTCAAAGGCCATAACTTGAGATTGGTAAATCCAAATGACATGGGACCAAAGGCATTGGTTAGAGGACTCAAAGACCTTTCCAAAATGTCCAAGAACATGTGAAAAGCTTAAAAAGTGAGCAAGTTATGCCTTATGGAAGTTGGGAAATTTTTGGATATTTTGAAAAGTCAACATTGATCCAAATGACCTAAAAATGCTAATGGGCCCATTTTTCTTCCAAGATTAATCATTCTAAACATGTGCACGACCATTTGGCCTAAAGGGAAGTATTTTCTTATTTTTTATTTATTTATTTGAATTTCTATTAATATTAATTCAATTAAATCAATTAAATATATGAAAAATATCTAAATGAACCAAACAAATCTTTTTGTACACATTTCAAGGTCAATATTTCGTGCACATGCTGATTAGGAAGAATTGGATTGATTTGAGTATAATTGATACAAAAACCATGTGAAAAAGATTGAAAATATAATGGAAAAAAATCAAATCTTCAATCCATGATTACAAGAGATTTTGTTGAATTTTGTTAACCTAATTGCTTCAATACATAATGAGAATCACAACCCTAATGCTAAGACACTGGAAGCTGCACAGAAAAAGACTTTGCAAACTTGAAAATTTTCCATAAAACTCAAATACTGAATTCAACCTTAGAGATCGATTCAAAGCACCATTCTTGTCTCAATAGCTTCCTGAAACCTCACTGAACGTGCTCCAATCAAAAACAACCACAAAAGCTCTAGGAATTGGTACCTGTAACTCAAACTGTAAAGCAAAAAATTTATAATCGCATATCATAAATCACGCATCTTTTTGCATTTTTATTTATGGATTCTTGTTCAGTGTGATGTTTCTAAGCTAACCAATGCTTTTGATTTGATTATAACGCTGTATATAAGAATTCACCATGCGTGGCTTTTAGGGTTTGCAGCATTTTGAATTGGGGTTTTTGAGATAAGGAAAAATTGGGGTTCCAGGCCACCACCATTGCACTCAACGCATCTGGACGAAGAGATTCATATACTCGCGCCTAATTTATGTTTAGAAACAGCCTAGTCGATATTTTCTGTAAACCCATCTAACACCACGTTTGCAAAACTGTTGCCTTTGAGTTTGTGTTACAGGAAAAGTGAAGAAGATGATTTCGTGTCCATCAGCCATTGGTCCGTTCGAATTGCGCGCGTTTTTGAAGCACTAACTTTCGTTTATTTTTATTACATTTATTGTTTGTTAAATATACAAAAAGTTTCAGTGGCTCAATTGGCAGGTGTATATGCTTGTAACATCCAAGACCTGGGTTCGAACCCCAGGTCTCATGCTTTCTCAATAATGTTTTTTCTTTAACGTTCAGGTGTAACACCTATGCTATGACCCATGATACACCTCCAGATCAGACCATACACGCGTCCAGCAAATCCAATCCAAAGGCCAGGATCCATGGAGTACCGTGAGTGCTAGTCAACGCTTAGACATGTTGCTTGGAAAGTCAATAAGGCCATGTCTTATTGGGCCGGAATTTCACCATCAACACCTCACTTTGGGGCCTGAACCCCCCCCCCCCCCTGGTTTGCCTTCACTATTTTTTTTATTTATTTTTTATTCTTGTTTTAATTGTTATTTTTATTTTAATTACTGTTTATTTAATTAATTATTTTTTTAACAAAATACAAAAACATCATAAAAAAATCAAAAAGACAAAAAATATAATAAATGTTTTATTTTATTATTTTCATAAATAATTGTATATAAATTAATAAATTTACATTAGGTGCTTTAACTTTAATTCTTTTCATAATAAATATAAAAAAGGGTAGAATTAGGTTAATTGACCATTTTCATTCCTTTTAATTTTTCCTTTTTATCACAATATTATTATTTATTTATTTTCATGATTAAATTGTATATAAAAAAAAAATTAGGGTTTCATGTAGTTAAAAATTTCAACATTTTCTTAATAACTTAAAAACTAATTCTTTTTCTATTAAACATAAAAAACACAAAAATACTAAAAAACATTTTCTTTTAAATTTTAATTCCTCAGTAATTTTAATTTTTTTTGCAAAAGGGTCCAACGCCCATGTTCGTAATTTATTTAATTTCGCGCATTTATTTTATGTTGTTTATTATAATTATGTACCTCTCCCAAAGCGTTGTAACAATTTATACTTTTCGCACTTTTCCTTTGCTTTATTTATTTTCCGTTAAATCGGGTCCGGTTTAATTTTGGCGATGTGGACCCGCGCCATTTGTAATAGTTGTAGATTTATTTTCCCGCAACCTTTAACTGTTAAATAAGCATGCAAGAATGAATGGACTTAAAATAAAATCAAGCGTAGATCACTTTAACATGACAAGACAAATATCAATGAAAACGACACACAATTCGCACACACCACCCCTAGGGTACGCCTCACTGTTGCCTTTCGAAAGGTGATCGTCGAGTAGAGGACGTCTTAGTAAGTCCTCATGATCCGGGAACCTGGCATGAGGGCAGCTTCTAAGGTATCTTCCCATTGCTCCGGTGATCACCATGTCCCTACAAACTCGAATTGACCCGAACACCTCCAACGGTGGTGCTACCTACCTCTCAATGGTGGGATGGCACTACTTTAAAGGACATTTACACAGACGAATTCCTTAGGGTAGGTAGGTTCTCAAGGATACTTGCTCTCTTTAAAAACAAAACAAATCAAAAATCTTTTCACACAAACACATTTTCAAAAGCTTTCAAAGCAAATTTTTCAAACACTCTGACGTACGAGTCGAACTGAAATTTTTCAAAGAAACTTTTTAAACCCACATTGAAAAGCAAACAATTTTGAAAACACATTGAGCAAGTATCTAAGAGCCCATGGATAACCATGGATAGAAAGGGTGCTAATACCTTCCCTTTCTATAACCTACCTCCCGAACCGAGAGCAATCTCTTTAAGGAATTTTTCTGTGCTTTTGTCCTTTCCATTTGGAGAAAATAAAAGACGGTGGCGACTCTTGCTTCCGCGACATTTCGCGAACCAGCGTTAAACAGTCAGTTCCAGATCCACCGATCACACCCAGCTATCAAGGATTCATTTTCTTCAGCAATGCAGCCAATCAGCTTACGTGCGCATACATTGCATTCATATATCATAAACATTGATAAAACACATATATTGCATCATACATTTCATGCAACATCACTTTGTGTTTCAGCTAACATTTTACCCTTTTCAGGATAAGATTAACAAGCTACTAATATACAATCATGATACAACTCAGAGATGCTCCAGACACAGATGCTATTCTATTGCTTATTCAGATTCAAACTTCTAGAGATAGTTCAGATACGCTCCAGACATGGATTCCATCCTGATACTTATTCCAGATTTCCTTCTAGAGATAGCCTAGAGATGATCCAGACACGGATGCTATTCTATTGCTTATTCCAAATTCCCTTTCAGAGACAGCTTAGAGATGCTCTAGACATGAATGCTATTCTATTGCTTATTCAGATTCAAACTTCTAGAGACAGCTTAGAGATGCTCCAGACACAGATGTTATTCTATTTCTTATTCCAGATTTCCTTCTAGAGATAGCCTAAAGATGCTCCAGACACGGATGCTATTCTATTGCTTATTCCAGATTCCCTTTCAGAGATAGCTTAGAGATGCTCCAGACACGGATGTTATTCTATTGCTTATTCAGATTCAAACTTCTAGAGACAGCTTAGAGATGCTCCAGACACGGATGTTATTCTATTTCTTATTCCAGATTTCCTTTCAGAGACAGCTTAGAGATGCTCCAGACATGGATTTTATTCTATTGCTTATTCCAGATTTCCCTTTCAGAGACAGATTAGATACGCTACAGACACGTAAGCCATTCTATTTCTCATTCAGATTCAACTATCAAATTCAAGTTCAAATACACTCCAGACATGGAAGTATTTCTGCTACTCATACAAATCTCAACTTCAGATACAGTCCAGATACACTCCAAGACACGGAAGCCATTATGTCACTCATTCAGACTTTTTCCCCAGCCCAGAGATGCTCCAGACACGGATGTCATTCTGTCGCTTATTCAGATTTCAGATTCAGATACAATACAGATACACTCCAGACACGACAGTTATTCTGTTATTCATTCAAGAATCAAATACAGTTACAGCTCGGATACGCTCCAGACACGGACGCCATTCCATTGCTCATACAGATTCAGTCCCCAGATACAGTTCAGATACGTTCCAAACACGGATACCATTCTGATACTCATTCTTCTGACTTACAACTTACAGTTCAACAAGCACTCTTGGATGGCATCTTTAAGCCCATCTCCAACAAGTTTCTATCCCATCTCCAAATGGCATCTTTTAAGCCCATTCCCTCAACTACATCTTGACGAGTGCAAATTTACGGGCACTCTAGTGTCCAATCATCTTTTACCTTCGAGTCACGAACGGTAAACTCGCCAATCTAACTCTTCAGGTTCAAGAATATTGAATAGGGGAAGCTGTTGTACCCCAAAATTTGCCCTCTTATTTTATCAAGATTTTTTCTCACAAGACTCTTTGGACTCCAGACAGGATTAGAGTTTGCTCAGCTCAAGACATCTCCTTGCACTGTTTACCTGAAATTAGGGTTTGAGTTTGCACAAGGATTTTTGGACTTCCAATGCCTCATGTGACTTTCATGCTTCATGTTGGACTTATAAGATTTCTCATACCAAGTTTCAAGCCTTGAATCAAATTTTTGCCCAGTCAATTGGACAGTTCACCTAAAAATCAGTTGTATTGGGGAAAAAGTCAACTGTAGCCAATTTACAGTCAAACTTCATGACTTTTGATCCACAACAATTTTATAGACTCATATGAACTATTTGATCAAGTTTGGACCACAACTCCTCAAGAAATTTGATCAGATCATCAAAAGGGCAAAATGGTCATTTTTAGGGTTTTGACTGTAGAAGGGCAATTTCTGATTTTTAACCTAGCTAATGGAAAATTGGGTTCAATCATGGTTTCAAGGACTCAATGGCATCATCTTGACCTAATCACAAGGTTCAAAAGATCTCAAAAGCATTGGATTGACAGATGAATTTTCCAGTCAACTGATCAAAAATCAATTGTACACTGAAAAGTCAAACTTTGACTTTTTGGTCAAAATCAAGTGCCAAGGGTCATTTTTCAACAAGATGTGTCAAAACATGAAACTTGTTCACCAAGAAACCTAATTTTGGAAATTAGGGTTTAAAATGGAAAATTTTCATAACTTAGAAATTTTCTAAGTTATGAAAATCTTATTTTTTCCCAACTTTGCCCAACTTTTTCACCATGGTGCAATTGGATTCAAAGAAAACTTCTAACATGAAAGTTGTAGTCCTATACAAAATCTACAACTTTTATTCACAAAGTTTTCCCAAAAGATGTTTGGATATCAAGTTATGATTTTGTGAATAAGGGTCCATGAAACTTTTAACTTAGTGAAATTTTGCCCTAGTTTAGGCAGGATTTTAACCTATCTTCATGGCAATTTTTTACATAGTTATAAGTGTAATATCAAAATGCATTTCAAATATGGATTGTAGAGCATGTTACAAGCTTTCCAAAATGTCCAAGAACTCTCCAAGATCATTTATGGTTAGGAAGAATCGAAGGATTGAAAATGGCAAATCATCACTTTTGTCCAAGGCTTTTTGCACCATGTTACAACTTGCAAATATGTCCTAAGCATGCTTGTACTTGTTTTACAGGTTATAATCTATTCTACACTCAAAAATTAAATGCAAACACATTGGACCAAGGCTTTGTTCTGAGCTTTAGAGCATTGTACAAGGAATTAATCTAAAAATGGCAAAAAGTTAACAATGCTATTTTGATGAAGGTCACTTTTAGCAACTTTGTTTATCTTGAGCCAAGGACCCAATCTTTTGCAGCAAACAAAGTCCATGAATATCAGGCATTTGGTACCAACTATGTGCAGGCTTTGAGCTAGCCTGTACAGGCCTTGGCGTTGTCAACTCACCTTTTACTTCAAAAACAAGAAAGTGTGCAAAAACTCCACAACTCTTCAATCTGATAAGAGCAAGCTTTGTGAACATTTCAAACAACCTCAACACATTGTAGCAAGCAGAATACACGAGTTACAAGCCTTTCAAACACCCTTAAACACAAAAACACCAAGTTCTTGTCAAAACAGGGCCATACCTGCAGAACCTTGGCCAAATCCAATTCCACTCGTGCATTTTGCCCCAAATCATTTCAAACACATTCTAAACAATACACCTAAACTATCCAAGCACCTGTCCAACCACTGTAACTCCATTTTCACACTTCACCATTTCCACTTTGAAGCTTTGCAGGTTGAGTTCTACAAGCACATTCAGGCAAGTTCAAGGCAAGCCAAGCATTGGGAAAGGTTGAGTGAACTTCAGGCAAGCTAACACGACCTTCAGGCCTCATCCAAAACTCCTACATTGCCATATCCAAACTTGGCTGAAACAGGTAATTTTCAAACTTCTATCTCCTTATTTAGGAATCATTAGGCTTAGGTTTGTGAAGCAAAGATGTAGCCCTTAATGTCCTTGAACTGTACTTATGCATAGAATTCATTTATGTTAACTGAGATAGGAGAATTTAGATGTTGAAGTTACTGAAAAAACTAGGTTAGAATTTAGGGCCAAGGAAATTCTCTTTGGTCTTTGAGAGTTAGATCAAGTTTTTTATATCATTGAAATCTTGGTTTAAAGCTCTATAATTTTCATGTTATGAGTTTTTGATTTCAAGCAAAGAACAGAGAGAACAGGTTTCAAGTTCAGAAGCGCGCGCATTTGGTCGTTGGCCAGAGGACAAGGACGAAGGACATTGGGCTTGGGCTTGTTTGCTTCTGCTTTTGACACCCCCTAGGTTACTTTTTACACCCCCTTGGCCCATTTATTATATTTTATATATTTTTCATTTCTTTTACATTTCTGACTTTTATTTTATTTTTTCTAAATATTAAAAATCACCAAAAATATTTTCTTAAATTTTCACATTTTATTTTATTATTTTTATTATTTTTTTGGAATAAGAATAGTTTATTAAATAATATATACTTTTATTTTCTTAAATAAATTTATAAATAATACAAAAATATTATATTTTTTCATTTTTATTATTTATACACTTAAAAATAATATTGTCATACATATTTTATTTTTTAACATTTTTTGCATATATTTTTATTTATTTTCTTGTACAATAAATAATAATAATATAATATATTTTCTTTTAAAACCAAAAACTAGGGTTTCCACCCTTTCCAAAAATAATTATTTTTTGTTTTCTTATTTTTAAGGCATAAATAATTTATTTTACATACATAAAATAAATACAAAAGCATCCTTTGCATATTTATATTTATTTGTATATTTAAATATTTGTCTATTTATTTATTTGTGCAATATTTCAATTTGGTTGTAATAATAGTTTTAGGGTTTATTTTTTAGCAATAACCCCTTATTCAAACTTGTACCCCCTCCTCATAATATTGTTGTAATAGTCTTAGATTTACTTTTACGCATTTTATCGCTTTCAAATGCCATGATAGTAAATTAGGGTTTTGTATGCAAAGACCAAAATCAAACAAATAGCATGACTAAACACAAGACAAAATGCATGAAAAATGACAACACAATGCACACAAGCACCCCTAGGGTTTCATCACTTGTTGCCTAAAAAAATGGCCATGGTATGCATGCTTGGTATCTTTGCAAAACAAAATCAAAACAAAAGATCATAATCCCTCGATGACGCTATCTTGGTTGCCTATACAAAAATGATCTAGTCCCTCAAAAACTTGCTAAGATACTTGGAAATATTGTTATCATGGTCATACGATGACCTACGCCCGTCCCGTTTAACATCCAAAGATAAGGTTGTTTACCAAATGCAATGGTAAAACAACAATATCAAAGGAATAAAAATGTGTAGGAAAGATCTTTGAGTTGGGTAGACAACTCTTAGTTACTTGATCAAATTTGCAAACCATCCTTGCTATTTTCAAACTATCACACAATTTCAAAACAATTTCCCAACAAACTTTCAAACATTGAAACATTTTTCAAAAGACAAACACCTTTGTATATATTCAAACAAGAATCATTACAAAGGTTGCCGCAATAATGGCCTCTTTTCAAAAATACTTTCAAAACCACACACAAAAGCACCATTTCAAACAATTGAAAAGCAAAAAGCAAGTGATCTAAAAACAAGTAACTAAGAGCCCATGGAAAACCATGGATGAAAAGGGTGCTAGCACCTTCCCTTTTCATAATCTACCCCCCGAACCCAAAAACAATCTCAAAGGTCTTTCCTGTGCTTTTTGACCTTTCCTTTAGATAAAATAAAAAGTCGGTGGCGACTCTTGCTAAACCGAAACATTTGCGAACACAAACGAAAAACCTCAAGTCAGTTCTCCCACCATATCACAGGGTTCTACGACCAAACCAGGTCGACGAACCCTCGTTCAGTAAAAGCAAACAAACTCGTAAACGCCATGAGGAGAACATAGATCTCTCAAGCAACCTCATGAATGCCATTATGAGAATGTGAATCTCTCGGGCAACGTTGTGAAGGTGACGAGGATAAGATGAATCTCCCGAGCAATCCCGTGAACATTATGAGGAGGGGATGAATTCCCTGAGAAATTTCATGAGTTCTGCATGCAGTGAATGAATTTCACGGGCCATTTTGTGAGTATCACGAAGAGAGGTATGCATATCCCGAGTAAAAATCCCCCGGGTAGTGAAATTCATCAGGAAACCCATGAAATTTGTCAAAAACCCAACTATAAACGAGAATAATCATTGGGAAACACTTACTTGATTAAGGTTGGTAGAGATTCTGCGGTAGAAGCTACGACAATACTTACGGTTGGAGAAGGAAATTAAGAGCGGTAGAAAATTGAGGACAATAGGGAGAAAGGAGAGAGCGAGAACTTGGAAACGTTATGAATGAGCCCTTAGGTGCTATTTATAAGGCTGACATGGAAGATAAAGCATCATGTTGAATAGTGTATCAACTATTCATCTCTCTTCCACCCACGCATTCAGGGTCATAATGACCCTTACTCCCTAGGCCATAATTATATCCCAAAAGCTACACCACGTGGCTTACGAAGTAAACATCATGCGAACTTTCGTGTCCCCACGAGTCGAGAAGCAGATAAATTTTCTACGTGAACACACTTCAATCTCTACTCGAGTAGTCGTGTATAAAAATGACCCCGTCCCTCGATGTGATAAGGACCCCAATGAAAGTATCCTCACCATACATGGAAGCTGGTCTTAAGTCATAGCTCATTTCCTCAGGAGCAACGACTTGGGGGGCTCCTGTTCTGGACTGGGCCTGCACTTGTCCCAAACATCATAAAGGCCTAATCCAACTATGTTGTAGAAGAAAACCAGCAGGAGAGAGTTTGCCCTTGACCATGTTGAGAAGTGATTCCACTCCTCTCGTCAACCAGGATATGTCCTCCGGGGATAACCTCCCCAAATGATTGGTGATGAAGACCAACGACACTTAGGAGGTCCTCGCGAGCACCCTCCTCGTAGTACAGACACCCAACACCCCCAAATATCAGAGTTCTCTTGACCCCAAAAAGACTGCATCCACGTCCTCCTGATAATTCAGAGGAGTCCATTCAGGTTGGAGACCACGTGCTGGCCTCCACTACACATGTAGGACCTGACAGTCTCCATTTTAGGCCTGCCTAGTCAGCCTAAAATGGGGACCTTGGCCCAACATTTGGGGTTATAAATACCCTCTCACTTGAGAGGGTCACGTATTCATTCATTCACCCATACTCTCACACTTGCACTTACTCTGAACCTTATTTTGGCATCGGAGTGTCTTGCAGGTATCCCCCATTTCACATTCGACCACTACTCGACTTAAAGCTCGCGGACCTTGACATTTCCTTCGTATCAAATACGATTAGTACTGATATTAAACTATTTATTTAAATATTAAATAATAACAACAATTTTACTATCGATTTAATTATTTTTATAAATAATTCAAAAATAAATATTGTTACACGTGCGTTCCCACAAATATTGTTGCTTTAAATATTTTTATATATACAAAAATTATAGGCACCAATACTTGTGTGAACGCACGGGTAACACACCAATACTCGTGTGAACGCATGTGTAACACATCGCATGGTTAACACATCAATACTCATATGAACGCACAAGTAACACATCAGTATCGTGCGGAAGCACGGGTAACACACAAGTATCGTTTGAACACACGGGTAACCAATATTGAGAAATACATTTTATTTTTATCTATAATGCACAATTTTTTTAAATGGATATTTAATATTATTTCTTAATAATGATTGATTTAATTAATGATAATATTTATTTTTTACTACTTTTTTTAGAATTAAATTTAAATATTTTTTATTTTATTTGAATTTCAAAATGAAACTGATGATAATTCCACGTCACACTAGAGTCTGTGCAGATGCACTGGTTTTCCATTAGTTTAATTGGAAATTAAACAAATTTACATTTTTTTGGGTCAAGAAACAAATTGAAATTATACTACTATGCAAGGCAAGAAATATATATTTGTTATAATAATAATAAATTATTATATTTACTATTTGAAACATATTGTGAATAGTGAATATCTACTATATACAAAATTTTGTCAACTTAGAATAGTTACATGTATTATTACATTAGATGTGTTGGTGCACAAGGAAGATAAAAGACAAAAGGAATATTTACTGATAGCTTCAAAATAAAGATTTACAATGAATTACAATAACCTACTCCACTAGGCTATTTATACACAAAATTAAATCTAAAATATATCTTCTATAAAGATCTAAGAAGATCTAAGATATATATCTTCTAACAAAGATATAAATAATATAAAAGATATTCCTAAATATAAATTAATATCTAATTAAATCTAAATTAATTCTAACACCATCCCTTAATTTATATTTACCCAAAATTGACAACACCAATTCCATTCCTTAAACCGAGAAATTGATCAGTTTTGATAGTCTTTATCAGAACATCTGACAGCTGCTTCTGAGTGCTACAGTGCACAACCTCTAATATTCCATTCTGAACTTGATTCCTCAGAAAATGATACTTGGTCTCAATATGCTTGCTTCTCCCATGTAACACTGGATTCTTTGCAAGATTGATTGCAGACTTGTTATCAATCATCAGCTTCAGAGGTTTATTTACCTCAATCTTCATATCTTTTAGCAAGTTCAGAATCCACACAGCTTGACATGCAGTCAGAGCACCTGCAATATATTCAACTTCACAAGTTGATAGAGCAACAACAGATTGCTTCTTGGAACACCAAGAAATAGGACCTCCCAGAAATTTGAATAAGTACCCAGAAGTACTTCTTCTGTCAACTCTATCTCCACACCAATCAGAATCAGAATAACTCAACAGTTCTGATTCGATCTTTCTTCCAGACGGAAATAACACTCCATATTTCAGAGTTCCCTTCATATACCTCAGAATCCTGACTGCATCTTGGTAATGGGACCACTTTGGTTTGCTCATAAATCTGCTAACCATTCCAACTGCATAGCAAATATCGGGTCTGGTATTACAAAAATACCTTAGAGAACCAACCATCTATTTGAAGGTTGTAGCATTCACATCCTCTCCATTAGAACCAGAGTCCAACTTCTGATTCGTATCAGCAGGTGTGATAGAAACCTTGCAATTTTCTAGCTTAAATCTCTTCAGAAGCTCTAGTTCATACTTCATCTGATGTAAAATGATTCATTTCTCAGAGTACATAAATTCCATCCCTAGAAAGAAATTTATTTTTCCAAGATCTGTCATCTCAAATGAATTCATCAGAACTTTCTTGAACTCAACTATCTCTTGTTCAGAACTTCATATAAGTAGTATGTCATAAACGTACAAACAGACCAGAACCATATTATCTTCTGAAGTATGCTGAAAATAAACACCATACTCCATCTCACACTTCTGAAACCCTTGTTCCTTGAAAAACGAATCAATCTTCAAATTCCAAGCTCTGGGCGCTTGCTTCAATCTATATAATGCTTTGTGTAATTTGAACACCATCCCTTCCTGATTCTTTTTCTCAAAACCAAGAGGTTATGAAACGGACACCTCTTCTTGTAATGGACCATTCAGAAATGCAGATTTTACATCTAAATGCATCAGAGGCCAATTCCTGTTAGAAGCCATTGCAATCACTAGTCTAGTTGTTTCATGTCTCGCTACAGGTGCAAACACTTAAAAGTAATCCAGACCAGGCTTCTGTAGGAAGCCTCTTGCTACTAATCTCGCTTTGTTTTTCCAATTGATCCATCTGGATTTAGCTTCTTCTTGAAAACCCATCTGACGCTGATGGCTTTCTTGCCTTTTGGAAGTTCTGTCAACTTCCAAGTCTTGTTTCTCTCTATAGCATCAATTTCTTCTTTCATGGCCTGTAACAAAACTTGCTGCTTAAGAGCCTCTTTCGTACTCACGGGTTCAGAGTCTACTAACATTGCACACTGAATAACTTCTCCTTCAGAGTTTAATTCAGTGTCTAGCAACATGTCAAACTCTGCAAATCTTCTTGGGACACTTCTGACTCTTTGTTGCCTCTGAACTGGACCTTCGGAACTTTCCCCTTCAGAAGCATTTGCTTCAGTAATTGGACTTTCTCCATAACCTTTACTGTCTTCAGAGTCTGGATCACCATCGGAGTCAGAGTCAGAATCATCTTCTCCTTCTATATCTTTTTCAGAGTCAGAGTCTTTACCAGCTTCAGAAACATGTGTTTATGGCCTTTCTTTAGAAGTTTTGCCATCAGAGTCAGGACGAGACTTTTCCCAATTCCAAACTTCTGATTCCTCTACAATGACATCTTTGCTGAACTCAACTTTGTTAGTTTCTGGACAATAAAGTTTGTACAAACCTGTACTGTGATACCCCGCCAGCAACATCACTTTACTTTTATCATGCAACTTCTGTCTTATGGCTTCTGGGACGTGCTTGTAACATACAAAACCAAACACCTTCAGATGACTAACACTTTGCTTATCTCCAGTCCACTTCTGAATAGGAACTATTTCCTTTAATTTCTTCGTTGGACATCTGTTGAGCATATAATATGCAATTGCAACAGCTCCTCCTCACATAGTATGAGGAAGCTTCTTCTCTTTCAGCATGATTCTCACCATATCTAGCAAAGTACGATTTCTTATTTCAGCAAGACCATTGTGTTGAGGAGTATATGAAGCAGTAACCTCATGCTCAATTCCATTCTCCTCACAGAAACTTCTGAATTCTATGGAGTTATACTCACCAACACCATCAGTTCTAAGAATTTTTAGAGTCTGGCCACTCTGATTCTCAGCCTTTAGTCTGAACTTTTTGAATTCAGCAAACACCTCATGTTTGAACTTTATGCGAGATACCCATGTCATTCTGGTGAACTCTTTAACAAATGACACAAAGTATTTATTCCCTCCAGTCGATGCTACAAGAGATGGACCGCACACATCAGAATGCACTACTCCCAATGCATGTTTTGCTCTTGGAGCTACTTCTGATGCAAAGGGTAATCTTGGTTGCTTCCCTTCCACACCTTGCATGACTTTTCAGGCTTCTTGATTAAAGGAATTCCATGTACCATATTCTTTGATTTCAAATGCCCTAAACTTCTAAAATTCAGATGACCAAATCTTCTGTGCCACAACTCACTCTCCTTGACAACACTTGTTGCACTAAGACATTCAGAGTCTGCAGTTCTAACATTCATCTTGAATGTTCTGTTCCTTCCCTTCTCTGACTCCATAATCAGCTTCTGATTATAGTCATACAGCTTCAGAAGATTTTCCTTCATGGTAACTGAAAAACCTTTCTCAACCAGTTGTCCCACACTCATCAGATTGCTTTTCATGCCGTATGGATCACTGCTGCTTTCCCATTGTTTAGAATGATTTTTACATTTCCCATACCTTCTGCATTGAGGTATTTATCATCAGCACATCTGATCTTTGTACTCTTCCCAGAGTCAAAGTCAACCAACCACTTCTTGTTTCCAGTAAGATGGTTTGAACACCCTGTGTCCATATACCACCATTCTGATGAATTCAGATCATCAGGTTCAGAAGCTAACAATAACACAGGTTCATCATCAAATTCTCCTCTTGCTATATTTTCTTCTTCTGACTTCCTTTCTTTGTTGGACCAACAATCTCTAGCATAATGACCAAAGTTCTTGCAACAGTAACACTGAACATTCTTCTTATCAGACTTCTCCTTTCCCTTTTAGACATTCTTCTGCCTATCAGAATTTGAAGCTTCTGACTTTTGACCACCATTAGTTTTATTCCTGGATTCTGACCAAGTCTGCTTCTGATGCTTCTTACCAGAAGTTACTTTCAGAGCCTTCTTCTCTACTTCCCTCTCGAGAAGTTCTTGCAGTCATACGTAACTCATGCGCCTCTAGACTACTTTGCAGCTCTTCAACTCTCATGGTGCTCAGATATTTAGAATATTCAATTGCTACCACAATGTAATCAAACTGAGAAGTTAAAGATCTCAAGATCTTCTCAATGATTACTTGTTTAGACAGAGTTTCTCCATAAGCTTTCATCTTATTAGTGATCAGAATCACTCTAGAGATGTATTCAGAAACCTTCTCGTTGTCCTTCATGTTGAGATTCTCATATTGCTTTCTGAGAGACTGAAGCTTTACCTTCTTCACTGTTGCATCACCACTGTAACATCTGACCAGTGTGTCCCATGCAGCCTTCGCTGTTTCAGAATCAGCAATCTTCTCAAACACATTTGCATCCACACATTGATGGATGTAGAACAATGCCTTCTAATCTCTCTTCCTAAGAGCCTTATGTGCTATCTTTTGGGCCTCTATTGCATCTTCTTCTAACAGATTATAGCCATATATAACAAGTTCTAACACATCTTGAGAACCAAATAACACGCGCATCTGGATCTTCCAACGATTCTAGTTTTTGCTATCAAATACTGGAAGCATGGAATGAATATCGCCACCGTTCCCGTTCACCTTCTACCTTATGCAATTTACAGAGTTTCCCAAATCAATGTTTTCTCAACCCCCCCCCCTAGAATCAGAATATTGTAATTCTTAATCACAATACTTCTTTTCCCGTGGATTTCGAACCAAAATTCTGATACCAATAGTTGGTGCACAAGGAAGATAAAAGGGAAAAGAAATATTTACTGATAGCTTCAAAATAAGGATTTACAATGAATTACAATAACCTACTCCACTAGTCTATTTATACACAAAATTAAATCTAAAATATATCTTCTACAAAGATCTAAGAAGATCTAAGATATATATCTTCTAATAAAGATATAAACAATCTAAAAGATATTCCTAAATATAAATTAATATCTAATTAAATCTAAATTAATTCTAACAAGATGAATAGTTATACTTCTTCTAGTATAAATAGCATACCTTAGATGTATGAAAAGACACAACATTTCCTTCAAAAAAATAAATCACTCTCACACTCTCTTCTACATCTCTATTCACTTAGTTTTGGTTCAAATATTCGCCTTATCTCAACATTTTATCAGCACAATCAGTTCTATTAGAAGTTTTTACTGCACTAGGTATATATTCTATACTTATTACTTTAATCTTATTAGTATTATTATTATTATTATTTGTCGGGTTATAGAAAACTGGCAACTTGTCAAGTGATCTATAATAAGTAAAGTTATTCTTATTATATATTTTGTGTGGAGGTTTAAAATCCCACATGTTGTTACTAGCTTTTATATTTAGTAGAGGTTTAAAATTTCACATATTATTACTAGCTTTTATATTTAGTGGAGGTTTAAAACTCCATGTTGTTACTAGCTTTTATATTTAGTGGATGTTTAAAACCCCATGTTGTTAGTAGCTTTTATATTTAGTGGAGGTTTAAAACCCCATGTTGTTACTAGCTTTTGTATTTAATGGAGGTTTAAAATCCCATGTTGTTACTAACTTTTATATTTAGTGGAGGTTTAAAACCTCATGTTGTTACTAGATTTTATATTTAATGGAGGTCTAAAACCTCATATGCATACTCTAATATTTATCATATATGTTCTTTTGTCTTATATGTTATCTGATAATTATCTCCAACTCTTATAACGACCATATAATTATTTTTTTCACACTTAACTTTTTCCCCTTTTTCTTTTCCCTTTCCCCTACGATAATATAACGACTATTTTTTTCAAAAATAAAATAAAATTAACTCTATAAATATTTCAACTTCTTCCATAATTTTCACATCATTCTCAAAACTTCTACCCATATTTTTTAAATGGCTAAAATTCTTCTTTTTTTTCATCATTCTACTTGTAATTATTTTGTTTATTATCAGTGTTATCAAACGTGAAGAATTAGGTAATAATTTTGTAGCTTTGATAATAATTATCATCTTACCATTACTAGTCTTAGCTTGGTTTATTAGTAGTGGTTTTTGAATAATATGTAGTAACAAATTTTGTAATTGAATAAATTGTCTTTCTTTTTTTTAGTTTATGTATTTAATATTGTTTATATTCATCTGAATTATAGATAAAATCATGTCAAATCTTAAGCATCAATTCAAAATTATAAGCATAACTGGGGACAATTTCATAACCTGGAACAACAATTTAATTGAATATCTTACACGTGAGGGACTTAATAAAATACTTGAAGGAGACAATTCTGGAAAATCTACAGACGAACTAGATGAAATGGAAAAAAGAAAGTCAAAAGTGAATAAAATAATCAATCACCATCTTGATGATGGATTGCAAATCGAATATTCAAACGCTAAAAATCCCATGATTTTGTGGGACAAAATTAAAGCAAGATTTGGACATCAAAAGAAAGTCTTATTACCCTCATTAATGGATCAGTGGAATAAGTTGAGGTTCCAAGATTACAAAAGTATCATTGCATGTAACTCTATCATGCACCAGATTATAGCACAACTAGAATTTTGTGGCAAAATTATAACTGAAAAATAAAAATTGGAAAAAACTTTTTCAACTTTCCATGCATCCTAGGTATTATTTCAACAACAATATAGAATGAGAGAATTTTCTGATTATTCTGATTTAGTTGCAGTCCTTCTAGTGGAAGAACAAAATAACGAGCTCCTTATAAAAAACCACCAGACACGACCCACGGGAACAATTACATATCCTGAAATAAATGCCACAAACTTTAATCGTAGGCATGGTGGCTTTAATCGTATTAAGAGACGTGGTGAACATGCTCATTTTGATGGTAATAAAGGTCGTGCTCGTTTTGATGGTCACAGTCAAGGAAGATACCATGGCCAAAACCTTTTCCACGGTCGAAACTATTTTCGGGGTAGAGGACGCGGACGAGGTCATGTGAATAATTATAGATCTCCCAAATATGACTAAAATAATTGGAATCGCCAAGAAATGGTAGGTATATGCAAGAAGGTCCCTCGAGAAATTATGAAGATGTATGCTACAAATGTGGAAAGAAAGTCCACTGGTCTAAGGTGTGTAGAACACCTAGACATTTGTGTAAAAGACAAATGGCATCCGTAGAGGAAAAGGAGAAAGAAGTGAATTTTAATGAAATTGAACCCAGAGATGATAGTACCTATTTTGAGATTGCTGATTTTGTTGAAGGATCAATGAATTAAATAACTATTTGAATAACGAGTAATGTGCTTGTATTAATTTTACATTTGAACTACGTATCGTCTTAAGAATTTGTATGTGTATCTTATGTTTTCATAATATATAATGTTAAATATGTTGTTGATTTACTCTCTATTTAATCTTATTTCTATTTAGAAAGGGTTAGACATGGAACATGTCAAAGACATTTGCATTCCGGACAGAGGAACTACACATACAATCCTCAAAAGTAAGAAATATTTTACTAAAATAAATCCTACTAAAGGTATAATAAATACAATCTCAGGTCCTACAGATTTGATAGAAGGAACAGGTAATACTACGTTCATATTACCAAATGGGACAAAGTTTGTCATTAATAATGCTTTATACTCTCCAAAATCAAAAATAAATTTGTTAAGTTTTAATGACATATATCTTCAAATATATGATACTGAAACTGCAACTGAAGGTAACATGAAATACATTAATATCACTACTAATGTTTTGGGGAAGAAGAAAATTTTAGAAAAACTACCAAAATATATATATATATATATATATATATATATATATATATATATATATATATATATATATATATATATATATATATATATATATATATATATATGAAATTGAATGCAATTTAGTAGTAAAAGAAGATCCCAAAATTGTGAATATATGGCATGACCGTTTAGGTCACCCTAGTTCAACAATGATGCGTAAAATAGTTGAAAGTACACATGGTCATCCATTGAAAAGTTTAAAACTTACAAAATAAGATAGAACATGTGAAGCTTGCTCTCTTGGCAAACTAATAACAAATCATTCACCAGGAAAGATTCAGACAGAATCACCTATATTTCTTAAAAGAATTCAAGGTGATATATGTGGACCTATTCATCCACCGTCATGACCATTCAGGTACTTTATGGTATTAATTGATGAATCTAGTAGATGGTCATATGTATGTTTATTTTCAAGTCGTGATATGACTTTTGCAAAATTTCTTGCACAAATAATTAAACTAAGAGCTCAATTCCCTGATTATACCATAAAGAAAATCAGACTTTACAATGCTGGTAAATTTACATCTGAATCATTTAATAAATATTGCATGTTAATCGAAATTTTTGTTGGACATCTTGTTCCTCATGTGCATACACAAAATGGTTTAGCTGAGTCATTAATTAAACGTCTTCAATATATTGCTAGACCATTGATAATGTGAACTAAACTACCAGTTAATGTTTGGGGTCATGCAATTTTACATGCTGTAACACTCATACTTTAAGGCCAAGTGCTGATCATAAACATACATGTTGTACCCCAAAATTTTCCCTCTCACTTATCAATAATTTTCTCACAAGATCTCCTTGGGCTCAAGACTGCACTAGGGTTTGATCAACTCAAGGCACCTCCTTAGGCACTGATGACCAAAATTAGGGTTTGAGTTTTCACAAGGATTTTTGAACTATCAATGCTTCATATGAATTTCATGGATCATTATGGACCCCCAAGATTACTCATGTCAAGTTTCAAGCCTTGGATCACACTTTTGATCAGTCAATTGAACAGTTGACCTAAAAATCAGCTGTATTGGGAAAAAGTCAACCATGGCCACTTTACAGTCAAACCTCATAATTTTTTATCCAAATAAACATTTTAAACCCATATGTATCATTTGATCAAGTTTGGACCATAATTCCTCAAGAAATTTGATCAAATCTCCAAAAGGGCAAAATGGTCAAAATTAGGGTTTTGACATGGAAAGGGCAATTTCTAATTTTTGACCTAGCAAATGGTAAATTGGTTTAAGGAATGATCTCAAGATTCCAATTGCATAATTTTTGACCTAATGACATGATTCAAAACATTGCAAATCCATTGGATTGACAGATGAATTTTGCAGTCAACTGGTCAAAAGTCAACTCTACACTGAAAAGTCAAACTTTGACTTTTTGGTCAAATTCAAGTGCCAAAGATCACAATTCATCAAAACATGTCAAAATATGAAACTTATTCATCAAGAAATCAAAAATTCAAGATTTCATTTTGAAAAGTCAAAATTTCTAAACTTAGAAATTTTTCTAAGTGTTGAAATTTCTTATTTTTTCATAACTTTGAGCAATTTTTTCATTATGATGCAAGATGATTCAAGAGAAACTTCCAACATAAAATTTGTATATCTCCATGAAATATACAATTTTTCTTCACATAACTTCTTCTAAAAGGGCTTGGATCTCAAGTTATAGTTTTGTGAACATAGGGTCATGAAACTAAACACTTAGTGAAATTTTGCCCTAATTTGGTCAGGATTTTGACCTAACTTCATGGTACTTTTTCATATAGTTACAAGGGTAATATTCAAAAGAAATTCAAATATGGGTTTTAGAGCATATTGCAAGCTTTCCAAAATGTCCAATAACTCCTTGAGATCATTCTTGAGTAAGGAGAATCGAAGAGATGAAGTTGATGTTTTGTCACTTGAATTACAAGGCATTTTGTGATGAACAAAAATCAAATTTCAAACCTATGCTGCACAATCTTGTTTTGCAGGCCTCTAAACCTCAAGATCTATCCATAATCATAAGATTACACTTGCTTTTGAGCTATTATCCAATTGTTTCAGCATTGTCCAAACCAATTTTCCATTTTAGGAAGAAAGTTACCATTCCATTCTTGAAATGTTGCTTTAATCACAAAGTCGACTTGTCTTGAGCTTCTAACTTGTTCTTTCTGCATACACAACCCCTATAATCCAAAAGCAAGGTGTCTAAGGCCTGAAGAAGCTCAATACATGCTTGTACAACATTTGAGATTTGTCATTTCACTTTTCTTCAAAAGCAAGTTATAGAGCCATAACCCTATAACTCAGAAGCCTTGAGTGATTTTATGCTCTAATCTTTTCCATACATATTAACAAGTCAATTGCAACACAACACGCGATTTCAAGCATCCTAAAACTCTCCCAAACACCCTTGTTGCACAAGAGTACTTAACTTGACAGTTTTGAGCCAAAAACTCTCAGTCTCCATTTCCACTCGTGCGTTTTGATTCTTAATCATTCAAACACCTTACATATATCATACACAAGTGATCCAAGCCCCTGTTTCAAGACTGTAACCCCTCCATCACTATTAACTATTTTCAAACATCAAGCTTGCAGGTTGACTTGAGTAGGGAGATTCAAGGACTTTCAAAGAAAAGTAAGAGTTGGAATACACTCAAGGAGGTACAGGAAAGCTAAACAGATTCTTAGGACACCTCAAAGCCTGCTCAAACTCCATACGTGAATCCATCTGCAAGAGGTAAGTTTTCTAACTTCAATATTTTGATACAAGCATCCTCTGTGCATACATTCTGAAGTAAAAATGTAGATATCATTGCTCTAAAGCTAACCATGTCCATAGTTTTCATTTATATTGACTGTGTGTAGAGAATTTTAGATTTCATCTTTCTGAAAAAATTAGGTTTCAATTTAGGGCCAGCAAAATTAATCTTCATCTTTGACTTTTAGCTTACATAAGTTATATGGTTGGATTCGTGAGGAAAATAGCACAACTTTCATGTTTGCATTTTCCATTTTTGTTGAGAAATGGATGAGATATAGGTGGTTCGGCTGGCTGAAGGTTGAAGACGAAGTGCAGGTCATGGAGACGTTTTGTCTTACATATTTATTGTTTCATTTGTATTAACGGATGTACAGCCACCCTAGTGGTAAGGCAGCGCGCGTTATTGGTAGAGGTCATGGGTTCGAACCTCAGCGCTAACTTTTTGCATTTGTTTTACACTTTTTTGGTCATTTTTCAGCAAATAGGCAATGGGCCTCCTTGGGCCTTGGTATTTTTGTTTTTGCTTCCTAACCCCCTTGCAGATTGTTCACACCCCTGGCCCAATTTTTATTTTTCTTTTCTTATTTTCATTTATTTTATTTTCTTAATTACTTTTCTAATATTAAAAAATCATAAAAAATATAAAAATAGTAGATTTATGTTTTGACATAATTTAAATATTTTTCTCACACAAAAAATTATTTTATTCATCATACTTTATTTATTTTTACTAATTATCTTGTAAATTTAATTAAAACTAGGTTATTACTTATTTTATTTTACACCTATTTAAATATATTATTTTAATATAAAAAAGTACAAAAATATTTTATAATACCATAATTTATTTCCAAGACAAAAATAACAAAAAAAATGCTTTTCTTATAAACTTAATTTCTTTTTAATCAATTAATAGATTTAGGGTTTTATTTAAAATCTTTTCTTAGTAAATTAGCTTTACTTTTATTATTTTAATTAATTATTTTCTTTTAATTAATTAGGTTAAAACAAATCCCTTTTCTCTAAAAAATCCAAATAAAAATATTCATTTTCTTCACATTTACATTCTTGCATATTTACCCATCTTGTACATTATTTATTTCAATTCTTGTACAAATTCAATTTGGTTGTAATAGATTAATTAGGTTTATATTCTTGTAATCCCCATTCACAATTTGTATACCCCCCCTCCCCTAATGATGTAATAGCTTAGTATATTTTAATTTCCGCAATTTATCGCTTTATATACAAATGCTAGTAATTAGGGTTTTGTATTGGAAAGAATAAAATGAATAAATAGAAAACCCTAATCAAAGAAAAATCAAGCATGAAAATCAATACACTTGCACACTTACACCCTTAGGGTAAACCCACCTTGTTGCCTTACAAAATAGCCATATTATGCATGTGAGGTATCTTAGCAAAAACAAGCAAAATACAAGATCATAGTCCCTCGATGACGCTATCCATGTTGCCTTTCAAAATGATCTTACTCCCTAAGGAAAATGCTAAGATATCTTACAACAATGCTAATCATGGTTATACGATGACCCTTGCCCGTCCCTTTTACATCCAAAGATAGGGTTGCTTACCAAATCAATGGTAAAACAACAATGTCAAAGGAAAAGAAAATGAACAAGAAAGACATTTGAGTAGGTAGATTGCTCCTAATTACTTTCTTCATTTCAAAACAAACATCCTTGTTATTTTCAAAACAAACATCAACACTTACAAAACACCTTTTCAAACTTGAAAAACATTTTCAAAAGATTAACACTTTGTATACATTCTTACGAACTTGAATCATTATAAAGTTTTCCTAAACGATGACATCTTTACAAATACTTTCAAAAACCACCTCAAGCATAATTTCAAACAAAAAGCAAGTGATCTAGCAAGTAACTAAGAGTCCATGGAAAACCATGGATGAAAGGGGTGTTAATACCTTCCCTTTTCATAATCTACCCCCTGAACTCAAGAAACAATCTCAAAGGTCTTTCTTGTGCTTTTTCACCTTTCCTTTTGGATAAAAGAAAAGTCGATGGCGACTCTTGCTAACCGCAACATTTGCGATAAAACGCAAAACACCCAAGTCAGTTCTCCCACCGTATCACAGAACTGGTGACTCTGTTGGGGAATTTTATGGAAGTGGGGTTACCTTAAGACTAGATCACATCTATTTGCTTTCATTGTTTGATTTATATGCTTTACATTATGGTTCTTTGTTTGGGTTTGAATCCTCTACCCGGATTTGGGATACCTTATAGGCAAGTAGCAATACATTGTGGAAACTGTATGGGGTATACCGACATGGTCTAAATAATAGCTACGTTAGTGCGACATATTTGTGGGTATCGGTATCCTTTGAGTTAATCAAAGAGAATACGGGGCCGCTGAGTGAAGTCATAAAGCACTAATGAACTTTTAGAACCTTTACTTGACCAACTTGGCCTTTAGGATGTAGTGAGATGACCGGCTTTGGTGCAGTTCGAAGTTGGTAGATACTCGATACTACACTCATTGAGGTTTGGTTTCTTGGGATATTTCGGTCGCCATTAAAGAGGCTTGTGCTGAAACAATGACCAAGGAAACAAACCAGTGATATTGAGCTCCTTAGAACCCGGTTACTATTACTAGGACAGGTTTAAGCCAACTAAACTTCAAGAGGGTACTTACCTATAAAACTCCATGCAAGCCTAAACCTAAGGATTTGTTTGTTTTGTTTGTATATGCATACTTGTATATAACATCATGAACATCATATACATCCACTAACCATTTCAAGGATTTTGGGATTCATCTTTGTTCTTGTTTTGTAGGATATGGATTCACTTCGCAAGAAAACTATTCAAGTCAATCTTGTAAGGATCCCTCCACAACTCAAGGATCTAGCTTCAAGGATTCCTGAAAACTCTCTATTTACCAAGAGACATGGTCGCCTACTCAACTTGGTCACCTCTAACACAGATGAGGATATGATAAAGGTGCTCTTTCAGTTCTTTGATCCTTTACACCATTGCTTCACATTTCTCGACTATCAACTTGTGCCTACTTTAGAAGAATTCTCCTAACTCTTGAGGATTCCCATTCTCAATCAACTACCTTTAAACGGCACGGAAAGAGACCTAAAGCCAGAATAGATTGCTCAAGCTTTACACTTGCACTCATCTGATATCACAACTCATTGGGAAACAAGGAGTGGTGTCAAAGGTTTCTTAGCAAAGTTATTGTTCGAGAAAGTCCAAAGTTGTTGGAACTCCTTGGACTTGCAAGCCTTTGAGTAAATTGTGGCTCTCCTCATCTATGGGATGGCTTTGTTTCCAAATCCTGGCTAACTCATAGATGTCAACGCCGTCAAAATATTCATATCCCGCAACCCGGTGCCTACATTGCTAGGAGATATCCTACACTCTTTTCACACTCGCACAATGAGGAAAAGAGGTGTCCTTATGTGTTGTACTCCTCTCTTGGCAAGATGGTTTATTTCGCATCTTCCCCAATCTGTATTAAAAAATGAGCAAGGTTCAAGGTGGTCACAAAGGTTGATGACGCTCAAACATTCGGACATTCATTGGTGCTCCCGATCCAAAGAGAATGTTATCATTGTCGACCATTATGGAGAATTCCCTAATGTCCCTTTACTTGGAATTAGGGGAGGTATCACCTACAACTCATGCTTATCCTTAAGACAGTTTGGTTACGCCTGAAGGGATGGCCCGCACGAGATGCTTATTCAAGGTTTGGTATTTTACTGTGAGAACGACGATCAAGGTCTTCGCCAGATATTTATCCGAGCTTGGAGGATGTTAAACAAGGTAGATAGCAAGACATTAGGGCACAATAATTCCATCCCTCTTGAGCCTTACCTCAAATGGGTACAGACTCATGCTCAGAGTCTTATGATGCCTTACCCCTCCATTCTCCCGGTAATCATTGAGCCTGTCATGGAAGGAGATGTTCCATACACTATCCTACATCCTGACATGCCTACCTCTCTTGAAGACCGACAAAGGGATTGGATGCAACTCAAGGGAGAGCGAGATACCTTCGAAGCCCAATTCTACGCGAGCGAGAAGAAGGTTTTGGAACTCACTAGACTACTTCATGAGGAGCAGACTCTCAATGCCTACATCGCGCCAAAGAGGATGCGCACTACCTTTTTATCTTAGAGCTTTTGTTCTTCCTTATAAGCCCAAGAGGCATTGATTTACTCGAGCTTTAAATTATTAATATAACGTGTGTTTCCTTTTTGTCTAAAACAAATTTGAATCTTTGAAATCCTTTAAATCATTACATATGCATATACCATTCATCATAACATAAGCAGGTCTTTTGTAACAAGTCTCCTCATCTCTCTACTGTTTATTTAAGTAAGATGGATCTCGAGCAAACAGTGAAGGACCTCCAAGCTCAGAATACACAGTTTCAACTGTTGCTCTTTACCCTAACCAAAGGACAAGAAGAGTTGAAGACTTTGATGGCTAAGGAGAAGAAAAAGAAGACAAAGAAGGTAACCAGAATCCTAAACATGGGAAGAAGATTTCATGGGCAGACAAGAAGGACCTTAGACTTTGCAACAACATCTGGTGAGAGAGACAATCAAGATGGGAAAGGCAAGGAAATAGTTGTCCCTTCAGAATCGAAAGAGGAAGAGGAAGAAGAAGATTATTCTGAAGAACAATAGCCTCCAGCTGATGACAAGTATAAACATATCGAAGAGCGGTTGAGTGCGATGGAAATCCAAAAAGTGCTTGGCTTGGACTTTGAGGAATTGGGGTTAGTGTCGGGGACTGTCATTCCTCCCAAATTCAAAGCACCTGTGTTCGCCAAGTATGACGGAGTCTCATGTCCAAAAATGCATCTCCGGTCCTATGTGAGGAAAATCTAACCCCATACCACTGACAAAGACTTATGGGTACACTTCTTCTAAGACAGTTTGTCTGGAACTCAACTTGACTGGTTTTACCAACTAGAAAGAGCCAACATTCACAACTGGGAAGATCTTGTTGCGGCCTTTTACAAACAATACCAATACAATGCTGATCTTGCGCCTACCTGTACTCAACTCCAGAGTATGGCCATGATTTCCAATGAAGGTTTCAAAGACTATGCACAAAAATGGAGAGAGTTGGTAGACATGTTCTTGTGCACCTTGTATGGTCCCTTCTTCAATCATTTAATTGGAAATTCATTGGTAGGTTTTACTGAACTGATATTGACCGGAGAAAGGGTAGAAGTCGGGATAAAGAGTGGAAAGATTTAGAAAGATACATCCTCTGTTGCTATAAGGAAGCCATTTATCAGAAAGAAAGAAGTGTTGGTCATTTATCCTTAGAGAAATCAAGATAGAGTCGAACGCTGTCCAATGGTGGGGGCTGTTATAATTCCTAAGCATGCGCCTGATCAGCAAAGAAACAACCAACCAAGGATGGAAAGACAAGTCAGACAATTCACCAGAATTAACATGACCCTATCTCAGGTATTGCCACATCTGTTAAGATCCAACCTAGTGACCTTGAAAGAAGCTCCAAAGAACCCTAACACAACATCTCCTCACTATCATCCCAACCCCCGTTGCGCATATCACTCTGAAAGTCCCGACCATGACACTAATAACTGTTGGGCTCTAAAGAACAAAATATAAGACCTCATTGAAGCAAAAAAGATTGAATTCAATGCGCCTGAAAAGCCAAATGTCATTTCTGCCCCTATGCCCAAACATGGCCATAATACAAATGCCCTTGAAGAAGATATGTTTGTTACTTCAGTTGATGAACTTAGGACCTCACTCCTGACTATTAAAGTAAACTTATTGAATGTCGGTGTTTTCCCGGGCTGTGATGAAGGCTGTTATTTCTATTTGTCCTCACCAACCAGCTGTCCTTTGTTGAAAACAGGCGTTTAGTACCTAATAGATAACAAAGAAATTTTGTTTGAAAAGACTTCTGTTCCACCCGTTCCTTTTAAAGATGTCTCTATCATTACCATTTCCACCAATTCTTCCAGGGTCTCCACCAAAAGACCCGTTAAAATTACATCAGTTCCGAAAGCATATCCTTTAATAATCACAATGCCTGGACCAATCCCATATTCGTCAGGCAAAACCATACCATAGAATTATGGAGGGGATGTCTACTACCACAGTATCAAGCAGGATTGGCTAGTCGCCAAAGATTTGAGTTCCGAGAATGTCAACTCCGACATCAGTAATATTGTAGGAACTAGCAATATTACCCGAAGCGGAAGGATATTCTCTCCAGAAATTGCTCCCCCAAAAGCAGTTTCTGGACCCGTAATCATTCTTGTTGTTACTCTTCCAAAAGTTGTTCCCAGTCCTACAATCATCCCCACTAATACTCCAACTAACAAAGCTGTTACAACCCCTGTTATCATTCCTACTAACACTCCTGCTGCCGAGTTAACTAAGACTCAAGGTAAAAGTATTTTGATTGAGCCTGTCCGGACGAAGGCTCAGTCATTGGCTATCCCTGAGACCTCCCGGAAAGAGATGGAGGAAATTCTGAAGATCATAAAAAGAAGCGACTACAATATAGTTAAACAACTAGGGAAAACTCCCTCTAAAATTTCCATGCTGACATTACTACTATGTTCAGAGGCGCGTGAAAAAAGCCTTGGTAAATGTGATACGGTGGGAGAACTGACTTGAGGTTTTGCGTTTGTGTTCGCAAATGTTGCAGTTAGCAAGAGTCGTCACCTACTTTTCTTTTATCCAAAAGGAAAGGTACAAAAGCACAGGAAAGACCTTTGAGATTGTTGTACCCCAAAATTTTCCCTCCCATATTCCTCAAGAAATTGCCAAGTCAAGCCTCAAAATTTCCCCAAGGGTTGCACAGTGTAAGAGCCTCATGAACAATCAAAATTAGGGTTTTGGTTCTGATCAAGAAAACGAATTTTCCAAAGGTCCAATCAAGTCCCACATGCCAATAAATATGGTCAAGCATCCTCATACAAAGTTTCAAGACCTACAGCTCAAAATTGCACAGTCAAAAACCCTAATTGCACTACAGTCAACTGTAGGGGCAAAATGGTCATTTGACAGTCAAAAGTTCAAATTTTTTGTCAACATCTCATTTTGAAGCCACAAACATCATTTGATCAATGCTTGATCATGATTCTCAAAGCTTGGCTCAAAAATCATCAAGATGCAAAAGTTTCCTTATTTGGACAGCTGAAAAAGTCAACTGTAAATTGTCCAGGGCATAACTTTCACATGGATTATCAGAAAAATTCCATACAAATCTCATTTTGAAGAGAAAGACATTTCCTACAACTCCTCTTCATACTTCAAGTCCAAGAAATGCTCTCACAAAAATTCGTGCATGATCAGATATGGAAGAATTGGAATTGATTGGATATGATTTGTACAAAAAGTGCATGAAAAAGATTGAAAAAACTAATGCTTGCAAATCAAATCTTCCAAACCATCAATGCATGGATTTTGATCAAATTTCTTGACCTAATTCACTCATACATAAGTACAGAAGCAAGACCTAATCCTAAGAACCTAAAAGCTGCGCAAAAACTCCATTGACAAAACTCAATTTTTTGGCAAAAATTCCAATTCTGAAAACCTAGTTTTAGGGTGATTCGAGGCCAAATAGTTATTCCATTAGCTTCCTCAAGGATCATAGAACGTGTTCCAATCATTCCCTAATCGTTTAGAAATCATCATTGAAGTTGGTAGAGAAAATTCCAAAATTGTTTTCCATTATTCATGCATTTTTAACATGTTTCGTTGTTGTTTTTGTGTTTAGAATGATGTTTGCAAGCTAACTGCATAGTTTGATTGAAGTTTCATGCCCAAACGAAGAATCTACCATGAAAGCATATTAGGTTTCCGTGGAAATCAATTTGGGGGTTTTCAAACCTGGAACAATTAGGCCATGAGAGATACATAGTTGGAATCATGAGAGAGAGACGATTCTAATGGCCCTAGTCCGAACAATTTATGAATGCTCATGTGCTAGTCGCTATTTTCTAGTATAGTGCCTATAGCAACGTTTGAAAACCGTTGCTTATTGTCTTTATGTTTCAGGAAAAATCAGGCCAAGGAAGAAGAAGGCGAGGTGGCTATCCATGAATGGAGCGTTTAAATTTCCGCGCATAAAGAGCATTAGCGTTTGGATTTATTTTATAATATTTGTTTGATATCTAACATACAGAAAACGCGCTTGGAACGGTTGGTAGGCTTAAGCATTGGTAACATTCAGGACCTGGGTTCGAGCCCCAGGTCCCCACCCCCTTTCATATTTTTCTTCATTTAGTGTTCATGTGCAGGTTCAACGTTGTGGTCCACAATACACCTTCACGATCAAACCGTCCACGCGTCTAGCTTCATCAATTCAAAGGCACAGATTTGGAGACCATGGTAAGCCCTAGTCAGCGCGTATACACGCGTCCGGAGAAGTCAAACAGGCCTATGTTTATTGGGCCTGAATTACCAAGGATGTACCTCCACTTTGGGGACTGAAACCCCCCAGGTTTGCCATTTATTTTTACATTCTTTCTTTTTATTATTTCTATTTTTCTTTTAATTATTGTTTTTGATTAATTTATTATTTTCATAAAAAAACACAAAACACCATAAAAAAATCAGAAAAGATGAAAAATAGTAAATATTTTATTTTAGTATTTTCATGAGTAAATTGCATTAATTAATTTAGTTTTAATTTAGGTTAATTTTAAATTTTTTAATGAAAATCTAAAAAATATAGAATTAGGGTTTATGATAATTTTTATTCCTTTTTCTTTTTATTCCATAATAATTAAATATTAAATATTTATTTTTATAATTAAATTGCATGTAAATTAATTAGAGTTAATTTTAGGTTAAAATTTAATGCTTTTCTTAACAAATAAAAATTGTAGAATTAGGTTTACTCGCATTTAATTCTTTTTCCCATTAAACAAAAAATACCAAAAAACAATTTCTTTTCCTTTTTAATTAATTAATCAATTTCATCATTTAATTAAATTTTGCAAAAAGGGTCCAACGCCCTCGTTTTAATTTTTATTCGCATATTTATTTTATTTCGTTTAATATTTATGTATCTCTCCCGAAGCCGTGTAATTAATCTGTCGCACTTTTAATTTTTTATTTTTCTTTACTTTCTTTATTTTTCTGTCAAATCGGGTTCGAGAAATTTTGGCGATGTGGACCCGCGCCTTTTGTAATAGCTTAGAACTTTATTTTTCTCGCAATTTTTAACGGTTAATCAAGGCATGAAAGAATGTATGGACAAAAATAAAAACAAACGCTAGATCACCAATGACATGACAAAAGACAAAAATATCTGAAAACGACACACAAATCACACACCACCCCTAGGGTACGCCTCACTGTTGCCTTGCCTCGAAAGGTGATCGTCGAGTAGAGGATGTCTTAGTAAGTCCTCATGATCCGGGAACCTGGCATGAGGGTAGCTTCTAAGGTGTCTTCCCATTGCTCTGGTGATCACCATGTCCCGAACCTCGAATTGACCCGAACACCTCCAACGGTGGTGCTACCTACCTCTCAATGGTGGGATGGCACTACTTTAAAGGACATTTACACAGACGAATTCCTTAGGGTAGATAGATGACTCGTAGATACTTGCTCTATTCAAAAACAAATCAAAAATTCTTTTCACACCAACACATTTTCAAAAAGCTTTCGAAAGCATTTTTTCAAACACTCTTGAGGACCGATACAAGAGTCGAACTGGAATTTTCAAAGAAACTTTTTAAAACCCACAGTTGAAAAGCAAACAAACCATTTTTGAAAACACAATGAGCAAGTATCTAAGAGCCCATGGATAACCATGGATAGAAAGGGTGCTAACACCTTCCCTTTCTATAACCTACCTCCCGAACCGAGAGCAATCTCTATAAGGAATTTTTCTGTGCTTTTGTCCTTTCCATTTGGAGAAAATAAAAGACGGTGGCGACTCTTGCTTACCGCGACATTTCGCGAACCAGCGTTAAACAGTCAGTTCCAGATCCACCGATCACAGAACTGGCGACTCTGCTGGGGATAGACTTAAAGTGAGGTGTACCTTAGGGCTAGTTCATAACTGTGTTTTCAATTGTTTTCCTTGTGTGCTTTAAATTGTGGGTTGCTTGGGATTTCTATAGATCCTAACCCGGATCTGGGGATACCTTCTTAGAAAGTAGCAACAAGGCTGTGAGGGAACTGTGCGGGGTATACCGACATGGTTGAAACAGTCTGCTACGATAATGTGGCACTTTGGTGTGTACCGGTAACCCTTGAGTTCAGTCAAGGAGAGTACGGGGCCTCCGCGTGGTGTCGTGAAGCATCAACAGACCTTAGGAACCTTAATTGAACTATCTTGGCCTCTTTAGGGTAGTGAGATAACTGACTTTGGTGCAGTCCGAGGTTGGTTGATACTCGATACTACACTCAATTGAGGGTTGCTTTCCTGGAATATTTCGGTCGCCAGTTCAGTGGCTAAATCGAAACGATGAACAATGAAAGCAATCCCGTGATATTGGGACCCTTAGAACCCGGTTACTTTGATAGGACAGGTTGAACCCACCAACTTCAAGAGGGTACTACCCAGACCCCATGCTGGCCTTAAACCTTAAGGGCATGTCTTGAGTGCCTTGTGTGCCTTACATGTTTGTCTTTGTAAATATCTGTGATGTGTTTAATCATAGCATCATGACATCATCCAGCATCATGTGCATTGACTAACCATTTCAGGGGTTCGAATTTTCATCTTTGTTCTTGTTTTGTAGGACATGGAAACTGTTCGTAGAAAGACAATTCAAATCAGTCTTGTAAGGATCCCTCCTCAGCTTAAGGAGCTTATATCCAGGATTCCCGAGAACTCTTCATTCAGTGAAAGACATGGAAGTCTCATCAGCTTGGTCAATACCAACATTGAGGAAGACATGATAAAGGTCCTGTTCCAATTCTTTGACCCTCTGCATCACTGTTTCACCTTCTTAAACTATCAGTTGGTACCTACATTGGAGGAGTTCTCCCGGCTCCTGAAGATCCCTATCCTTGATCAACTACCCTACAACGGTACGGAAAAGGAACCTAAGCTTGAAGAGATTGCTAAAGCCTTGCACCTACAGTCATCTGACCTCAAGGGACACTGGGAAGTTAGAAGTGGTATCAAAGGGTTCTTAGCCAGGTTTCTGTTTGAAAAGGCCCATGAATGTTGGAACTCCCTTGACTTGCAAGCTTTTGAAGAGGTTGTGGCCCTCCTTGTCTATGGTTTGGTGTTGTTCCCTAACCCAGATCAGCTTATAGATATCAGTGCTGTCCAGATCTTTATGTCCAGGAATCCTATACCTACGTTGTTGGGAGACATCCTTCACTCATGTTACACTCGAACCATGAGAAAAAGAGGTGTCCTTATGTGTTGCACTCCTCTCCTGGGAAGGTGGTTTATTTCGCACCTTCCACAATCAGTTTTGAAGAATGAGCGGGGTTTGAGATGGTCGCAACGGTTGATGACTCTTACACATGCATATATACATTGGTGCCCCCGGTCCAGAGAAGATGTCACTATCATTGATCGTTGCGGGGAGTACCCTAATGTTCCTTTACATGGAATCAGAGGAGGTATTACTTACAGCCCGTGCCTGGCTTAGAGACAGTTTGGTTATGCTCTGAGGGATGGCCCTCATGACATGTTAATTCCTGACATAGTTTTTGACTTCGACAACGATACTCAAGGACTTCGCCAGAGATTTATCAGAGCTTGGAGGATGCCCAGTAGGATAGACAGCAAGACACTGGGGCACAGGAACTCCATCCCGTTGGAACCTTATCTCAAGTGGGTACGCGCCCGCTCCCAGAAGTGGGTGATGCCTTATCCTCATATGCTCCCTGTGATCAAAGAGCCAGTCTTGGAAGGAGAAGTGTCCTATACTATTCAGCACCCTGATATGCCCACATCCTGGGAAGAGATGCAGAAGAGCTGGATCCAGCTTAAGGAAGAACGGAATTCTCTTGAGACCAGTCTACATGCCAGTGAAAAGAAGGTCTTGGAGCTCACCCGCCTGTTGCATGAGGAGAGGAATCTCAACACTTACATAGCTCCAAAGAGGATGCGCAGTGTATTTTGGGATTGATTTGCTTTTGTATTATGTTGCCCATGAGGCTTTGATGTACTAAACAATTATTTCCTTAATGATAACGTTTGTTCCTTTTTGTCTACAACAAGTTTGAACTTTCGAACCCTTGAATGCATTGCATAAACACATATCATTCATCATGTGCATAGCAGGTTTTCCCCTTTTCAGGTTGCTTACCGTTCTTCGCTGTTTATTTCAGCATCATGAATCCCGACTCGTCATCAACTGAGACATCCATCAAAGCTCTTCAGGCGCAGAATGCGCAATTTCAGGAATTAATCAAGGGTTTGGCTCAGGGCCAAGAAGAGCTGAAGGCTCTGCTCTTGAAGAAAGAGAAGAAGAAGAAGAGGAGAACTGTTCTGTTCAACTCGGGCCGAAGGTTTGGCAACACTTTGCAGAATGAAGAGGCTGGTTCTTCTGTTGGCAAGGGTACTCCTCAGACAGAAAAGGGTCCTAGTCCGGTAGTCTCTGACAACGAGACTGATTTTGATGAAGAACAATATCCTCCGGCAGAAGACCGTTACAAGCAGCTGGAAGATAGGTTGAATGCTATGGAAATACAACAGGTGCCTGGGCTGGATTTCGGAGATCTGGGTTTGTCTACTGGTGTGATCATTCCTCGGAAGTTCAAAGCACCATCTTTCACTAAATATGACGGGGCGTCTTGTCCCAAGCTACATCTCAGGTCCTATGTTCGGAAAATCCAACCGTACTCAGCGGATAAGAATTAGTGGATCCACTTCTTCCAGAAGAGTCTTTCAAGGACTCATCTCGAATGGTTCTATCAGCTGGATGGGACCAAGGTTCGTAACTGGGAGGAGTTGGCTACTGCTTTCTATAAGCAGTATCAATATAATGCCGACCTTGCCCCTACGCGTACCCAACTCCAGGGTATGTCGTTAGGTTCAAGTGAAGGTTTTAAGGAGTACGCTCAGAAGTGGAGAGACCTGGCTGGCAGGGTGCAGCCTCCGTTGACTGATCGGGAGTTGGTAGACATGTTCTTGGGGACCCTATCTGGGCCATTTTTCAACCATCTTATCGGGAATTCGTCTGCAGGGTTCACTGATCTGATTCTGACTGGAGAGAGAATTGAGGCTGGGTTAAAGTCTGGTGAGATTCCGAAGGGTGCATCGTCTAGTTCTGAGAAGAAACCCTTCAAGAAGGAGGCTAGTGCTGTATATGGATCCCGGAGATCAGAAAGATTTGAGCGCCTCCAATCTGTCAGCGCGGTAACGATTGCCAAGCCTGCTGCCGCTCCTCGGCCGACCAATCCTCAAAGGGCTGAAAGACCCCGGAGAGAGTTTACCCGTTTGAGCATGACTTTATCGCAGATCCTGCCACAGTTGCTATCCACCAATTTAGTGACTGTCAGAGAGGCTCCGAAGTTCCCCAATACTACATCTCCTAAGTACAACCCAAATGCTCGTTGTGCTTACCATTCAGATAGCCCGGGGCATTCTACTGATGACTGTTGGGCATTAAGGAGTAAGGTGCAAGACCTTATCGACACAAAGGAGATACAGTTCGAAGCGCCTGAGAGGCCGAATGTAGTTACTGCTCCTATGCCTCAGCATGGGGTAAATGTTGTTGACGAAGATGTTTACGCCGTTTCTATGGATGATCTAGCTACTCCTTTGAAGACCGTCAAGAGGAACCTACTGCTGGCCGGTTTATTTCCGGGTTGCAGTGAGGGTTGCCTGTTCTGTGCTGTTTCCCTATCTGGTTGTCCCTTGCTGAAGTTAGGCATCCAAAGCCTAATGGATAGCAAGGAGATTCTGTTTAAGAAGTCTGCTGTTCAGTTGGTCCCGGTAGAAGAAGTTTCTGTGGTTACCATCTTCAATACTCCAATCAAGGCTCTCCCGAAGAAGCCCGTCCAAATCATGACTGTTGCACCTATTGTTATCACTGTTCCGGGGCCTCTTCCCTATGTATCTGATAAAGCTGTCCCCTGGCACTACGGGGAAGACGTATATGTGAATGGGATCAAACAAGAATTCAACACTGGCGCCAGCATCTGTGATATCACTGGCCCAGCCAAAGTCACCCGCAGTGGCAGGCTCTTCTCGCCTTACATTGCGCCGCCTGCTGCTCGAAGACCACTTCTTATAACTCCTACAAGTGTACCTGTTCCTATTGCCGATCAAGTTGTTTCTCCTGCTGCCGAGTCATCCAATGCTCGGGGCAAAGGAATTGAAGTTGAGCCTGCCCAGATGGAGGCACCTATACCTGTAACTGCTGAAGCCTCCCAACAAGAAATGGAGGAGATTCTAAAGATAATAAAGAAGAGTGACTTCAATGTTGTGGAACAGCTGGGGCACACGCCCTCCAAAATCTCCATGCTCTCTTTATTGCTGTGCTCCGAGGCCCATGCTAAGGCCTTGATCTCGTTCCTCAAGACGGCCCATGTGCCACAGGAGACATCTGCAGTCCAGTTCACGGATTGCGTAGCAAATCTGACAGCGGACAATGGTTTGGGTTTCTCAGATGCTGATCTGACTGCGAAGGGAAGAGACCACAATGATGCCCTGCATGTCTCTATCAAATGCAGGGGCACTACTCTGGCACATGTATTGGTGGATACGGGTTCTTCCTTGAATGTTCTACCGAAGAAGGCTTTAGACCGCTTGGACTGTGAAGGCCTGGAATTAAAACCCAGCAATATCATCGTCAGAGCCTTTGACGGTTCAAAAAGGATGGTTCATGGAGAGGTTTACATTCCGATTCGTGTGGGCTCTCAGGTGTTTGACTCTACTTTTTATGTGATGGATATTCGTCCATCTTACTCTTGTCTACTGGGTCGACCTTGGATACATAAGGCTGGGGCAGTGACCTCTACCTTGCACCAGAAGCTGAAGTACCCTGTCAGAGGGAAGATCGTCACCGTGCAAGGAGAGGAGGAGTATATGGTAAGCCACCTGAATTCCTTCAGGTACATTGAGATGGACGGGGAGTTTATTGAAACCCCCTTTCAGCATTTCGAGGAGGTGCTTCCAATTGCAGCAGCAACAGAAACAGCAGAAGGAGAGAATGTTCCTTTGAAGATGGCTTCCCTAAAGGATGCTCGGGCTGTGGTTCAAAAAGGTGAATGTGCTAACTGGGGCAGGCTTCCAGACTTCACACAGAAAACTGATAAATTTGGGTTGGGTTTTACTGCAGAGGGTCAGAAAGCTATGCGGAAAGCGAAGACCGGAAGACCTCCTGTGTTCATTACAAATCCAGGAGTGAATGCTGTTGGGGAAGACAATGAAGTGCATGAAGCAGAATTCAATAGCTGGATCTATCCAACGACTGAAGGCGGATTGACCAATTGGATTGCTAAGGACCATACTCCTGTTACCTTTGTGATGCAGTAATAAATTTCTTTGTTTCGTTATTTGTAATAAACAATAAATAAACTCTGTGGCCCGGTGTCTTACCCGAGGCACCGTGGTTTCATTTGTGAGGGCATATAAATTGTCATTTCATATATCATGAATGAAAATCTTGGACGTTTTCTCGCATTGCAAATCTTATGCTCCTTTTCTGTCTTTCTTTCTTTTACATATATTTCAAAACAGCTGTATTTACACACACACTCACTCATATAGGTTCCAATCCACTCTGGATCTCACTGATAACGACTCTGCTACTGCCAGTTATGACTTCGAAAATCCGATCAACTTAGCCGAAGACGAAGGTGAAGATGATTGCGAAGTGCCTGGCGAGCTTGCAAGACTGTTACTTCAGGAAGAGAGGGCAATTCAACCCCATGAAGAGCCGGTGGAAACAATAAACTTGGGTACTGAGGCAGACAGGAAAGAGGTAGAGATTGGTGCCAACCTAGAGCTCAGCGTGAAGCAACGGTTGACTCAGATGCTGCATGATTATATGGAGATCTTTGCTTGGTCCTACGAAGACATGCCCGGGTTGGATACCGATATCGTGGTCCATCACTTACCTACTAAGGAAGACTGCCCTCCGGTTAAGCAAAAGGTCCGTCGTATGCGTCCAGAGATGTCTGAAAAGATTAAAGCCGAGGTTATGAAGCAGTTTGACGCTGGGTTCCTTGCAGTGACTTCTTACCCTCAGTGGGTTGCTAATGTGGTGCCGGTACCTAAGAAGGACGGTAAGGTCAGAATGTGTGTCGATTACAGGGATCTGAACAGGGCCAGCCCCAAGGATGACTTCCCTTTACCTCACATTGATGTCCTTGTTGATAATATTGCTCAGCATAAGGTGTTCTCTTTCATGGATGGTTTTTCAGGTTACAATCAGATCAAGATGGCACCTGAAGACATGGAAAAAATTACATTTGTTACTCAGTGGGGCACCTTCTGTTACAAGGTCATGCCATTCGGATTAAAGAACGCCGGGGCAACCTACCAACGTGCCATGGTTGCTTTATTTCATGACATGATCCATCATGAGATAGAAGTGTATGTTGACGACATGATCGCAAGGTCCCAGACTGAGGAGGAGCACCTAGATCATCTGCAGAAGTTGTTTGACCGATTGAAACTATACAAGCTGAGGTTGAACCCGAACAAGTGCACTTTCGGGGTAAGATCTGGAAAGTTTCTAGGCTTCATAGTAAGTGACAAGGGAATTCAAGTGGACCCTGCCAAGGTCAAAGCTATTCAAGAGATGCCAGTTCCCAAGACAGAGAAAGAGGTCAGAGGATTTTTAGGACGCCTGAATTACATTGCTCGCTTCATCTCACACCTAACTGCTACCTGTGAGCCAATCTTCAAGCTGCTGAAGAAAGATCAGGTAGTACGTTGGAACGATGAATGTCAGGCTGCTTTTGACAGAATCAAAGAGTATCTCCAAGAACCACCCATCCTTATGCCACCGGTTGAAGGGAGACCTCTGATATTATACCTGATAGTGCTCGACAACTCAATGGGGTGTGTGCTGGGGCAGCATGACGAGTCTGGCCGAAAAGAGCACGCCATTTATTACCTTAGCAAAAAGTTTACCGACTGTGAGACCCGATACTCACTGCTTGAGAAAACTTGCTGCGCTTTGGTATGGGCTGCTCGCCGGCTGAGACAGTATATGCTGACTCACACTACCTTGTTGATCTCAAAGATGGATCCGATAAAGTACATATTTGAAAAGCCTGCTCTGTCTGGGATAATTGCAAGATGGCAAATGATCTTGACGGAATACGACATTCAGTACACGACCCAGAAAGCCATCAAGGGAAGTGTATTGGCAGACCACTTAGCACATCAGGCCGTAGATGACTATCAATCAATGAACTTCGAGTTTCCGGATGAAAGCATCATGATAGTAACAGATTGTGAAGTACCTGGACCGGATGAAGGACCTGAGGAAGGATCCCGATGGTCTATGCACTTTGACGGAGCCTCCAACGCTTTGGGAAACGGTATCGGCGCTATAATCATATCACCTCAAGGCACTCATACTCCACTCACTGCCCGGCTATGTTTCAACTGTACCAACAACATGGCGGAGTATGAGGCGTGCATCATGGGTCTTCAAGCTGCGATCGATCTAAGGATCAAGTTTCTAAGTGTCTTCGGAGATTCCGCTCTTGTGATCAATCAGATCAAAGGAGAGTGGGATATGAAACACCCGAACCTTATTCCTTACAGAGAATGTGTGTTGACCTTGATCCCCCACTTCACAGAAATAACCTTTGAACACTTTCCGAGAGAGGAGAATCAGCTGGCGGATGCGTTAGCTACGATGTCTTCTATGTTCAAGGTCAAATGGGATAATGAGGCTCCCCGAATCATCATCTGGAAACTGGATGAACCGGCATACTGTTGTGATCTCGAGACTGAATTGGTGACTGAGAAGCCTTAGTACCATGAGGTGAAGAGATATTTGGAAGCTCAGGAATACCCTGAAGGTGCATCTGTCAATGATAAGAAATTCCTGAGAAGATTCGCAGCAAAGTTCTTCCTTAGCAACGGCATCTTGTACAAGCGAAACCATGATTCAACCTTACTGCGTTTTGTGGATAAGACTGAAGCAGAAAGGATCATGGAGGAGTTACATGAAGGGACCTTTGGTACACATTCCAGTGGGCATACTATGGCTAAGAAAATCCTACGGGCAGGATATTACTGGTCCACAATGGAAGCTGACTGCTACCAACATTCCAGGACATGCCATAAGTGCCAGATTTATGCAGACAAGGTGCATGTTCCTCCAGTTCCTCTGAATGTTCTGATTGCGCCTTGGTCGTTTGCAATGTGGGGCATAGACATGATCGGCGAGATCAAACCTACGGCATCCAATGGGCATCGCTTCATCCTAGTGGCGATTGATTATTTTACGAAATGGGTCGAGGCAGCATCCTATGCTACGGTAACCAAGACTGTTGTGGCACGGTTCATTCGGCATAATCTGATCTGTCGGTACGGCGTCCCAGAGAGAATTATTACAGACAACGGTACCAATCTGAATAACAAGATGATCGCTGAGCTCTGCGAGCAGTTCAAAATACAGCACCACAATTCTTCTCCTTACAGACCGAAGATGAATGGGGTTGTCGAAGCAGCAAATAAGAACATCAAGAAAATCGTGCAGAAGATGACAGTGACTTACAAAGATTGGCACGAGATGTTACCGTTCGCTCTACACGGGTACCGTACCTCAGCTAGGATGTCAACCGGGGCAACTCCTTTCTCTTTGGTTTATGGTATGGAGGCAGTCTTACCGATCGAAGTGCAAATACCCTCTCTCCGGATAATGAAGGATGCGAATCTGAACGAAGATGATTGGATCCAGACACGACTTGATCAGCTCAACCTTATTGATGAAAAAAGACTTGCTGCTATCTGTCATGGTCAGACGTATCAGAAACGGATGATCAGGGCATTTAACAAAAAAGTCAAACCACAGGAATATCAAGTTGGGGATCTGGTAATCAAGCGAATCATCCTTCCTCAGAGTGATCCAAGGGGCAAGTGGACCCCTACGTACGAAGGGCCATTTGTGGTTAAACATGTGTTCTCAGGAGGAGCCATGATTCTAACCAATATGGACGGAGACGACCTTCCTCACCCCGCCAATGCAGACATAGTAAAAAGATACTACGCATGAAAAGAGACCCGCTAGGCTGACATGCCTAGGCAAAAATTAGGGCTTCCCGTCGAACCAAAAGGGTTCGGGCAAAATGAAGGGATGAAATGAAAAAATCTGTACACCCGGCAAGTCGAAAACCTGAAAAGGCGGCTTGGGCAAAAATGGGTATCCCGGTGGACTGAAAACCCGAAAGGGCGGTCCAGGCAAAAGTTAGGGATAAAAGCGTAATACTATGTCTCATTGATCACTTTGCATCCAGAATCCGGTATCTACATCGAGTTCAGACGGCATCGATCGGTCAGCTTCATCTTCGTTTAGGTCATCAAGTGATGAGACGCTCGGAGTTATAAATGCAATAGCAGAGTTGAAACCCGGTGGGATCATTCATGTCACACAGCTGTTTTATTTTCTTTTGCACAAAACTTGTATAAACTCTTTTGCTCGGTGGCGTTCTCTTACTAGGACGTCAGCCTCTTGTACACAAAACGCCTACTTTCAGGCCATTCAAAAATCAATACAAATATACTTTTCAGTTAAAAGTGCCAATTGTTTTTCTTTTTCTATTTTGTTTTGCGAAGAACGTCCAAGGTTCAATTTGTGATATATGCATTGACAATAATTTGCTAACTCATGAATATTTGCATACGAAACAAAGAACTAATTACAGGTAACATTAGAAACAGGGGCAATAAAGAGTTATCTGCGCAATCTAATTGTTCTGTCCTCCAAGGTACCAAGGTAGGTTCAGCTAAAGAACATAACCAGTACATCTTAATTCCCCAGAGAGTGAGTCAGCAAGTCAGTACACTCTCCCCAAGCAAAGTTTATCAAACCTTAAGGAAGTTGGGTATCCTCCAGCAGATCTCAACATTCCCCAGCAGCAATATACATATTCTTAACAAGCATCCCCGGCAGTCTTGGTCTAAAGATTGTTCCCCGGAGGTATATCAAACATTCAATGGAGTTTCCCCCGCAGTTCAAAAACTTCCCCAAGAGAATCCAACCCAGCTCCCCCCAGGAAAGTTGGGATCCACCTTCCCAAGCAGTAAGCTTATCCCCAGTAGATTCTGGAAGCTTATCCCTCGCCAAGCACGAACGCGTCGTCCGGCTTTATTTAAAGAGTTATTTCCTTAACAGGATATAACTGGATTATCCTCAGCCAAAAGCCACGGAAAGGTCGTCGTCGACACAGTCTTCTTACCCCCAGCGAAGTCTATTAACACTTCCAACCCAACAAGAGTATCCCCAGCAAGGTATTATCAACACTCAGCAAAGTACCTCTCTTCCCACAGAGTATTGCTTCCCAGCAAGATCGCTAGAGTACTTTTCTCCCTGCAGAGTAATCCATTCGCCAAGTTCATTCCCCAACGGAGTCATCTTCTCCTACCGGTATACTCGCAACTATCATCTCCAGCGGAAGCAAAATCTGTTCTCCAACGTCAGCCCAGGAGTGACTTCCTGGCACCCGTCAAGGATTTACTTTCCTAGACGAAAGCATACATTCCTAAACATCACATACATCATTATAGCATGCATATACGCATCATATCATACAAATCTCATTCATGTTGAGAACATCATCGCTTGATCTACATCATGCATTGCATATGACTGACCTCTATCTTTCAGGAAAAATTCAGTTAAATTCTCAATCATATTTCAAGACCTAGACCGGTTCAGTTAATCGACTCCAAAGATTTCTTATCCAGTCCAAGGCCTTCTCTAGTCCAGCTAAATCGATCCCAAACAGATTTTTCTGATGAAGACTCAGTAGAAGTTATCAAGGTTTTTCTCAAACGTCCGCTGTTGAGATTATAATTTCCTATGGTTCTCTCCCCGAGATGATAATTCCATTTCAGGTTTTTCTCAAACGTCCGCTTTTGAGATTATAATTTCCTATGGTTCTCTCCCCGAGATGATAATTCCATTTCAGGTTTTTCTCAAACGTCCGCTTTTGAGATTATAATTTCATATGGTTCTCTCCCCAATGTTGCGAAGATGATAATTCCATTTCAGGTTTTTCTCAAACGTCCGCTTTTGAGATTATAATTTCCTATGGTTCTCTCCCCGATGCTGCGGAGACGATAATTCCATCCCAGGTTTTTCTCAAACGTCCGCTTTTGAGATTATAATTGCCTATGGTTCTCTCCCCGATGCTGCGGAGACGATAATTCCATTCCAGGTTTTTCTCAAACGTCCGCTTTTGAGATTATAATTTCCTATGGTTCTCTCCCCAATGTTGCGGAGATGATAATTCCACCCCAGGTTTTTCTCAAACGTCTGCTTTTGAGATTATAATTGCCTATGGTTCTCTTCCCGATCCTGCGGAGGTGGTAATCCCAAGATTTTGCTCAACGATTGCTGCTGAAGTTAAAATCATCCAAGGTTCTCTCACCGTTCCCGTTGAGGTAGTAACCATCCCTGGTTCATCCATCGCCGTTTGAAGCTCCAGATCCAGCTCCTGTAACCAGTCAGGACATATCTATACAAAGCATCTGAAGACCAGCTCCTGCAACAGGTCAGGTACTCATTTTTCTTTTGCAGGTACGCAAGTTCTCGCTAAGGAATCTCTTATGCGATCAACATCCAGATGGCATCTATAAGCCCATCCACCTTCCAGCATCTCTCAGCATGGCATCTGTAAGCCCATTCCACTACTACATCACTGCTACTATGTGAGCGCAAATTTCTGGGCACTCTAGTGTTCAATCATCTTCCACCCTCGGATTACGAGAGGCACGTCAGCCAATCTGCATCCTCAGGTCCAAGAAGATTGAACAGGGGCAACTGTTGTACCCCAAAATTTTCCCTCCCATATTCCTCAAGAAATTGCCAAGTCAAGCCTCAAAATTTCCCCAAGGGTTGCACAGTGTAAGAGCCTCATGAACAGTCAAAATTAGGGTTTTGGTTCTGATCAAGAAAATGAAGTTTCCAAAGGTCCAATCAAGTCCCACATGCCAATAAATATGATCAAGCATCCTCATACCAAGTTTCAAGACCTACAGCTCAAAATTGCACAGTCAAAAACCCTAATTGCACTACAGTCAACTGTAGGGGCAAAATGGTCATTTGACAGTCAAAAGTTCAAATTTTTGGTCAACATCTCATTTTGAAGCCACAAACATCATTTGATCAATGCTTGATCATGATTCTCAAATCTTGGCTCAAAAATCATCAAGATGCAAAAGTTTCCTTATTTGGACAGTTGAAAAAGTCAACTGTAAATTGACCAGGGCATAACTTTCACATGGATTATCAGAAAAATTCCATCCAAAGCTCATTTTGAAGAGAAAGACATTTCCTACAACTCCTCTTCATACTTCAAGTCCAAGAAATGCTCTCACAAAAAGTTATAAATTTCAACATTATAGGTCATTTTCAAAAGTCAACAAAAAGGGACTTTAAGTCAAAGGCCATAACTTGATATTGGTAAATCAAAATGACATGGGACCAAATACATTGGTTAGAGGACTCAAAGACCTTTCCAAAATGTCCAAGAACCTGAGCAAAGATTAAAAATTGAGCAAGTTGTGCCTTGTGGAAGTTGGGAAATTTTTGGATATTTTGAAAAGTTAACATTGGTTCAAATGACCTAAAATTGCTAATGGGCCCATTTTTCTTCTACAATTCATCATCCAAGGCATGTGCACGACCACTTGGCCCAAAGGGAAGTTTTTCTTCATTTTTTTATTTATTTATTTGAATTTTTATTAATAATAATTCATTTAAATCAATTAAATACATGAAAAATACTTAACCTACTATTTCAAATCTTTTTGTGCATATAATATCTTCAAAAATTCGTGCATGATCAGATATGGAAGAATTGGAATTGATTGGATATGATTTGTACAAAAAGTGCATGAAAAAGATTGAAAAAACTAATGCTTGCAAATCAAATCTTCCAAACCATCAATGCATGGATTTTGATCAAATTTCTTGACCTAATTCACTCATACATAAGTACAGAAGCAAGACCTAATCCTAAGAACCTAAAAGCTGCGCAAAAACTCCATTGACAAAACTCAATTTTTTGGCAAAAATTCCAATTCTGAAAACCTAGTTTTAGGGTGATTCGAGGCCAAATAGTTATTCCATTAGCTTCCTCAAGGATCATAGAACGTGTTCCAATCATTCCCTAAGCCCCATACTCAAGAAAACGCGAAATCATCATTGAAGTTGGTAGAGAAAATTCCAAAATCGTTTTCCATTATTCATGCATTTTTAACATGTTTCGTTGTTGTTTTTGTGTTTAGAATGATGTTTGCAAGCTAACTGCATAGTTTGATTGAAGTTTCATGCCCAAATGAAGAATCTACCATGAAAGCATATTAGGTTTCCGTGGAAATCAATTTGGGGGTTTTCAAACCTGGAACAATTAGGCCATGAGAGATACATAGTTGGAATCATAAGAGAGAGACGATTCTAATGGCCCTAGTCCGAACAATTTATGAATGCTCATGTGCTAGTCGCTATTTTCTAGTATACTGCCTATAGCAACGTTTGAAAACCGTTGCTTATTGTCTTTATGTTTCAGGAAAAATCAGGCCAAGGAAGAAGAAGGCGAGGTGGCTATCCATGAATGGAGCGTTTAAATTTCCGCGCGTAAAGAGCATTAGCGTTTGGATTTATTTTATAATATTTGTTTGATATCTAACATACAGAAAACGCGCTTGGAACGGTTGGTAGGCTTAAGCATTAGTAACATTCAGGACCTGGGTTCGAGCCCCAGGTCCCCACCTCCTTTCATATTTTTCTTCATTTAGTGTTCATGTGCAGGTTCAACGTTGTGGTCCACAATACACCTTCACGATCAAACCGTCCACACGTCTAGCTTCATCAATTCAAAGGCACAGATTTGGAGACCATGGTAAGCCCTAGTCAGCGCGTATACACGCGTCCGGAGAAGTCAAACAGGCCTAGGTTTATTGGGCCTGAATTACCAAGGTTGTACCTCCACTTTGGGGACTGAAACCCCCCAGGTTTGCCATTTATTTTTACATTCTTTCTTTTTATTATTTCTATTTTTCTTTTAATTATTGTTTTTAATTAATTTATTATTTTCATAAAAAACACAAAACACCATAAAAAATCAGAAGAGATGAAAAATAGTAAATATTTTATTTTAGTATTTTCATGAGTAAATTGCATTAATTAATTTAGTTTTAATTTAGGTTAATTTTAAATTTTTTAATGAAAATCTAAAAAATATAGAATTAGGGTTTATGATAATTTTTATTCCTTTTTCTTTTTATTCCATAATAATTAAATATTAAATATTTATTTTTATAATTAAATTGCATGTAAATTAATTAGGGTTAATTTTAGGTTAAAATTTAATGCTTTTCTTAACAAATAAAAATTGTAGAATTAGGTTTACTCGCATTTAATTCTTTTTCCCATTAAACAAAAAATACCAAAAAACAATTTCTTTTCCTTTTTAATTAATTAATCAATTTCATCATTTAATTAAATTTTGCAAAAAGGGTCCAACGCCCTCGTTTTAATTCTTATTCGCATATTTATTTTATTTCGTTTAATATTTATGTATCTCTCCCGAAGCCGTGTAATTAATCTGTCGCACTTTTAATTTTTTATTTTTCTTTACTTTCTTTATTTTTCTGTCAAATCGGGTTCGAGAAATTTTGGCGATGTGGACCCGCGCCTTTTGTAATAGCTTAGAACTTTATTTTTCTCGCAATTTTTAACGGTTAATCAAGGCATGAAAGAATGTATGGACAAAAATAAAAACAAATGCTAGATCACCAATGACATGACAAAAGACAAAAATATCTGAAAACAACACACAAATCACACACCACCCCTAGGGTACGCCTCACTGTTGCCTTGCCTCGAAAGGTGATCGTCGAGTAGAGGATGTCTTAGTAAGTCCTCATGATCCGGGAACCTGGCATGAGGGTAGCTTCTAAGGTGTCTTCCCATTGCTCTGGTGATCACCATGTCCCGAACCTCGAATTGACCCGAACACCTCCAACGGTGGTGCTACCTACCTCTCAATGGTGGGATGGCACTACTTTAAAGGACATTTACACAGACGAATTCCTTAGGGTAGGTAGATGACTCGTAGATACTTGCTCTATTCAAAAACAAATCAAAAATTCTTTTCACACCAACACATTTTCAAAAAGCTTTCGAAAGCATTTTTTCAAACACTCTTGAGGACCGATACAAGAGTCGAACTGGAATTTTCAAAGAAACTTTTTAAAACCCACAGTTGAAAAGCAAACAAACCATTTTTGAAAACACAATGAGCAAGTATCTAAGAGCCCATGGATAACCATGGATAGAAAGGGTGCTAACACCTTCCCTTTCTATAACCTACCTCCCGAACCGAGAGCAATCTCTATAAGGAATTTTTCTGTGCTTTTGTCCTTTCCATTTGGAGAAAATAAAAGACGGTGGCGACTCTTGCTTACCGCGACATTTCGCGAACCAGCGTTAAACAGTCAGTTCCAGATCCACCGATCACAGAGATGTTTTCTTTAGTTCGGGGGGTAGATTATGAAAAGGGAAGGTGCTAGCACCCTTTTCATCCATGGTTTTCCATGGGCTCTTAGTTACTTGTTTAGATCACTTGCTTTGTTTTGTTTGAAATGGTGTTTGGTGTGGTTTTGAAAGTATTTTGAAAATAGGCCATTCGTTTAGGCAATCTTTGTAATGATTCTCGTTCGTAAGAATGTATACAAAGATGTTTGTCTTTTGAAAATGTTTTCAATGTTTTGTATGATGTTTTGAAATGTGTGAGTGTTTGTTTTTTAAAATAGCAAGGATTGTTTGAAATGGAGCAAGTAACTTAGAAGCTATCTACCTACTCAAATATCTTTCTTGTGCATTTTTATTCCTTTGACATTGTTGGCTTACCATTGATTTGGTAAGCAACCCTATCTTTGGATGTAAACGGGACGGGCGTGGGTAATCGTATGACCATGATAGCAATGTTTCCAAGTATCTTTAGCATTTTTGAGGGACCAATATCATTTTGTTTAGGCAACTTTCAAATAGCGTCATCGAGGGACTATGATCTTATATTTGTTTTGTTTTGCCAAGATACTTCGCATGCGTAACATGGCCATTTTATTTTAGGCAACCAAGTGAGAGAAACCCTAAGGGTGCTTGTGTGCAAAGTGTATCATGTTCATGCTTTTGTCTTGCATTTAGGATTTTCTATTTTTGCTTTATTTTTGTTCTTGTCATGCAAACCCTAATTTACTAAACATGGAATATAAAACGATAAATTGCATAAAATAAACTAAGCTATTACAACAATTTTTATGGGAGGGGGGATACAAGTTTGAATGGGTTTTTTCACAAATATAAAGCTAAATATATTATTACAACCAAATCGAATGTGCGCGAATTTAAATAAATAAAGTACAAATATTTAAAATGCAATGCAATGTTCATGTTTAAAAAATGTTTTTATGTCATGTTTTTTGTATGAAAAATATTTAATTTACACCTAAAAATATAAGGAAAAATAATACTTCTTTTTTTTGAAATGGGGTGAAACCCTAATTTTTTATTCAAAGAAAATAAATGTTTCATATTATTATTTTGTACATTTTTTGTATAAGAAAATAATAAATAATATTATATGTAAATATTAAAAATTAAGTATGTACAAAAATAAGTATTTATGAGTATAAAATGTATAATAAAAATATTAAGTATTTTTAAATATATTTATAAGTTATTTAAGAAAATAAACTCTATTTATCAAAATAAATTATTTTTCATGTGAGAAAAAAAATAAATAAAATAAAATAAAAGTGTGAAAATAAATAAATCATTTTTTTGGTATTTTTTTATCATTAAGAAAAAATAAATGAAAGTATTAAATATAAAAATATGAAGAAATATAAAAATATAAAAATTTCAGCCAGGGGGTGCAAATAACAAGTTAGGGGGGTGTGATTAGCAAAAACAAAAAGGCCCAGGCGCCAAAAAGCCCAGAACATCATCCTTGTCCTTCATCCAATCTTCCCTACGCGCGTTTTCCAGTTCAAACTGCATCTTGCTTATGCTTGCATAAAAACAAAAACTCATAACATGAAAAATATGGCATTTGAGCTCACGATTCCAACCATATAATATATGTAACCTAACTCTTAAAGATCAAAGAGAATTTTTGAATCCCTAATTCATGACCTAACTTTTTCAGAGTTTTCAATCTTCAAATTCTCTTAGCACAAGAAATATAAATGAAAATTAATGATATGTACAGCTTCGTTATGATGAGAGCTACATTTTTTCTTCACAAATCGTGGCTTGAAGTTGCCTATTCAGAGAGATAGAGTTTAAGAAAATACCTCCTTCAATTGGAATCGTGCAGAACAATGTAGGGACTTTAATGGAGGCCTAGTGATTGTTTAAGCTTCCTTGAACTTCCCTGAACCTATTACAATGCTTATCTGGCTCTGAGGATGGCTAGAACTCTCTGACCAAGTCCAACTGCAAGCTTCCAAAGTGAAAATGGCAAATGCTGAAACAGGGGTTACAGAACCAGGGTGATGGCTTAGATTGATTAGGTAGAAAGTGTATGAGATGCTTGAAGTGATTAAACACAAAACGCACGAGCCAAATGAGAGTTGGTTGTGCTTTTGCCGAAAACTGTATACTTAGGCAGAATTTTTGTGTTTTTGAGTTTCAGAGTGTTTTAGGTGTAATCAAATCGTGTTGTGCCTTGTAACAAGTTTGTATATTTGTATAGAAGTGATCCAAAGTCAGCCCTTACTAGTTGTGCAAGCTTTGGACCTTTTTGCAACTTTTGTTGCATTTGAAGTAAAGTGAAGTGACTATACTTGCCATGCTTGTACTTGCTTGCTTGAGGGCTGAAATGAGCTTGTACCAATTGCTTGAGAGCTGTAGAATTTTGTTGTACCAAGGGGACAGGTTCAATTCTCAAGATTGACAAAGTTGCAAAAGTTCCCCTTTATGAAAATGGCATTGTAACCTTTTGGCCAAAAATGGAAATACAACTTGTGTAAAGCTTCAAAAGCAAAGATAAAGGCTTTAGCTTCTGAATATGCATTTAATTATGGAGTGTATAACAAGCTTAGGACCTGTAAAGCAAGATATAACCAACATAGATTTGATTTTCAACTTGATTCTATGTGAAAATGGCTTGAACAAAAGTGAGAAAATGCCAACTTTCCTTCTTCGATTCTCCCTACTCAAAAATGATCTTGGAGAGTTCTTGGACAATTTGGAAAGCTTGCAATGTGCTATATAATCCATATTTGAAATTAATTTTGAGATACCTCTTGGAACTAGGTGGAAAATGTCCATGAAGTTGGGTCAAAAACCTGCCTAAATTAGGGCAAAATTTCACTAAGTTAAGAAGTTCATGGACCTATATTCACAAATTCATAACTTGAGATCCAAGCATATTTTGGGAAAGGTTTGTGAAGAAAAGTTGTAGATTTCATAGAGGACTACAACTTTCATGTTGGAAGTTTTTCTTGAATCAAAATGCATCATGGTGAAAAATTTGTGAAAAGTTGAGAAAAAATAAGAAAATTTTTATACTTAAAAATTCTAAGTTATGCAAATTTTCAAATTAAAACCCTAATTTGAAAATTTGAGTTTCTTGGTGAACAAGTTTCATATTTTTACATATCTTGATGAATTATGACCCTCGGCACTTGATTTTGACCAAAAAGTCAAAGTTTGACTTTTCAGTGTACAGTTGACTTTTAATTAGTTGACTGCAAATTTCATCTGTCAATCCAATGAACTTGAGATATTTTGAACCATGTAATTAGGTCAAGATGATGCAATTGAATCCTTGAAATCATGCTTGAACTCAATTGGTCATTGGCTAGGTTAAAAATCAGAAATTGCCCTTTCTCAGTCAAAACCCTAATTTTGACCATTTTGCCCTTTTGATGATTTGATCAAATTTCTTGAGGAGTTGTGATCCAAACTTGATAAAATGGTACATATGAGTCTAAAATGTTGATGTGGATCAAAAATTATGAAGTTTGATTGTAAATTGGCAATGGTTGACTTTTTCCCCAATACAACTGATTTTTAGGTCAACTGTCCAATTGACTGATCAAAAATGTGGTTCAAGGCTTGAAACTTAACATGAGCAATCTTAGGGGTCCAAGATGATGTATGAAAGTCAAATGAAGCATTGGTGGTCCAAAAATCCTTGTGCAAACTCAAACCGTAATTTTGGGTTATCAGTGCCACATAAGATGTCCTAAGCTGAGCAAACCCTGATCTTGTCTTGAGTCCAAGAGGTCTTGTGAGAAAAGTCTTGATAAATGAGAGGGAAAATTTTGGGGTACAACAGATGCCCTTGTTCAATCTTCTTGAACCTGAAGAGTTAGATTGGCGAGCTTTGTCGTTTGTAACTCAAAGGTAAAAGATGATTGGACACTAGAATGCCCATAAATTTGCACTCGACAAAGTGTAGTTGAGGGAATGGGCTTAAAGATGCCATTTGGAGAGGTGATAGAATCTTGTTGGAGATGGGCTTGTATATGCCATCCAAGAATATGCTGAATTGTAAGTTGTAAGTCAGAAGAATAAGTATCAGAATAGTGTCCGTATCTGGAACGCATCTGAGCTGTATCTGGAGACTGAATCTAAATGAGTAACAGAATGGCTTCCGTGTCTGGAGTGTATTCGTACTGTATCAAGAGTGTGAAATCTGAATGAGTATCAGAATGGCTTCCGTGGAGGGGCATATTTGTATTGTATCTGAAGACTGAATCTGAATAAGTATCAGAATGGCATCCGTATCGGGAGCGTATCTGATAGTTGAAATCTGAATGAGTGACAGAATGGCAACCGTGTCTGGAGCGTATCTGGACTGTATCTTGAAGTTAAGGTCTGAATGAGTGACATAATGGCAACCGTATCTAGAGTGTATCTGTACTGTATCTGAAAGTTGAATCTGAATGAGTAACATAATAACTTCTGTGTCTGGAGTGTATCTGTACTGTATCTAGAATCTTTGAACATTATTAATGGTAGCTGTTAATCTTATCCTAAAAAGGGTAAAATGTTAGCTGAAGCACAAAGTTATGATGCATGAAATGTATGATGCAATACATGTACTTTATTAATGTTTATGATATATGGATGTAATGTATGCGCATGTAAGCTGATTTGTTGTATTGCTGAGGAAAATAAATCCTTGACTGCTAAGGAAAATAAATTCTTGACTGCTGAGGATATGTGGATTCTTCATGTCTCGAAGTTGGAGTATTGACAAAATTCTGTTGTGAGAGCAATAATGTATACTGCTTGAGTAATCTGCTTAGGGAATCCAGGGAATTTTGATGACTTCTGCTGGGAATTAATAAGGAGAATCTTCATTCTATTGGGGATCAATGAAAACTCTATGGGGAAAAAGCTTATTCCTGTTGAAAAAGTTCAGCAGTTTTAGTAGTCTGCCACTCTACTGGGGAATTATCCTAGGTTAAGGAGAAACAGAAGTTAGTTGTTATCCGGTTGCTTTTCAGGCTTCAAGACAACTTGTTGGGGAATTTGGAGAAACTGAATGGTTTCCGCTAGGGATTGAAAGATTCAGCTCCACTGGGGATCTTAATGATGTACCGTAGGGATTGCTCATGGAATGGCCAAAATACGTTTTCCTATTCTTTCAACCTGTCAGTAATTGTTCTTTTCCATTTCGTTTATTTGTAAACAGTAATTATGTTCAAATGCATATGTTCATTAATGAATCATTGGACGTTTTTGCAAATAAAAACACAAGTGTAAAGAAAAAGGCAAATAGTTTTCTGTACTTTGAAAGAGATATCTTTGTATTTACTTTGAATAAGTATTTTGTACAAAGGAGACATACATCCTAGTAATAGGATGGTGTCATAAAAGTAAGAAAAATTTATACAAAGAAAGATAGCTATATGTGATAATCCCATGGGGTTCCCATTCTGCTATAGCCTCCGTATCTCCGAATATCTTGTCCATTTGATGCTTCGTCCGAAGATGATTGAATTGATTAGAAGCTCCAAGTTTGTTAGTTAAGAGATTGAAGTTGTCCTCAAAGTGATCTGACGAGACATAGTCATACGCTTTAATTCCATAACTTTTGCCTGGACCGCCCTTTCGGGTTTTCAGTCCACCGGGAAACCCTTTTTTGCCCAAGTCGCCCTTTTGGGTTTTCAACTTGCCGGGTGTACAAATTTTTTTTATTTTATCCCTAATTTTTGCCTGAACCTTTCGGTTCTCCGGGATACCCTTGTTTTGCCTAGGTGTGTCAACCTAGCGGGTCTTTTATGCGTAGTATCTTTTGACTATGTCTGCATTCGCAGGGTATGGTAGGTCGTCGTCGTCCATGGTGGTTAAGATCATTGCCCCACCAGAAAAGATGTTCTTGATTACAAATGGTCCTTCATAGGTAGGAGTCCATTTGCCCCTGGGATCACTTTGTGGCAAGATGATGCGCTTGATCACTAGATCTATGACCTGATATACCTGGCATCTGACTTTCTTGTTGAAGGCCTTGATCATCCGTTTTTGATACATCTGACCATGGCAAACAGCAGTAAGTCTCTTTTCATCGATTAAGTTCAGTTGATCAAGTCAGCTCTGGATCCAATCGTCTTCACTCAAACCTGCATCTTTCATGATTCTCAAAGAGGGGATCTGAACCTCAATAGGTAAAACAGCCTCCATGCCATAAACCAAAAAATAGGGTGTTGCCCAAGTTGATGTGCGAGCCGTGGTACGGTACCCATGGAGAGCAAACGGTAGCATCTCATGCCAGTCCTTGTAGGTGAATGTCATCTTCTGTATGATCTTTTTAATATTTTTATTAGCAGCTTCGACTGCACCATTCATCTTTGGCCGATAGGGGGATGAATTGTGATGTTGAATCTTGAACTGCTCGCACAAGGCGGTGATTATAGTATTGTTAAGGTTTGTACCGTTATCAGTGATGATCCTTTATGGGATACCGTACCGGCAAATAAGATTCTGCTTGATGAAGCGGGAAACAACATTCTTAGTAACGGATGCGAAGGAAGCTGCTTCGACCCACTTGGTAAAATAGTCAATGGCCACTAGAATGAAGCGGTGTCCATTGGAGGCTATCGGCTTGATCTCCCCAATCATATCAATTCCCGACATAGCGAAGGGCCAAGGAGTTGTTAAGACATTTAGAGGAATCGGGGTCACGTGCACTTTGTCTGCATAGATTTGGCACTTATGACAGGTCCGGAAGTGTTGATATCAGTCTGCTTCCATGTTAGACCAATAATAGCCTTCCCGTAGAATTTTCTTCGCCATCGTATGCCCACTAGAGTGAGTGCCAAAGGTACCTTCATGCAATTCAGCCATGATCTTTTCAGCTTCAATCTTGTCCATGCAACGGAGCAGAATAGAATCATGATTACGTTTGTACAGGATGCCATTACTTAGGAAGAACTTAGCAGAGAATCTCCTTAGGAACTTTTTATCATTTATTGAAGCTCCTTCTGGACATTCTTGAGCCTCGAGATACCTTTTGACTTCATGAAACCACGGCTGGTCCACTACTTCTTCGGTATTAATCTCATGACAGTGTGCTGGTTCGTCCATTCGTTTAACGGTGATTTGGGGAGCCTCGTTATCCCAATTAAGTTTAAATATAGATGACATTGTAGCTAGAGCATCTGCTAGCTGATTTTCTTCTCGCGGGAAATGCTCGAAGGTAATCTGCTCGAAATGTGGTAACAATGTCAAAACATGTTCTTTGTAAGGGATAAGGTTTGGATGCTTAGTGTACCATTCTCCTTTGATCTGACTGATGACCAAAGCTGAATCCCCAAACACATCTAAAGATTTGATTCCCAAGTCTATGGCATCCTTGAGACCAAAGATGCATGCTTCGTATTCTGCCATGTTGTTCATACAATTGAAGCAAAGTCTGGCAGTAAAAGGAGTATGGAATCCTTTCGGAGATATGAGTACAGCGTCGATACCGTTACCAAGTGCATTGGATGCCCCATCAAAGAACAGGGTCCATCGGGATCCTTGTCCAGGTCCGTCATATGGTCTGTTTTCTTCACAGTTGTCTAATGTCATGATGTCTTCGTCAGGGAAGTTGAACTTCATGGACTGATAATCTTCTATAGCTTAATGAGCAAGATGATCAGCTAGTACGCTGCCCTTTATAGCTTTTTGGGTAGTGTACTGTATATCATATTCTGTTAGGATCATCTGCCATCTAGTTATCCTCCCAGACAAAGCAAGCTTCTCAAAGATGTACTTTATCAGATCCATCTTAGATATCAGCAAAGTGGTATGAGTCAACATATACTGTCTTAGCCGGCGAGCAGCCCATACCAGAGCGCAGCAATTTTTCTCGAGCAGTGAATATCTGGTTTCACAGTCGGTAAACTTTTTGCTCAGGTAGTAAATAGCGTGCTCTTTTCGGTCAGACTTGTCATGCTGCCCCAATACGCACCCCATTGATTTCCCTAAAATGGTCAGATACATGATTAGTGGTCTTCCCTTGACTGGTGGCATCAAGACAGGAGTTTCTTATAAATACTCCTTGATTTTATCGAAAGCAATATGACATTCATCATTCCATCTGACTACTTGATCTTTCTTCAATAGTTTGAAGATTGGTTCACAAGTAGACGTTAAGTGAGAAATGAATCTGGCAATATAGTTCAGGCGTCCCAAGAATCCTTTGACTTCCTTCTCAGTGCGAGGAGCAGGCATTTCTTGTATCGCTTTAACCTTGGCAGGATCAACCTCGACGCCTTTGTTGCTGACAATGAAACCTAAGAGTTTACCGGACCGGACTCCGAATGTGCACTTGTTCGGATTCAACCTTAATTTGTACTCCTTCAATCTGACAAACAGCTTTTGCAAGTGATCAAGGTGCTCTTCTTCAGTTTGTGATCGGGATATCATGTCATCTACGTAGACCTTTATCTCATGATGTATCATATCATGAAACAAAGCTACCATGGCGCATTGATAGGTTGCCTCGACATTCTTCAGTCCGAATGGCATCACTTTGTAGCTGAACGTACCCCACTGTATGACAAATGTAGTTTTTTCCATGTCCTCAGGTGCCATTTTAATCTAGTTGTAGCCTGAGAATCCGTCCATGAAAGAAAATACTTTGTGTTGGGTTGTATTGTCAACCAGGATGTCGATGTGTGGAAGTGAAAAATCATCTTTAGGGTTGGCCCTATTTAAATCTCTATGATCCACGCACATTCTCACTTTGCCGTCCTTTTTAGGCACGGGAACAATGTTGGCCACCCATTGAGGATAGGAAGTAACAGCCAGAAATCCAGCATTAAACTGTTTCATAACCTCCGCTTTGATCTTCTCTGACATGTCAGGTCTCATGCGGAAGACTTTTTGTTTCACTGGTGGGAAGTCTTCTCTTGTGGGTAGACGATGTACCACGATGTCTGTATCGAGTCCCGACATGTCTTCGTATGACCAGGCAAAGATCTCAACATAATCATGCAAAACCTGAATTAGGCGCTCCTTGACACTTGGCTCTAGATTGGCACCCACTTTGATTTCCTTTTTATCTTCCTCGGTACCCAAGTTGATTGTATCCAACAGCTCCTCATGAGGCTGAATAGCTCTTTCCTCTTGTTGTAATAGTCTGGCCAATTCCCCTGGCACCTCACAATCTTCCTCACCTTCGTATTCGGCTTGGTAGATCAGATCTTCAGAGTCACTGAAGGCTATAGCAGTATCGTTACCCATGGGATCCGGAATGGAGGGGTACCTGCATTTGTGAGTGTGGGTGTGTGTAAGGGTATAGCCATCTTAAAACAATAAAATGTAAAAGAAAGGCAATGAGCACAAAAATTTTATATGTGAAAAAGCGTCCATGATTCATTGAATGTTATATGAAGATGAAATAAAAACCCTTACAAATGGACCGTTGTGCCTCGGGTGAGACACAAGGTTTTTAGAGTGCGAGTTTTTCGTGAATATTACAAGTCCAACAGAAATGTAAAAGATAAATTACTGAGAGATGAAAGTTATTGGGATGAAGTCTATGGCTTCCCAGTTGCGAAGTCCTCCGCTGACAGAAGGAAATATCCAATCTTCCAAGCTGCCATCCTCTTCATTGTCTTCTACTGCATTGACCCATTGGTTACTAATCTTCACAGGTGGCCCCCCAGCACGGGCATGGCGCACGGCCTTCTGAGCAGTCGAAGTAAACCCCAAGCCAAACTTGTCTGATTTGTACGGAATGTCTGGAAGCTGCCCCCAGATGGTGCATCCCCCTTCTTCCACTACTGCCTTTGCATCCTTTAGAGATGAATCTGAGGTGGAGGTCTTGTGATCTTAGGAATCGAGGATACCGCCTTGGTCGCCGCTACTTCTGGAGAGACTTCTTCAAAATGTTGGAAAGGGGTTTCAATGAACTCGCCATCTAACTCCACGTAACAGAAGGAATTCAGATGACTAATCATGTACTCCTCCTACCCGTGGACAGTTATGATCTTTCCTTGGACAGGGTATTTCAGCATCTGATGCAAGGTGGAGGTGACAGCACCGGCATTGTGGATCCAGGGGCGTCCCAACAGACAGGAATAAGAAGGACGGATGTCCATCACATAGAAGGTGGAGTTGAAGACCTGAGTTCCCACCTTTATTGGGATGTCCACCTCCCCGTGGACCATCCTCTTCGAACCATCAAAAGATCTCACCACTATGTTGCTGGGTTTTAAAGTCAGCCCCTCGCAATCCAATCTATCAAGGGCTTTTTTCGGCAAGACGTTTAAAGATGACCCAGTATCAACCAAAACATGGGCGAGGGTTGTTCCTATACACTCCACTGAGACATGTAATGCCTCGCTGTGTTTTCTCCCTCTGGGTGTCAAGTCAGCATCAGAGAAAACCAGACCATTATCAGCTGTCAAACTGGCCACACAATCCTGGAACTGGTCAGCAGACGTCTCTTGCGGCACATGAGTTGTCTTCAGAAATTTTACCAGAGCTTTGGCATGTGCTTCAGAGCACAGCAGCAGGGCTAGAATAGAGATCTTGGAAGGGGTTTGCCCCAACTGTTCAACCACATCATAATCACTCTTTTTTATTATCCTCAGGATTTCTTCCATCTCCTTCTTGGATGTTTCAGGAATAGCTAGTGATTGAGCCTTTATCCAGACAGGCTCCTCTTGAATGTTCTTTCATTTATTCTCGGCAGTGGAAGTAGGGGTATGGATAAGGATCGTATTGTCTTTGTCCGTGGGTACGCTTGCAGGTATAATCACTGGTACAGAGGTAAACTTCGGAACGGCCACGGGTCCAAAGACTGACGTTGGAGGGGCAATCTCTGGAGAGAAGATTCTACCACTACGGGTAATCTTGCTAGTTCCGACAATATTGCTAATATCGGAATTGTCCTTTTCGGAGCTTTCTTCTTCGGCAGTCAGTTCATCCTGTTTAATACCATGGTAGTAGATTTCTCCACAGTAATTCCATGGTATTGTTTTATCTGATTTGTTTGGGTCGGCCCAGGCATTGTAATCTTAAGTGGAGTAGTCTTTGGAGTAGGTGTAATCCTAATGGGTCTTTTAGGGGCCCTGGAAGGATTTACGTAGATGGTTATAATTGAAACTTCTTTAACTGGAACGGGTGAAATAGGAGCATTCTCAAACAGAATTTCTTGGTTATCCATCAGTCGTTGGATACCTTTCTTCAACAAAGGGCAGTCAAATGATGAGGATAGGCAAACATGGAAGTCTTTGTCACAACCTGGGAATATACCAGCTTTCAAAAAATTCAACTTAACAATCGGGAGCGGAGTCAACAATTCATCCACGGTAGCAACAAACAAGTCTTCTTTAATAGCGTTATCATTGTGACCATGCCTAGGCATTGGAGCGAAAATAACATTTGGTTTCTCAGGCGCTTCAAACTCAACTTCCTTCGCATCAATCAGGTCTTGAATTTTGTTCTTCAGAGCCCAACAGTTGTTAGTGTTGTGCCCTGGACTTTCAGAATGGTACGCGCATCTGGCGTTGGGATGGTAATGAGGAGACGCAGTATTGGGATTCTTTGGGGCCTCTTTTAGAGTGGCCAGATTCAACTTCAGAAGATGTGGTAGAACTTGGGCTGGAGTCATGTTAATCTTGGTGAATTGCCGGACATGCCTTTCTACCCTTTGCTGGTTAGTTCTTGGCTGGTCTGATTCAGGCTTTGGAATCATAACGGCCCCCACCGTTGATCGTCGCTCAGTTCTTCCCTGATTCCTCTATGAATAAATAGTAGATACTTCTTTTCTCCCAGTGAAGGGCTTTTTCATAGCTGCAGAGGTAGACGCGTCCTTCTGAATCTTCCCACTTCTTATACCAGCCTCCACTCTTTCGCTGGTTAATATCAATTCAGTAAACCCTGCAGAGGAACTCCCAATCAGATGATTAAAGAAAGGACCTGATAGAGTTCCCAAGAACATGTCCACCAAGTCCCTTTAGGACAGAGGGGGTTGCACCCTTCTGGCTAGATCTCTACACTTTTGCGCGTAATCTTTGAAGCCCTCATTGGAAACCATAGCCATACTCTGAAGCTGAGTACGGGTAGGCGCCAATTCGGTGTTGTATTGATATTGTTTGTAGAAAGTTGTGGCCAAGTCTTCCCAATTGTGGATGTCAGCCCTTTCTAATTGGTAGAACCAATCAAGTTACGTTCCTGATAAACTGTCTTGGAAAAAGTGGACCCACAAGTCTTTGTCGGCTGAATGTGGCTGAATCTTCCTGACATACGATCGGAGGTGCATTTTAAGGCAAGACACCCCATCATACTTGGCAAAAAGTGGCACTTTAAACTTTGGCGGGATCATAATTCCTGACACCAACCCTAACTCTTCAAAATCTAGCCCTGGTACTCTCTGGATTTCCATAACGCTTAGTCGCTCTTCAAGGTGTTTGTACTTGTCATCAGCCAGAGGGTATTGTTGTTCAGAGTAGTCCTCTTCTTCATCTTCTTCTTATTCAGAATCTGATGGTACTGTCGTTTCTTTTCCTTTTCTTTCCCCTTCATCAGATGTTATTGGAAAATCTAAGGTCCTTCTGGCTTGTCCCTGAAACCTTCTGCCCATGATTACCACACCAGCTGGCTTCTTCTTCTTTTTCTCTTTTTCTAGTAGAGTCTTCAGCTCCTCTTGCCTCTTGGCTAAGGTCATGAGTAACTGTTGAAATTGCATATTCCGAGCTTGCAGATCTTTGACCATTTGTTCGAGATCCATCTTACTGAAATAAACAGTAGAGAGATGAGGAAACTTGTTGCAAAGACTTGTTTATGTTTATGATGAATGATATGTATTCATGCAATGATTTCAAGGATTTAGAAATTCAAATTTGTTTTAAACAAAAAAGAAACACACGTCATATTAATAAGATAGAATCTGAGTACATCAATTCCCCTTGGGAAAAATAATACAAAATTCTAAGGTAAAAAGACACTGCGCATCCTCTTTGGTGCAATGTAGGTATTGAGAGTCTTCTCTTCATGAAGTAGCCGAGTGAGTTCCAAAACCTTCTTCTCGCTTGCGTAGAATTGGGCTTCGAAAGTATCGCGCTCTCCTTTGAGTTGTATCCAATCCCTTTGTATGTCTTCGAGTGATGTCGGCATGTCAGGATGTAGGATAGTGTATGGAACTTCTCCTTCCTTAACAAGCTCAATAATCACTGGGAGAATGGAGGGATAAGGCATCATAAGACTTTGAGCACGGGTTTGTACCCACTTGAGGTAAGGCTCAAGAGGGATGGAATTCTTGTGTCCCAAAGTCTTGCTATCCACCTTGTTTAGCATCCTCCAAGCTCGGATGAATCTCTGGCGAAGTCCTTGATCGTCGTTGTCGTAGTCGAAAACCAATCCTTGAATCATCATATCATGTGGGCCATCCCTTCATGCATAACCAAACTGTCTTAGAGCTAAGCATGGGTTGTAGGTGATACCTCCTCTAATGCCAAATAAAGGGACATTAGGGAATTCCCCATAACAGTCAACAATGATAATATTCTCTTTGGATCGAGAGCACCAATGGATATCTGAATGTTTAAGTGTCATTAACCTTTGTGACCACCTCAAACCTTGCTCATTCTTCAAGATTGATTGGGGAAGATGATAAATAAACCATCTTGCCAGGAGAGGAGTACAACACATAAGAACACCTATTTTCCTCATTGTACGAGTGTGAAAAGAGTGTAGAATATCCCCAAGCAATGTAGGCACCGGGTTGCGAGACATGAAGATTTTGACAGCGCTTACATCTATGAGTTGGTCAGGATTAGGGAACAAGACCATCCCATAGATGAGAAAAGCTACAATCTCCTCAAAAGCTTGCAAGTCTAGGGAATTCCAACAGCTCTGGGCCTTCTCAAATAGAAACTTTGCCAAGAAACCCTTGACACCACTTCTAGTTTCCCAATGAGTTGTGACATCAGATGAGTGCAAGTGCAGGGCTTGAGCAATCTCTTCTGGCTTTAGATCTCTTTCCGTACCGTTGAATGGTAATTGATTGAGAATAGGAATCCTCATAAGTTGAGAGAATTCTTCCAAAGTGGGCACAAGTTGATAGTCAGGAAATGTGAAGCAATGATGCAAAGGGTCAAAGAACTGGAAGAGAACCTTCATCATATCCTCCTCTGTGTTGGAAGTGACCAAGTTGAGTAGACGACCATGTCTCTCGGTGAATGGAGAGTTCTCAGGAATCCTTGAAGCTAGCTCCTTGAGTTGTGGAGGAATTCTTACAAGGTTAATTTGAATAGTTTTCCTGCGAAGTGAATCCATAACCTACAAAACAAGAACAAAGATGAATCTCCAAAATCCTTGAAATGGTTAGTGAATGCATATGATGTTCATGATGCCCATGATGTTATGCACAAGTATATATGTACAAGCAAATCAAGAAAGTCCTTAGTTTAGGCTTTCATGGGGTTTCATAGGTAAGTACCCTCTTGAAGTTTAGTTGGCTCAACCTGTCCTAGTAATAGTAACCGGGTTCTAAGGAGCTCAATATCACTGGATTGTTTCCTTGGTCATTGTTTCAGCTCAAGCCTCTTTAATGGCGACCAAAATATTCCAAGAAACCAACCCTTAATGAGTGTAGTATCGAGTATCTACCAACCTCAGACTGCACCAAAGTCGGTCATTTCACTACATCCTAAAAGGCCAAGTTGGTCAAGTAAAGGTTCTAGAAGTTCATTAGTGCGTTGTGACATCACTCAGCGGCCCCGTATTCTCTTTGATTGACTCAAAGGCTACCGGTATCCACAAATATGTCACACTAATATAGCTATTTCTTAGACCATGTCGGTATACCCCACACAGTTTCCACAACGTATTGCTATTTACCTATAATGTTTCCCAAATCCGGGTGGAGGATTCAAACCCAAACAAAGAACCATAATGTAAAGTAAACAAGTCAAACAATTACAAGCAAATAAATATGATCTAAACCCTAAGGTAACCCCACTTTTAAAAATTCCCCCAGCAGAGTCTCCAGTTCTGTGATACGGTGGGAGAACTGACTTGAGGTTTTGCGTTTGTGTTCACAAATGTTGCGGTTAGCAAGAGTCACCACCTACTTTTCTTTTATCCAAAAGGAAAGGTACAAAAGCACAGGAAAGACCTTTGAGATGTTTTCTTTAGTTCGGGGGGTAGATTATGAAAAAGGAAGGTGCTAGCACCCTTTTCATCCATGGTTTTCCATGGGCTCTTAGTTACTTGTTTAGATCACTTGCTTTGTTTTGTTTGAAATGGTGTTTGGTGTGGTTTTGAAAGTATTTTGAAAATAGGCCATTCGTTTAGGAAATCTTTGTAATGATTCTCGTTTGTAAGAATGTATACAAAGATGTTTGTCTTTTGAAAATGTTTTCAATGTTTTGTAAGATGTTTTGAAATGTGTGAGTGTTTTTTTTTTAAATAGCAAGGATTGTTTGAAATAGAGCAAGTAACTTAGAAGCTATCTACCTACTCAAATATCTTTCTTGTTCATTTTTATTCCTTTGACATTGTTGGCTTACCATTGATTTGGTAAGCAACCCTATCTTTGGATGTAAACGGGACGGGCTTGGGTCATCGTATGACCATGATAGCAATGTTGCCAAGTATCTTTAGCATTTTTGAGGGACCAAGATCATTTTGTTTAGGAAACTTTGAATAGCGTCATAGAGGGACTATGATCTTATATTTGTTTTGTTTTGCCAAGATACTTCGCATGCGTAACATGGCCATTTTATTTTAGGCAACCAAGTGGGAGAAACCCTAAGGGTGCTTGTATGCAAAGTGTATCATGTTCATGCTTTTGTCTTGCATTTAGGATTTTCTATTTTTGCTTTGTTTTTGTTCTTGTCATGCAAACCCTAATTTACTAAACATGGTATATAAAGCGATAAATTGCGTAAAATAAACTAAGCTATTACAACTATTTTTATGGGAGGGGGGATACAAGTTTGAATGGGTTTTTGCACAAATATAAAGTTAAATATATTATTACAACCAAATCGAATGTGCGCGAATTTAAATAAATAAAGTACAAATATTTAAAATGCAATGCAATGTTCATGTTTAAAAAATGCTTTTATGTCATGTTTTTTGTATGAAAAATATTTAATTTACACCTAATATAAGGAAAAATAATACTTCTTTTTTTTTTAAATGGGGTGAAACCATAATTTTTTATTCAAAGAAAATAAATGTTTCATATTATTATTTTGTATATTTTTTGTATAAGAAAATAATAAATAATATTATATGTAAATATTAAAAATTAAGTATGTACAAAAATAAGTATTTATGAGTATAAAATGTATGATAAAAATATTAAGTATTTTTAAATATATTTACATGTTATTTAAGAAAACAAACTCTATTTATCAAAATAAATTATTTTTCATGTGAGAAAAAAAAAATTAAAAAAAAAAGTGTGAAAATAAATAAATCATTTTGTTGGTGTTTTTTTATCATTAAGAAAAAATAAATGAAAGTATTAAATGTAAAAATATGAAGAAAAATAAAAATATAAAAAGTTCAGCCAGGGGGTGCAAATAACAAGTCAGGGGGGTGTGGTTAGCAAAAACAAAAAGGCCCAGGCGCCAAAAAGCCTAGAACATCATCCCTGTCCTTCGTCCATTCTTCCCTGCGCGTGTTTTCCAGTTCAAACTGCATCTTGCTTATGCTTGCATAAAAACAAAAACTCATAACATGAAAAATATGGCATTTGAGCTCACGATTCCAACCATATAAATTATGTAACCTAACTCTTAAAGATCAAAGAGAATTTTCGAATCCCTAATTCGTGACCTAACTTTTTCAGAGTTTTCAATCTTCAAATTCTCTTAGCACAAGAAATATAAATGAAAAGTAATGATATATACAGCTTCGTTATGATGAGAGCTACATTTTTTCTTCACAAATCGTGGCTGGAAGTTGCCTATTCAGAGAGATAGAGTTTAAGAAAATACCTCCTTAAGTTGGAATCATGCAGAACAATGTAGGGACTTTAATGGAGGCCTGGTGATTGTTTAAGCTTCCATGAACTTCCCTGAACCTGATCCAATGCTTATCTGGCTCTGAGGATGGCTGGAACTCTCTGACCAAGTCCAACTGCAAGCTTCCAAAGTGAAAATGGCAAATGCTGAAACAAGGGTTACAGAACCAGGGTGATGGCTTGGATTGATTAGGTAGCAAGTGTATGAGATGCTTGAAGTGATTAAACACAAAACACACAATCCAAATGAGAGTTGGTTGTGCTTTTGCAGAAAACTGTATACTTAGGCAGAATTTTGGTGTTTTTGAGTTTCAGAGTGTTTTAGGTGCAAGCAAATCGTGTTGTGCCTTCTAACAAGTTTGTATATTTGTATAGAAGTGATTCAAAGTCAGCCCTTACTAGTTGTGCAAGCTTTGGACCTTTTTGCAACTTTTCTTGCATTTGAAGTAAAGTGAAGTGACTATACTTGCCATGCTTGTACTTGCTTGCTTGAGGGCTGAAATGAGCTTGTACCAATTGCTTGAGAGTTGTAGAGTTTGCTTGTACCAAGGGGACAGGTTCAATGCTCAAGATTGACAAAGTTGCAAAAGTTCCCCTTTATGAAAATGGCATTGTAACCTTTTGGCCAAAAATGGAAATACAACTTGTGTAAAGCTTCAAAAGCAAAGATAAAGGCTTTAGCTTCTGAATATGCAAATTAATTATGGAGTGTATAACAAGCTTAGGACCTATAAAGCAAGATATAACCAGCATAGATTTGATTTGCAACTTGATTCTATGTGAAAATGGCTTGAACAAAAGTGAGAAAATGCCAACTTTCCTTCTTCGATTCTCCCTACTCAAAAATGATCTTGGAGAGTTCTTGGACATTTTGGAAATCTTGCAATGTTCTCTATAATCCATATTTGAAATGCATTTTGAGATACCTCTCTGAACTAGGTGAAAAATTTCCATGAAGTTGGATCCAAAACCTGCCTAAATTAGGGCAAAATTTCACTAAGTTAAGAGGTTCATGGACCTATATTCACAAATTCATAACTTGAGATCCAAGAATATTTTGGGAAAAGTTTCTGAAGAAAAGTTGTAGATTTCATGGAGAACTACAACTTTCATGTTGGAAGTTTTTCTTGAATCAAAATGCATCATGGTGAAAAAGTGGTGAAAAGTTGAGAAAAAATAAGAAAAATTTTATACTTAGAAAAATTCTAAGTTATGGAAATTTTCAAATTAAAACCCTAATTTGCAAATTTGAGTTTCTTGGTGAACAAGTTTCATATTTTGACATATCTTGATGAATTATGACCCTTGGCACTTGATTTTGACCAAAAAGTCAAAGTTTGACTTTTCAGTGTACAATTGACTTTTAATCAGTTGACTGCAAATTTCATCTGTCAATCCAATGAACTTGAGATCTTTTGAACCATGTAATTAGGTCAAGATGATGCAATTGAATCCTTGAAATCATGCTTGAACTCAATTGGTCATTGGCTAGGTTAAAAATCAGAAATTGCCCTTTCTCAGTCAAAACCCTAATTTTGACCATTTTGCCCTTTTGATGATTTGATCAAATTTCTTGAGGAGTTGTGATCCAAACTTGATCAAATGGTACATATGAGTCTAAAATGTTGATGTGGATAAAAAATTATGAAGTTTGACTGTAAATTGGCCATGGTTGACTTTTTCCCCAAGACAGCTGATTTTTAGGTCAACTGTCCAATTGACTGATCAAAAATGTGGTTCAAGGCTTGAAACTTAACATGAGCAATCTTAGGGGTCCAAGATGATGTATGAAAGTCAAATGAAGCATTGGTGGTCCAAAAATCCTTGTGCAAACTCAAACCCTAATTTTGGGTTATCAGTGCCAGATGAGATGTCCTGAGCTGAGCAAACCCTGATCTTGTCTTGAGTCCAAGAGGTCTTGTGAGAAAAGTATTGATAAATGAGAGGGAAAATTTTGGGGTACAACAGTAAAATTCCTGAAAACTGCCCATGTACCCCAAGAGACATCTGCCGGTCAGTTTCAAGACTGTGTAGCCAGCTTGACTGCAAATAATGGTCTAGGTTTTTCGGATGCTGATTTAACGCCAAGAGGAAGGAAGCATAATGAAGCATTGTATGTCTCAGTTGAATGTAGGGGCACAACCCTGGCTCATGTTTTGGTGGACATTGGATCATCTCTGAATGTATTGCCTAAATAAGCTCTTGATGGGCTTGACTGTGAGGGATTGACATTGAAGCCAAGTAACATAGTAGTAAGGGCTTTTGAGGCCTCGAAAAGGACGGTACATGGGAAATTGGATATCCCCATAAAGGTTGGAACCCAAACATTTGATTAAACTTTTTATGTAATGGATATTTGTCCCTCATATTCCTGCTTGCTAGGCCGACCATGGATTCACAATGCTGGCGCTATCACTTCTACATTGCACCTAATGCTGAAATATCTGATTCAAGGGAAGATTATCACCGTTCATGGAGAAGAAGAGTATATGATAAGCCATCTCAATTCCTTTAGATATGTGGAATTAGATGGTGAATTTATTGAAACTCCATTCCAACACTTTGAAGAGGTCCCGCAAGATATGGCAGTAACCAAGGTTGTTCCCAAGATCACAAGGCCTCCACTCCAGATGTCATCTCTGAAGGATGCCAAAGCAGTGGTAGAAGAAGGTGGGTGTACTATCTGGGGAAAACTCCCGGATATCCCATGCAAATTAGATAAGTTTGGTTTGGGTTTCCTTCAAGTGCTCAGAAGGTTGTACGTCGCGCTCGTGCCGGAGGACCACCCCTGATGATCAGCAACCGCGAGGTCAACACCATAGAAGATGATGAAGATAGCTGCGACTTGGAGGACTGGATATTCCCAATTGTCCGTGGAGGGCTCAGCAACTGGGAGGCTAGAGATTTTGTCCTGATCACTTTTATCCCACAATAATCTGTCTTTACATTTTGTTGGATCTGTAATATTAAAACAATTTGCAATCTTAAAACCTTGTGTCTTACCCGAGGCACAATGGTCCATTTATAAGGGTTATTATCTCATTTTCATATGACATCAATGAATCATGGACGTTTTCGCATACAAACTTTTGTGCTCATTGTTTTTCTTTTTAAATTTTCATTTCTTTCAAAGATAGATATACCCTTACACACACTCACACTCACAATGCAGGTATACATCCATTCGGGATCCCATGAGTAACGATACTACTATGGATTTTTGTGACTCTGAGAATCTAATATACCAAGCCGAAGACGAAGGTGAGGAATATTGTGAAGTACCAGGGGAACTTGCCAGACTACTACAAGAAGAAGAGAGAACCATTCAGCCTCACGAGGAACCCGTGGATACAATCAACCTAGGTACCGAAGAAGACAAAAAAGAGGTCAAGGTGGGTGCCAATCTGGAACCCAGTATCAAGGAGCGTCTGATTCAGTTGTTACACGATTATGTTGAAGTCTTTGCCTGGTCATATGAAGACATGCCAGGACTTGATGCAGATATTATGGTATATCGTCTGCCTACAAAAGAGGATTATCCGCCAGTAAAGCAAAAGGTTCGCCACATGAGGCCTGATATGTCAGAAAATATTAAAGCAGAAGTCATGAAGCAATTCAATGCTGGATTCTTGGCTGTCACCTCTTATCCCCAATGGGTTGCCAATGTTGTTCCCGTGCCCAAAAAAGATGGCAAAGTGCGAATGTGTGTGGACTATAAAGATTTGAATAGGACAAGCCCTAAGGATGATTTTCCACTCCCCCACATTGATATTCTAGTTTACAATACGGCACAACACAAAGTGTTTTCCTTCATGGACGGATTCTCAGGTTACAATCAAATCAAAATGGCGCATGAAGACATGGAGAAAACAACATTTGTCACGCAGTGAGGGCACTTTCTGCTATAAGGTGATGCCATTCGGACTAAAGAATGATGGGACAACCTATCACCGTGCCATGGTAGATTTATTTCATGACATGATACATCATGAAATAGAGGTCTACATGGACGATATGATAGCCAGATCTCAAACAGAAGAAGAGCATCTTAATCACTTACAAAAATTGTTTGAGAGACTGAAGAAGTGCAAGCTAAGGTTGAATCCAAACAAATGCACATTTGGGGTATGGTCTGGTAAACTCCTAGGCTTTATCCTCAGCAACAAAGGTATCGAGGTCGATCCTGCCAAAGTTAAAGCAATACAAGAGATGCTTGCTCCTTGTACTGAGAAGGAAGTCAGAGGATTCTTGGGGCGTTTGAACTACATTTCCAGATTCATCTCTCACCTGACAGCTACTTGTGAACCAATCTTCAAATTGTTGAAGAAAGATCAAGTAGTCAAATGGAATGACGAGTGCCAAGCTGCTTTTGACAAAATTAAAGAATACTTACAAGAACCTCCTACGTTGATACTCCAGTCGAGGGAAGACCATTGATCATGTATCTGACTGTTTTAGAAAACTCAATGGGGTGTGTATTGGGGCAGCATGACGAGTCTGACCGAAAAGAGCACGCTATTTATTACCTGAGCAAAAATTTTACCGACTATGAAACAAGATATTCACTACTCGAGAAAACTTGTTGCGCTCTGGCATGGGCTGCTCGCCGGCTAAGACAGTATATGCTGATCCATACTATCTTATTGATATCTAAAATGGATCTGATAAAATACATCTTCGAGAAACCTGCTCTCTCCGGGAGAATAGCAAGATGGAAGATGATCCTGACGAAATACGACATATAGTATACTACCCAGAAAGCAACAAAGGGCAATGTATTAGCTGATCACCTTGCTCACCAAGCTGTAGAAGACTACCAGTCCATGAAGTTCGAATTCCCAGATGAAGACATCATGATGGTAAACAACTGTGAAGAATTCAGGCCATATGACGGACCTGAACAAGGATCCCGATGGACCTTGTTCTTTGATGGGGCATCCAACACACTTGGAAATGATATCGGTGTTGTACTCATATCTCCGGAAGGGTGTCATACCCCCTTTACTGCCAGACTCTGCTTCAATTGTACAAACAACATGGCAGACTACGAAGCATGCATCTTTGGCCTCAGAGCTGCCATAGACCTAGGGATCAAATCTTTGAGTGTGTACGAAGATTCAGCTTTGGTCATCAGTCAGATAAAAGGGGAATGGGACACCAAACACCCTAACCCAATCCCTTACAAAGAACATGTTTTGACATTGCTACCACATTTTGAGAAGATTACCTTCGAGCATTTCCCGCGAGAAGAAAATCAGCTAGTAGACGCACTAGCCACAATGTCATCCATGTTTAAACTTAAATGGGATAACGAGGCTCCCCAAATCACCATCAAACGAATGGATGAACCAGCACACTGTCACGAGATTAATATTGAAGAAGTAGTGGACCAGCCTTGGTTCCACGAAGTCAAGAGGTATCTCGAGGCTCAAGAATACCCAGAATGAGCTTCAGTCAATGATAAGAAGTTCTTAAGAAGATTCTCTTCTAAGTTCTTCCTTAGTAATGACATTCTTTACAAATGCAACCATGACTCTGTGTTACTTCGGTGTGTAGACAAGGTTGAAGCCGAAAGGATCATGGCCGAGTTACATGAAGGCACTTTTGGCACCCATTCCAGTGGGCATACGATGGCAAAGAAAATCCTACAGGCAGGCTATTACTGGTCTACCATGGAAGCATATTGCTATCAACACTCTCGAACATGCCATAAGTGTCAGATTTATACCGACGAGGTGCACGTACCTCCGGTTCCTCTGAATGTATTGACGGCTCCTTGGCCCTTTGCTATGTGGGGAATTGATATGATTGGAGAAATCAGGCCAACAGCCTCCAATGGACACCGCTTCATCCTAGTAGCCATTGACTATTTTACAAAGTGGGTGGAGGCAGCTTCCTTCGCTTCCATTACCAAGAATGTTATTGCCCGGTTCATCAAGAAAAATCTCATTTTCCGATACGGTATCCCAGAGAGGATCATCACTGACAATGGCACAAATCTCAACAACACTATGATCACCGCCTTGTGCGAGCAATTCAATATTCAGCATCACAATTCTTCTCCTTACCGGCCGAAGATGAATGGTGTTGCCAAAGCTGCAAATAAGAACATTAAAATGATCATACATAAAATGACAGTCACATACAAAGACTGGCATGAGATGCTACCATTCTCTCTCCACGGGTATTGTACCACAGCTTGCACATCAACCGGGGAAACACCATATTCTCTGGTTTACGACATGGATGTTGTCTTGCCTATCGAGTTCTAAATCCCCTCTCTGAGGATTATGAAGGATGCATGGATGAACGAAGACGATTGGATCCAGACTCGACTTGATCAACTGAACTTGATTGATGAGAAGAGACTTACTGCTGTTTGCCATGGTCAAATGTATCAAAAATGGATGATCAAGGCTTTCAACAAGAATGTTAGATGCCAAGTGTATTAAGTTGGGGATCTAGTGATCAAATGCATCATACTGCCACAAGGTGATCCCAGGGGCAAATGAACTCCTACCTATGAAGGACCATTTGTAATAAAAAACATTTTCTCTGGTGGGGCAATGATCTTGACCACCATGGATGGTGACGACCTGCCGCATCCTACGAACGCGGACATAGTCAAAAGATACTACGCATAAGAGACCCGCTAGGTTGACACGCCTAGGAAAAACAAGGGTATCCCGGTGAACCAAAAGAGGTTCGGGCAAAAATTAGGGACAAAAACAAAAAAAATCTGTACACACGACAAGTTGAAAACCAGGAAGGGCGACTTAGGAAAAAAAGGGTTTCCCGGTGGACTGAAAACTCAAAAGGGCGGTCCAGGCAAAAGTTAGGGAATGTAAAGCGTATGACTATGTCTCGTTGGATCACTTTACAGAAAACCTTTGGCTTCAACTGAAAAACTCAGAGGTTCTGATCAATTCAATCATCTTCGGACGAGGCAACAAATAGACAAAATGCTCAGAGATACAAAGGCTATAGCAGAATGGGAACCCCATGAGATAAACACACATAGCTATCTTTTCTTTGTATTAAAATATTCATTTTTTCTTACGACGGCGTTCTCCTACTAGAATGTTTGTCTCACTGTACAAAAATACTTACTCAAAGTCAATACAAAGGTATTCCTTTGAAAGTGCAAAAACTATCTGTTTTTTGTTACGCTTGTGTTTTGTTTACAAAAACGTCCAATGATTCATTGTTGAACATATGCATTTGAACATAATTACTATTTACAAATAAACAAAATAAAAGACAATCACTAATGGCTTTAAGAGAAAGGGAAATCTCTCTAAGTTATTTCCATAAAATTCCCCGCAGTGTATAGTTTAATCCCCAGCGAAACAGAGCTTCCAGTTATCGATCCCCAGTAGAAGTCGTCAAACTTCTCAGGATTCCCCAATAGGATTTTACAAGCAGTATACGACATTTCCCTTACAACAGAGTTTATTTCTCTAAGTAGAAATTCGTCAACACTTAGACTTCACAACATGAAGACTTATACTCTATATCCTCAGTAGCAGTCAGGGATTTATTTTCCCCAATCCAACAGTAGTGCAGCAAACTAGCTCACATACGCATACATTGCATCCATATATCATAAACATTGATAACGCGAATACATTATACTATGCATTTCATACAACATAACATTGCATATTAGCTAACATTTTATCTTTTTCAGGATAAGATTAATCAAACAGCTACCATTAACAATATTCAAAGTCTTCAGATACAGTTCAGATACGCTCCAGACACGAATGTCATTCTGATACTCATTCAGATTCAACTTCTCAAATACAGTTCAGATACGCTTCAAACACGGATGTCATTCTGATACTCATTCAAATTCAACTTCTCAGATACAGTTCAGATACGCTTCAGACACGAATGCCATTCTGATACTCATTCAGATTCAACTTCTCAGATACAGTTCAGATACGCTCCAGACACGGATTCCATTCTGATACTCATTCATATTCAACTTCTCAGATACAGTTCAGATACGCTCCAGACATGGATGCCATTCTGATACTCATTCAGATTCAACTCTCAGATACAGTTCAGATACGCTCTAGACACGAATGCCATTCTGACACTCATTCAAAACTAGCTTTCAGATACAGTTCAGATACGCTCCAGACACATATGTCATTCTAATAATCATTCAAAATCAGCTCTCAGATACAGTTCAGATACGCTCCAGACATGGACGCCATTCTGATACTCATTCTTTCAGCTTATAAATTACAATACAAACAATCACTTTTAGATGACATCTTTAAGCCCATATCCTACAACTTTCTATCATCTCTCCAAATGGAATCTTTAAGCCCATTCCCTCTACCACCACATCGTCGAGTGCAAATTTCTGGGCACTCTAGTGTCCAATCATCTTCCACCTTCGAGTCACGAATGGCAAGACATGCCCATCTAACTCTTCAGGCTTAAGAAGATTGGACAGGGGCAGCTGTTGTACCCCAAAATGTTCCCTCTCATTTATCAAGAATTTTCTCACAAGATCTCCTTGGGCTCAAGACTGCACTAGGGTTTGATCAGCTCAAGACACTTCCTTGGGCACTGATGATCAAAATTACGGTTTGAGTTTGCACAAGGATTTTTGAACTATCAATGCTTCATATGACTTTCATGGACCATTATGGACCCCCAATATTACTCATGGCAAGTTTCAAGCCTTGGATCACACTTTTGATCAGTCAATTGAACAATTGACCTAAAAATTAACTATATTGAGAAAAAGTCAACCATGGCCAATTTACATTCAAACCTCATAATTTTTTGTCCAAGTCAACATTTTAAACCCATATGTATCATTTTATCAAGTTTGGACCACAACTCCTCAAGAAATTTGATCAAATCTCCAAAAGGGCAAAATGGTCAAAATTAGGGTTTTGACTGGGAAAGGGTAATTTCTGATTTTTGACCTAGAAAATGGTAAATTGGTTTAAGGCATGATCTCAAGAGTATAATTTAATCATTTTGACCTAATGACATGATTCAAAACATTGCAAATCCATTGGATTGACATATGAATTTTGCAGTCAACTGGTCAAAAGTCAACTGTATACTGAAAAGTCAAACTTTGAATTTTTGGTCAAATTCAAGTGCCAAAGATCACAATTCATCAAAACATGTCAAAATATTAAACTTATTCATCAATAAATCAAAAAGTCAAGATTTCATTTTGAAAAGTCAAAATTTCTAAACTTAGAAATTTTTCTAAGTGTTGAAATTTCTTATTTTTTCATAACTTTGAGCAATTTTTTCATTATGATGCAAGATGATTCAAGACAAACTTCCAACATGAAATTTGTAGATCTCCATGAAATATACAACTTTTCTTCACACAACTTCTTCCAAAAGTGTTTGGATCTCAAGTTATAATTTTGTGAACATAGGGTCATGAAACTAAACACTTAGTGAAATTTTGCCCTGATTTGGCCAGGATTTTGACCTAACTTCATGGCACTTTTTCATATAGTTCCAAGGGGAATCTTCAAAATCAATTCAAATATGGGTTGTATATCACATTGCAAGCTTTCCAAAATGTCCAAGAACTCCTTGAGATCATTCTTGAGTAAGGAGAATCGAAGAGATGAAGTTGGTGTTTTGTCACTTGAATTACAAGGCATTTTGTGATGAACAAAAATCCAATTTCAAACCTATGCTGCACAATCTTGTTTTGCAGGCCTATAAACCTCAAGATCTATCCATAATCATAAGATTACACTTGCTTTTGAGCTATTACCCAATTGTTTCAAGCATTGTCCAAACCAATTTGCCATTTTAGGAAGAAAGTTATCATTCCATTCTTGAAAAGTTGCTTTAATCACAAAGTCAACTTGTCTTGAGCTTATAACTTGTTCTTTCTGCATACACAACCCCTATAATCCAAAAGCAAGGTGTCTAAGGCCTGAAGAAGCTCAGGACATGCTTGTACAACATTTGAGATTTGTCATTTCACTTTTCTTCAAAAGCAAGTTATAGAGCCATAACCCTATAACTCAGAAGCCTTGAGTGATTTTGTGCTATAATCTTTTCCATACATATTAACAAGTCAATTGCAACACAACACATGATTTCAAGCATCCTAAAACTCTCCCAAACACCCTTGCTTCACAAGACTGCTCAACTTGACAGTTTTAAGCTAAAAACTCTCCATCTCCATTTCAACTCGTGCGTTTTGATTCTTAATCATTCAAACACCTTACATACATCATACACAAGTGATCCAAGCCCCTATTTCAGGACTGTAACCCCTCCATCACTATTCACCATTTTCAAACATCAAGCTTACAGGTTGACTTGAGTAGGGAGATTCAGGGCTTTCAAAGCAAAGTAAGAGTTGGAATACACTCAAGGAGGTCCAGGCAAGCTAAACAAATTCTTAGGACGCCTCAAAGCCTGCTCAAACTCCATACACGAATCCATCTGTAAGAGGTAAGTTTTATAACTTCAATGTCTTGATACAAGCATCCTCTATGTATACATTCTGAAGTAAAAATGTAGATATCATTGCTCTAAAGCTAATCATGTCCATAGTTTTCATTTATATTGACTGTGTGTAGAGAATTTTAGATTTGAACTTTCTGAAAAAATTAGGTTTCAATATAGGGCCAGCAAAATTAATCTTCATCTTTGACTTTTAGCTTACATAAGTTATATGGTTGGATTTGTGAGGAAAAATAGCATAACTTTCGTGTTTGCATTTTCCATTTTTGTTGAGAAATGGATGAGATACAGGTGGTCTGGTTGGCTGAAGGTTGAAGACGAAGTACAGGTCATGGAGATATTTTGCCTTACATATTTATTGTTTCATTTGTATTAACGGATGTACAGCCACCCTAGTGGTAAGGCAGCGCACGTTATTGGTAGAGGTCATGGGTTCGAACCTCAGCGCTGCCTTTTTGCATTTGTTTTACACTTTTTTGGTCATTTTTCAGCAAATAGGCGCTAGGCCTCCTTGGGCCATGGCGTTTTTGTTTTTGCTTCCTAACCCCCTTGCAGGCTGTTCACACCCCTGGCCCAATTTTTATTTTTCTTTTCTTATTTTCATTTATTTTATTTTCTTAATTAATTTTCTAATATTAAAAAATTATAAAAAATATAAAAATACTAAATTTATATTTTGACATAATTTAAATATTTTTCTCACACAAAAAAATATTTTATTCATCATACTTTTTTTATTTTTACTAATTATCTTGTAAATTTAATTAAAACTAGGTTATTATTTATTTTCTTTTACACCTATTTAAATATATTATTTTAATATAAAAAATGCCAAAAATATTTTATAATACCATAATTTATTTCCAAGACAAAAATAACAAAAAAAAATGTTTTTCTTATAAACTTAATTTCTTTTTAATCAATTAATAGATTTAGGGTTTTATTTAAAATCTTTTCTTAGTAAATTAGGTTTACTTTTATTATTTTAATTAATTATTTTCTTTTAATTAATTAGGTTAAAGAAAATCCCTTTTCTCTAAAAAAATCCAAATAAAAATATTTATTTTCTTCACATTTATATTTTTGCATATTTATCCATCTTGTACATTATTTATTTTAATTCTTGTACAAATTCAATTTGGTTGTAATAGATTAATTAGGTTTATATTCTTGCAATCCTCATTCACAATTTGTATACCCCTCTCCCCTAATGATGTAATAGTTTAGTATATTTTAATTTCCGCAATTTATCACTTTATATACAAATGCTAGTAATTAGGGTTTTGTATTGGAAAGAATAAAATCGAGAAATAGAAAACCCTAATCAAAGACAAATCAAGCATGAAAATTAATACACTTGCACACTTACACCCTTAGGTTAAATCCACCTTGTTGCCTTACAAAATGGCCATATTATGCATGTGAGGTATCTTAGCAAAAACAAGCAAAATACAAGATCGTAGTCCCTCGATGACGCTATCCATGTTGCCTTTCAAAATGATCTTATTCCCTAAGGAAAATGCTAAGATATCTTACAACATTGCTAATCATAGTTATACGATGACCCTTTCCCGTCCCTTTTACATCCAAAGACAGAGTTGCTTACCAAATCAATGGTAAAACAACAATGTCAAAGGAAAAAAAAAAGAACAAGAAAGACATTTGAGTAGGTAGATTGCTCCTAATTACTTGCTTCATTTCAAAACAAACATCCTTGCTATTTTCAAAACAAACACCAACACTTACAAAACACCTTTTCAAACTTGAAAAACATTTTCAAAATATTAACACTTTGTATACATTCTTACGAACTAGAATCATTACAAAGTTTGCCTAAACGATGACATCTTTACAAAATACTTTCAAAAACCACCTCAAGCATAATTTCAAACAAAAAGCAAGTGATCTAGCAAGTAACTAAGAGCCCATGGAAAACCATGGATGAAAGGGGTGATAATACCTTCCCTTTTCATAATCTATCCCCCGAACGCAAGAAACAATCTCAAAGGTCTTTCCTGTGCTTTTTCAACTTTCCTTTTGGATAAAAGAAAAGTCGGTGGCGACTCTTGCTAACCGCAACATTTGCGATCAAACGCAAAACACTCAAGTCAGTTCTCCCACCGTATCACAATACCCCTTATCAACTTGCAATTGGTAAGGAACCTAATATTTCACATTTAAAGATTTTTGGTTGTGCAATATATGTCCCAATAGCTCCACCACAAAGAACAAAGATGAGACCTCAAAGGAGATTGGGAGTATACGTCAGGTATGAATCACCATCTATTATTAGATATTTTGAACTTTTAACGGGTGATATTTTTCAGGCAAGATTTGTTGATTGTCATTTTGACGAAACAAAATTTCCAACATTCACTACAAAAAAAACAATTTTTGGCAGCGCATCTACGAAAGCGCTTTTAAGAGAAAGCGCTTTCGTAGCCTTTAAAAAAAATTCGCTTAAAAAAAGCGCTTTTATAGGGTTTCCTACGAAAGCGCTTTCATAGGTATTTGAAATATCTAACCTACGAAAGCGCTTTTGAAAAGCGCTCTTATAGGTGGCCCTATAAAAGCGCTTTTGAAAAGCACTCTGAAAGGGGGACCTACGAAAGCGCTTTCTAAAGCGCTCTTATATGGGGGGCATACGAAAGCGCTTTTTACCTCAGAAGCGCTCTCATATGGGGGGCATACGAAAGCGCTTTTAAAAGCGCTTTCGTAGGTTGTTTTTATAATTAAATTAAAAATCCCTAAATCTGATATTTGCCCTCAGATTCGTTCGTTCAGTCTTCTTCATTTCTTCGTCTTCTTCATTTCTGCCGTCTTCGTCGCCGCCGCCGTTCGTTCCGTCTTCTTCAGTCGTCGCCGCCGTTCGTTCCGTCTTCTCCATCTTGGTAAGTTTCTTCTTCTTCCATTATCTTCTTCCATTATCTGTTCATCTTATATTAAACAAAAACCTACATCTTGAACAAGCTTAACCTACATTTCTGTTTCGCCTTAAATTGGTTCAATGAAATTCATTGTTGTGTTCTTGGGAGTTTTGGGCTAGCTTTTATTCCACTATTGATTATGAGTAATGTTTAAGGAGGGATGGTAAATGTTGCTTCCACGGCCAAGGTTTAGTTCTAGTTAACCATAGAATTAATTATTAGATTTGGACGGTTCAGATTGGCTTATGCATGATAACTTTGGGTATTGGCTGCGTGAAAATGGGGTTTATTGGGGATAGTTAGTCTCATTGTTAGATGGTATGATTATTTTTATTAAGGAGTGGAACAAGGACATATTTGGAAAACATTTGTTTATAAGGTGATGATGATAATTAGGAATGAAATTATGTTGGATGTTCATGAGTTAGGTTAAACTTTGGATTGTTGAATTGAACAAAGTTTTAATTTCATGAGTAAATTTGACATTGAATTGAATATTGGGGTGTGATTCTTGAAGTTGACTTGTTAAACAATTATATGATTCTTGAATTGTGTTGAACTTTGTTCTTGAAAATTCATGATATATTTAAATTATTGAATATGCATAAGTCTTGATTTCTTGAACAGTGTAAAAAGGATGAAAAGAGGAATAGGTTGATTGATGAGTATCTTTGTTTTAGAACAAGAGTCTAGAGTATAAATGTTAGATTCATGTTAGTTCATGGCTGTTGGTATCAAATCATGGTGAATTGGTGAATTTGATGTTGAATCCGGATAAATTTTGTTGATAACTTTTGGATGTCGAATTATACCGGAACTCTTGAATACCTTGTCAATTGAACTTTAAAATTGTTTGATGCCTATTCTTGCATTTTGTTACGTTTGTGGATTAATGCGATTGAGTTACACCGTTTTTGTTGAGGTTTTTCAAGCCACTCTTTATTGAGGTATAAGGTTGTCCGGTATTAGAAGACCATGAAAATTGTTCAATTAATTATTTCTAATCGTTTAGAATAGTTTGTTTTGGTAATTGTCAAACACCAGTACCATTTCAATTGATTTCAGAACTAATTTTATGTGCGTTTTTATGAATAAAATATGTTGTCCGGACTTGGTTCCATGTACATATTTCGCCTTAATTTTCCGTTTGACATTTATCCGCATTTAATTGAATCTTTCGTGAATGTTAATGCTTAATTTTCTTGTTTCCGTTAGCAACTTCCGATTAACTTGTGTTATGATAACAATGCTGCCCCATTTCTAGTCTGAGTATCTTAAACCATTTCATCCTATTTCCATATGCAATGTGATATATGAACTTGTTACTAAAAATATGGTGAATCGTGTGAAGCATTTATTTAATAGTATCAGTTCATCGCATCAACCTTATGTTAACTTTGTGAATTCACTATTTCTAATATTTGTGTTGTATTATTGTCATAGCTTTCCCAAACATTGAAAATATATATGTGACATTTATTGTGAACCTTTATGTTAAAATAGTATATATCTTTCGACACTCGATCCGAAATATTGAATAACATTCTATGAAATTGCAGCGTTTCCCGGCCTAGTTCGACGTACGACGCTCATTCTCCGCGTTTCTTAGAGTTCGAAACATCTGAGAGGTAACTTTCTTCCTCAAATTACTGGTATATATTGTGATGAATTTGTCTTAAATTGTCTTTCGTATGTTGCATTTTCTTGATACGAATTCATTCCGTGTATACTTTGCATTTTGACAGAAACGCAGTATACTATTGTTTTGTGCACTAATTAGTTGATATGGATAAGACATGGATGTATTCCAATCGATTTTCGAAAGACTACGAGAATGGTGTTTCCGAGTTTGTTAAGTTTGATGTTGCGCACGCCAAAGACCCCAGTCGTATGACATGTCCCTGTTTGTATTGCTGTTATGGGAACCGGGTTGACGCAGTTCAGTTGGCATCGCATTTAATTCGGTATGGAATTGATAGGAGTTATACATGTTGGAATATGCATGGTGAGAAAAGTAACGGGAATGTTGAATCGGGGTATGCAAGGACCTATGTTTCAAATGATGATTGCACAGATATATACGATTATGATCGAGTCAAAGAAATTGCAGAAGCGCTTGAAGAAGATCTTAACGATTGTCCCAAAATGTTCGAGAGGTTGGTAAGCGATGCAGAGAAACCGTTGTATAATGGTTGTAAAAAATTCACAAGATTGTCTGCGGTGTTAAAGTTGTACAACTTAAAAGCCGGCAATGGATGGTCGGATAAAAGTTTCACAGAGTTATTAGCCCTTATGAAAGATATGCTACCAGAGGATAATGTTCTTCCCAATCGAACGTATGAGGCCAAAAAGATGTTGTACTCCATTGGCATGAGCTATGATAAGATACATGCGTGTCCAAAAGATTGCGTTTTGTTTCGAAACGAGTATGCATCGTTAAATGAGTGTCCTAAATGCGGTGCCCCTCGATATAAGAAAAAGTTGTCTCCGACAAAAGTCTTATGGTATTTTCCTATAATCCTGAGATTTAGACGGATGTATCGTAGTGAAACCGATTCAAGACAATTGACTTGGCATTCAGATGAAAGAATTATTGATGGAAATTTTCGACATCCGGCAGATTCTCCACAGTGGATGAAAATTGATAATGATTATCCTGAATTTGGAAAAGAAGCAAGAAACCTTCGCTTGGCATTGTCTACTGATGGAATGAACCCACACGGTATTCAAAGTATCTCGCATAGCACATGGCCTGTGATTCTTATGATTTATAACCTACCTCCATGGCTATGTATGAAGCGTAAGTACATGATGTTGTCTATGTTTATTTCTGGGCCTAAACAACCAGGAAATGACATAGACGTATACTTGGAACCATTAATCGAATATTTGAAGATTTTGTGGGAGAACGGTGTGGAGGTTTATGATGGTTATAGGAAAGAAAGTTTCAACTTGAGGGCGATGTTGTTTGGAACAATTAACGATTTTCCAGCATACGGCAATCTATCCGGGTATAGCATTAAAGGTGAAAAAGCGTGTCCTGTTTGTGAAGACGGAACCGATACCATGCGATTGAAACTTTGTCAAAAGAATGTCTTTCTCGGTCATCGTAGATTCTTAACTTCTAAACATCAGTATCGTGGATGGAGAAAAGCGTTCAACGGAGATACCGAACAACGTAGAGCTCCGCCTGGTTTGACAGGTGAACAAATTTTTGAAAAGGTGAAAGATGTGAATATTCAGTTTAGCAAGCCTTTTGCACATAAAGTTGTCACAGGTGGGTGGAAGAAGAGGTCGATTTTTTTTGAATTGCCATATTGGAAATCTTTGTACGTAAGACATTTTCTTGATGTGATGCATATTGAAAAAAATGTATTTGACAGTGTTATTGGTACGTTACTCAATATAAAAGGGAAGTCTAAGGATGGCCTTAAATCAAGGGAGGACTTGGTAGACATGGGAATAAGAACTGAACTGGGACCCGTGAAGAAAGGAAGACGGACATACCTACCACCTGCTGTTTACACTCTATCTAGAAAGGAGAAAAAAATATTGTGTAAGTTTCTGAGTGAAGTTAAAGTTCCAGAAGGCTACTCATCAGATATTAGAAGACTTGTGTCTATGAAAGACCTCAAGTTAAAGAGTTTAAAGACGCATGATTGCCATGTTATAATGGAACATTTTCTACCGATAGGTATACGTTCTATTCTGCCAGAAAAGGTAAGAAGCGCAATAACTAAATTGTGTTTTTTCTTCAAGTCAATTTGCAGTAAGGTGATCGATCCTGAGATCTTGCCAACATTGCAAAAAGAAATAGTTGTTACTTTGTGTGAGCTTGAAATGTATTTTCCTCCCTCGTTTTTTGACATAATGGTTCATCTTATCGTTCATCTTGTGAAAGAGACACAATTGTGCGGACCAGCTTATATGAGATGGATGTACCCTGCTGAACGTTATATGAAAATATTCAAAGGGTATGTGAAAAATCGGAGTCGACCAGAGGGTTGTATTGCCGAAAGATACATTGTTGAAGAAGCGGTTGAGTTTTGTACTGAATATCTGTCAAATTTTCAGTCAATTGGACTCCCCAAATCTCATGTTGTTGAAAAAAAAGAAGGTAAGAAGCTAATTGGAAATAAAGTTGTGACAGTATCAAGGGTCGAACGGGATCAAGTGCATTTGTATGTTTTGCACAATGAGATTGAGGTTGAGCCGTATGTCGATATACACAAGGGTGTTCTTCGAGGTTTAAATTCGAATAGAAATGAGAATTGGATTGTACGAGAGCACAATCGAAGTTTCATACCATGGTTTAAGGAACATATTTATTCAAAGTATCATTCAGATCCCGCCTCAGTGACAGAAAGGTTGAGATGTTTAGCATATGGTCCAAGTTTGGTTGCGTTTTCTTATAGCACATACACAATTAATGGATACACATTTTATACCAAAGAACAAGATGATAAAAGTACTGTGCAAAATAGTGGTGTCACCTTGGTAGCTGAAGCAATGCACATATCTAGTGTGAAGGACTTAAACCCGAAATTTGCAAATCTGTCGTATTTTGGGGTTATCGAGCGCATTTGGGTCTTTGATTACGAGAAATTTTAGATTCCTATATTCGGTTGCAAGTGGGTTGAAAATAATAATGGTATACGGATGGATAAGTCAGGATTTTTGCAAGTTGATCTTAACAGGGCGGGGTACAAAGATGAGCCTTTCATTCTAGCCTCTCAAGCTAAACAAGTGTTCTATGTCACTGATCCGACAAGTACGAAATGGTCTATAGTGCTTTTCTCTAACAAAGTAATTTATGAAAAGATTGGAGACCAAGGCGATACTGGTGTTGACATTGAATCTTTTACCAGAAATGATCAAAATGATAATGAATCATGCATTAGAAATGATCATAATGAGGGTATTTGGATCAATCCAACCGTCCGCGTTGTTACGAGACGAGTAGAACATATTCCTACCAAGAAAAGAAAGAGATGTTAGTGAAAAAGGTAATAGTATATATAATTATAGACAATGTCATTCAATAAAATGTATATATATGCCATTTCATTTTTTTCATTATAGTATAATATATATAGCCTATATCATTTCATTTTTTTCATTATAGTATAATATATATAGCCTATATCATTTCATTTTTTTCATTATAGTATAATATATATTGCCTATATCATTTCATTTTTTTCATTATAGTATAATATATATAGCCTATATCATCCAGTAAAATTTAAATATACGTCATGTCATTTTTTTGCTTTATGGAATTTTATGAAATATTTGTTATCTGACATCTTTGCTTTATGGAATTTTATTTATGTTTCGACGTACGACGCTCATTCTCCGCGTTTCTTAGAGTTCGAAACATCTGAGAGGTAACTTTCTTCCTCAAATTACTGGTATATATTGTGATGAATTTGTCTTAAATTGTCTTTCATATGTTGCATTTTCTTGATACGGATTCATTCCGTGTATACTTTGCGTTTTGACTGAAAATTTGTTATCTGACATCTTAGTTTTTTGAAATATTTAGGATTATTTTATTTATGTTTTGATGTAGGTATATTTCTTTTTCATTCTTTATCAGTTCGTAATTATTTAATCATAAATTTAATAGTATCCATCTTTTCATTCTATTTAATCCATTGTCCGAAATATTGAATAACATTCTATGAATTTGCAGCGTTTCCCGGCCTAGTTCGACGTACGACGCTCATTCTCCGCGTTTCTTAGAGTTCGAAACATCTGAGAGGTAACTTTCTTCCTCAAATTACTGGTATATATTGTGATGAATTTGTCTTAAATTGTCTTTCGTATGTTGTATTTTCTTGATACGGATTCATTCCGTGTATACTTTGCGTTTTGACTGAAAATTTGTTATCTGACATCTTAGTTTTTTGAAATATTTAGGATTGTTTTATTTATGTTTTGATGTAGGTATATTTCTTTTTCATTCTTTATTAGTTCGAAACTATTTAATCATAAATTTAATAGTATCCATCTTTTCATTCTATTTAATCCATTGTCCGAAATATTGAATAACATTCTATTTAATTCATTCCGTGTATACTTTGCGTTTTGACAGAAAATGTATCACGATGTTCCACAAGGAGATGTTCCACAAGATAATTCAGAAAATGTTCCTCAAGGAGATGTTCCACAAGATAATGTTCCACAAGACACTTCAGATAAGGACATCACACGAGGCATAACTATCATGCGGGGAATCATCCGTGATAGAGATAGAGGTATTACGTATAATGTAGATTGGAATAATGATGACCAACTAGTTGGGCCAAATTCTGCAAAGCTGACAAGCTACATCGGTACGCTTGTTCGTATGCACATTCCGATCACCACTACTAGCTGGAAAAAAGGAGAGTTGGATGCTAAAGAAAGAATTTGGACCGAGATAAAGGTATTATATATGGTTGTTGTTATTTGCTTTATTTTGACGAAAATATTGTTTTTAAATTACATATACTAACACCCTCTATGCGTATGTTTTTTTGTAGAGGTCTTTTAACATTGAAGATGCCCGCAAAAAGTATATAATGGGCTTGGCCGGAAAAAGACATAGAGGGTGGAGAAATTTTTTGACAAATAAGTTTCTTAAAGACGATGAAGGAAATTTTGTTGAAGAGGAACCTGAACGACCAAAAAAATATGAGAGCTTCATTACACCCGAAGAATGGGTTGCTTTTGTGGGCCAAAGAAAAGACGATAATTTCAAGAAAGTGAGTGCTGTAAATCGGGATAGAGCGTCAAAACCCGCATATCCATATTAAAAAGGTCGTTTGGGATATGCACGCTTACAGGAAAAAAATGTAAGTAAATCTCAATTCTACGATCTTATTAATTATCTCAATGTGTATTATTAATTTGTAACAATGTGTATTGATGATTTTATTATTTGTAACAATGCATAGTTGGAGGAGACGCAGAGTGACGAAACATCACTACCTGCACATGTTATGTGGAAGGAAGCTCGTGTTGGCAGAGATAAAGTTGTTAACCCTGATCTGCAACATATTTATGATGAGTGTGTAAGTATACCATTATGTCTTTAATTAATATATAATTAACGTTGTGTCTTTAATTATCGATATTTAAATGAATTACAGGAGACTATATCGCAATCGGTATCCTCGGGTGATGACTCGAATATCAGGAGCGTACTCAGTCGAGCACTATGTGTTGCTGAGTATCCGGGACGAGTGAGGGGTAAAGGCCATGGTGTGACTCCTACCTCTCTGTATAACAATCCAAGAAAAAGAAATCCTAGCAATGCGGAAGTGATGCAAACATTGCAGGATTTACAAGCACAAGTCCGTGAACTGCAGAGGGACAAAGAGAGGTATATGGCCGAAAGGAGCAGTACACAGTTGAAAGAAACTAGTGACAAGGCTAGTATCAACCGTCAACAAAATTTTCCCGAGGTAATTAAGATGATAATCCATTATATTTAGAGAAAGTATAATTATAACGGTTATTATTGTCAACATTAAAGGAAGTCTAACGGTTATTATTGGTTTAGGGCATTTCATGTTGTCAGCTGTATCTAGCTTCTCCGACTTATCAGGTAGTTGGCAAGGGAAAAGTGCACAACACCTCGGGAGATTTAATTCACCATAGACCGCTCCCGGATGGCCACATGAAGGTATCAGTTGATGTTGTTTTAGATATGAATGCATTGCTACCGGTACCTGACATTGTTGCGGAGACCACATTGCTGCGAGATGCAGTAGGATCTTTTGTGGCATGGCCATCAGACCTCATCTGCATAGATGATCAGGTATGTTGAAAACCATTATGAATCTTTAAGTATTCAACTGACAGTTCTGACCTGAATTTTATACATGGTAATTTTAGACTCCTGCAAAACCCGCATCTAAGGATAAAAGGATTTTGCAGCGCGGCGAGTCTATTGCATCGCAAAGACATGTACTTTTATAGTGTTTCATTTATGATCGGAATAAAAAACTGCATAACTTTGTATCTTACATAATTCTATATGATTTTTAAAGTACCTTCTCAAGATCAGTCACAACAGGTGAGCCAGAAAGGTAGTAGGGTTCCACCTAAGAAGAAGGTTCCTGTCCGTAAATTTGTGCCTAGGTATCGACAGTGTCTGGAGACACTAGTTGGCACATCAGATTTGATGAATGATGGAATTCGTCAAATCGATGTGGATGAAATTGTCTTTGGTTTTCCATGTACCGAAACAATTGGATTAGAGGACATGGAACAAATCTTTCATCATCGAGAGTTAGGCATCAGTGTGATGCACTCGTACATCCGGTAACCCGATCAATATATTATTTAATTGGTTGAACATTTTTTTTAAACATTTAATTGAAATAGTCTAATATTAATTATGTTTTTATTTAAGGATGTTATTTGACAAATTGATGCGCGGGAATCAATTGTCAAATAGATTCCGTTTCGTGTCTTCCTCCCGTGTTAGCGGAGCAACAATTTCTAGGGAACCTGATTCAGTAAGAGAACACTTGGTCGAAAGATTCAGGACAACTGCCAGTACAGAGAGCTTGTATCTTTTGCCTTATAATACAGGGTTAGATTTTCATTCTAAGCTCCTTTTAATATTTGTATTTTTTACATTAAAATTCGCTTCTAAATTGTTGCTTTAATTTATAGATGTCACTGGTTGTTGCTTGCAATCAATCCCATAAAAGAAGTGGTCTATTACCTGAATTCGGTTGACGGTGATTGGACAAATTATACGGAAATGAAGCTAGTGATTGATACGTAAGTGACATTATTCTAAATATTCGTTTGTGTTTATATATTTAATTATTTCAATGTCATTGTTCTAAATAAATATTTTAATTTTGTCATCAGTTCAATACAAGTATTCCGATGTCAAAGGGGAGCACGAGTACCACGGTCTAGATCAAACAACATTAATTGGATCAAAGTACAGGTATATAAATTTCAACAATTTTGCTTATAACATGCTACTTAATCAATAGATGTGTATAATCTTATTTGTTTTTCTATGTAGTTCCCTCAACAACAAAACGGCATAGATTGTGGATACTTCGTTTTGATGTTTATCAAAGAAATCATTCAAATGAATGAAATCGAGATTCCAATCACGGTATGGATTTATACTTTGTTTTATTACTTATCGGATTTTGCATATAATTTATTACATTAAACTAAATCATGCATATATTTTGTTTTGTAATGTAGTATTTTGATCAATACAATTGTCCATATTACTCGCCACGTCAATTGGAAGAACTCAAAGAGGAGTTGTGCCAATATTTTATTGAGCTAAGAATCTTATAATAAGGTACGATTACATTGTTGTGTGAAAATTGGTTAATTATGAATATATTGTTTTGTGTATACAACACTGACCGTGTTATTATGTTCATATTGCAGGATCAGGACCTTGGATATATATGTAGATTAGGATTGATTTACTTAGTGTTATATAGCTGATTTCTTAGGGTGTATTTTGTTACGTTTAAAAACATGTTAATATTGAATTACAATGGTGTATATATATTTTGAATATGAATTGATTATAATGGTATTTGTATATATATATATATATATATATATATATATATATATATATATATATATATATATATATATATATATATATATATATATATATATATATATATATATATATATATATATATATATATATATATATATATATATATATATATATATATATAATATTTGGTATTTGAATTACATTTGGTATTTGGATTAAAACTAATATATATTGGTATTTCTAGATTAGATTGTAAAATACCGGTTTAAGAATTACTGGTTTGCTGCAAAAAAATGCAGGTTTAGAAATTTTTTAAATTTTAGATTTTTCAGTAGAAAACCTATGAAAGCGCTTTTAAGAAAAAAGCGCTCTCGTAGGCCTACCTATGAAAGCGTTTTTTCTTAAAAGTGCTTTCATAGGTAGGCCTACGAGAGCGCTTTTTTCTGAACAAAAAGCGCTCTTATAGGCCTACTTTATATGCATTCTGAATACACCTATGAAAGCGCTTTTTCAGAAAAAAATGCTCTCGTAGGCCTACCTATGAAAGCGCTTTTAAGAAAAAAGCGCTTTCATAGGTAGGCCTACGAGAGCGCTTTTTTCTGAACAAAAAGCGCTGCTAAAACCTTTAGCAGCGCCACCTACGAGAGCGCTTTTAAGCGCTTTTAAAATCCAAAAAAAGCGCTTTCGTAGGTTATTTCTGGCATAGTGATTAGAGGGAAAAAACAAACAATCAAAAAATGAAATATCATGGTATGTACCATATTTATTACATTTGGATCCATATAATAAATCACGGGAAGAAAATGTAAAGAAAATTGTGCACTTACAAAATTTAACAAATCTACTGCCAGATTCATTTACTGATTTGAAACGAGTTACAAAGTCACATGTACCACCTGTAAATGTCCCAGCTCGAATTGAGATTTCAAAACTAAATGATGTAGCAAGTACATCTAAGGCACACTTGAAGTGTGGCCGACCTATGGGATCCAAAGACAAAAATCTCTGAAAAAGAAAGGGAGTAAACTTGATTGAAAGTGATCTTGAAAAGACACTAGATGATAATAAATCTCTGATTGAAAAACGTGCTCTCAAAGAAGCACAAGATGATGATAATAAGATAATTTATAATGAAGCTGAAAACAAGAATGATCTCGAGATTTCAGTTAATTATGTTAATACAGAAAATTCATTAAACCAAAAAGGTATGGATATTAATGAGATATTTTCATTCTCAGTTGCATGTGAAGTTATGAATAAATATGATGATCCTGAACCCCAAACTATGAATGCATGTCAAAATAGACATGATTGGGAAAATTGGAAGGATGCTATAGATACTGAATTAAATTCTCTTAATATCCGAAGAGTATTTGGCCCTATTGTGGCTATACTTAAAGGTGTAAAACCTGTTGAGTATAAGTGGGTTTTTGTAAGAAAGTGAAATGAGAAAAACGAGATTGTCAAATACAAAGCTCGTCTTATTGCACAAGGTTTTTATCAAAGATCAGAGATCGATTATGAGGTAACATATTCTCCTGTTATGGATGCTATTATTTTTCGTTATTTAATTGGTTTATCAATATTTAATAATCTTGATATGTACCTTATGGATGTTGTTACTTCTTATTTGTATGGACCACTTGATAGTGATATATACATGAAAATCCCAGAAGGATTTAAAAGGCCTAATACATTAAAATCAAAAGAAATGTATGCGATTAAGTTGTAAAGATCATTGTATGTGCTAAAACAATCAGGACGCGTGTGGTATAATAGACTAAGTGAATATTTGCTTAAAGAAGAATATGATAATAATCCCATTTGTCCTTGTGTTTTTATAAGAAAAACAATATCTGGATTTGTAATAATTATTATTTATGTTGATGACTTAAGTATCATTGAGACTAATAAAGAAATCAAAGAAGCGAGAAATTATTTGAAAAAAGAATTTGAAATGAAAGATCAGGGAAAAATTAGATTCTGCCTTGGTTTACAGATTGGGTATACTAAAAATGGTATATTGGTACATCAATCAAATTATACATAAAGGGTGTTGAAAAGGTTCAACATGGATAAGACAAACCATTTGAGTAGTCCAATGATGGGTATGATACTTAATATTGAAAAGGATCCTTTTAGGCCTAAGGAAATTAATGAAGAGGATCTTGGCCCAGAAGTGTCATACCTCAGTGCCATTGGGGCACTCATGTACCTTGCCAACTATACAAGACCTGATATATCTTTTGCAGTGAATTTACTAGCAAGATTCAGTAGATGTCCTACAAAGAGACATTGGAAAGGAATAAAACAAATATTTCGATATCTTAGAGGTACATTTGATCTTGATTTGTTTTATTCTAACAATACAAAACCCGTTTTGTTTGGTTATGCAGATGCAGGATATTTGTCAGATCCACATGATGCTAAATCACAGACTGAATATGTCTTCACATATGACGGCACTGCAATATCATGGAGATCTCAAAAGCAAACACTTATAGCAACTTCTTCAAATCATGATGAAGTAATTGCCCTTCATGAAGCAAGCAAAGAGTGTAGATGGTTAAGATCAGTGACTCAACATATCCAAGGAGCATCTGCTTTAACAATAAATAGAAATTCAACGAAGACAATGATGCATGTGTTACCCAGATGAAAGAAGGTTACACAAAAACTGATAGAACCAAACACATCCCTCCAAAGTTCTTCTCATTCACACAAGAACTCGTAAGAAACAAAGAGATTAATATTCAATACATTCGTTCGAGTGATAGTATGGCAGATCTCTTCACAAAGGCACTTCCCACATCAGTTTTCAGGAAGCACTTACAAAATATTAGAATGCGACACCTTCGAGATCTTTGAAGAAGAACTAATGTGTCCTATTGAGGGGAGCATAATGTTGTACTTTTTTCCCTTATTAAGGTTTTTATCCCAATGGATTTTTCCTAATAAGGTTTTTAATCAGACGGCAGATGTATCCATAATTATCTTCAACAAGACTTCAACAAAGCACCATGACAAATATTTCAAAAGGGGAAGTGTTATAATAATAATAAATTATTATATTTACTATTTAAAATATATTGTGAATAGTGAATATCTACTATATACAAAATTTTGTCAACTTAAAATAGTTACATGTATTATTACATTAGATGAATAGTTATACTTCTTGTAGTATAATTAAATATATGAAAAGATACAATATTTTCTTTAAAAAAATAAATCAATCTCACATTTTCTTCTACATCTTTATTCACTTAATTTTAATTCAGATATTCACCTTATCTCAAAGATATTCATATTAAACAATATTCAGATTAGATAGAGAACATAAGGTCCACATAAATAAATATAGTAGAATGCTTTTTTAGTGAGATATTATCTAACCCACAACGTGTGCGTAAGAGAGCAAGAGACGCCGTTCTTCCTCGTACTTCGGAAGCGTCAAACTACGAACATCAAATTTCCCAAAAATAAAAAAGAAAAAAAATCCACTAAACACGACACAAGGTCAAATCCGTCATTCCACTTCCCCACGCGTTATAGCCCAGAACCCGATTCTCAAATCACACTTCCACACCATACTTTCTTCCTTCCCCCTCTTTTATTTCCAATGGCTGATGTAACCTATCTCCGCCACCACCACGAACCCGACGATGACCCAACCCTAATCCCTTTACCCTATTGGTCTTCACCTTCCGATTTCGATCTCGATTTTGATCTCGATTTGTACTCCTCCGATCTCGATTTCCATCCCCACCACCACCACCAGTTCTCTCGTGAAAATTTTGTCATGGATCTCTTTCAACAGCGTGTAGAGCAATCTCAGATCGATCACACCGATCCTATCCATCAATCGCTAAACGACTCCGTTTTCGACAGTTTGAGTCTCGATTTAGCGTTAAATTCTACAGATCTATACATCGCTGAAGACGATTTTACCGATATGAGGGTTTCGAGATCAGATCCGATCAACGGTATGCGTATCGTTGAGATTGATTCGGAATCGGATGGCGAGGAAGTTGACGGAATCGGAAACGAAAACAACGTGTTGTATGGGATCTGCGTGCATTCTGATGAAGAAGAGTTTAGCAATGTAATCGACGATGTTACGAGTTTTCCTTTCCGTTGGGATTCTCTTCAGTTGGAGGATAATCAGATATATGAAGATTTTGATTGGGAGGAAGTTGACGGTCGTTTGGATGGTATGCCGACTGGTAACGGTAACAATAGGTCAGTTAGTACTGTTCTTGATTTTCCGCATATCGAAGAATCGGGGGAAGACGAAGGAGAGCTTACATTGACAAGAGTTGGTGAAGGCATAGGAAATATCGAGTGGCAAGTGTTGTCGAATGATTTAGGCACAAGCCCTGATACCTACCATGTTATTGCAGAGCCGTTTGAGGATAATGATGATTACATTCACACTACAGAGTATGATATGATGTTTGGGCAATTCATAGGTAATGATAACCCTTCAACCGGGAGGCCTCCGGCTTCTGTAACTGTGGTGCAGAATCTTCCTTTGGGGATTGTGACGAAAGATGATGTGGAAAACAACAATGCTTTGTGTGCAGTTTGTAAAGATGAATTTGCTGTTGGAGAAGAGGTGAAGTTGTTGCCTTGTTCTCATCGCTACCATGGCGATTGTATTGTTCCTTGGTTAGGGATTAGGAATACTTGTCCTGTTTGTCGCTACGAGTTCCCCACAGATGATGCTGATTATGAACGAAGGAAAGCACTGATGTTGGCACGGAGAGCTTGATTGTATGTGATATTGTTGCTAGGCTGTTGAGAGTTTAGGTTTTTTTGGTCCTCTGAAATATTGCATGCCTTTGTTAAATTATGGATTTTTCATATGGAGATTTTTTAATATAGGTCTGTTATCATCCAATTGTATTTTAGGATACATCATAAAAATGAAACAATTTTCTAAGGAATACATGAATTTGTTATGCAATCTGATTGTTCATATTCTTATGGGTTGTAATCTTTATTTTTCTTCTTCCACGGTAATAGTAGAAGAACTTTGAATGATTGGAGGGAGGGTTTTCAGCTCTCTTGTGTTTTGTTCTGTTGTTTAACAGTGGCTGTGGCTTATCTTTTCATCCTCTATTCACCAGTTTTGGTGGTTTTTTTGTGCCAGAGTATATAAGTCTCACCTGAATGTTTATAGAAGTTAATTGGATAAAAATGAGGAGTTAGATTCTCTGCATAAAACAATCATAAATCTGTCAATCTTATCACTTAAATGAAGAACAGGTAGCTCATATTCGAATGTATTTTAAAATCAAACTGCTATATCTATGATCAGGTATTTTTGCTACCAGGTTTTGCAAACTATTTTTAGTGGTTCTTTAAAATGACAGCCATGGCACCCAAAGTTATTTATATTTACAATATTATGTGTATAATTTATATGGCTTTTACTTTGGCTAGTTGCAAAGTGCAATTCAGGGGCAAAGCTACTTTTTGCATTTGCATTTTCATTTTTTACTAGTGTGGTTAAACATTGGTAAAGTAAAAAAATATAAAGTTATAATAACATTAAAATCAATTATAAAATGTTTTTGATATTAATAGTAGTTGTCAACCACACAAACAAAAGCAGCAGTTGTCTGAATGTTGTCCATGAATGGTTATTATTCTCTACTCATAGTATGTTAAATTGGAAGAACATTCTTTAACCATGTTCCATCACATGAAAATCATAGTATATTATGCTTGACTCCAAAATCGTAAGCAACTACCTAAAATTTCATTCATTCGTATAAAACGTAATTATGCAACTATCATTTCATTGCAAACAGAAGTTGTAGTATTTCTTCGAAATAATTATGAATTTGTTTTGTTGGCAGGACCTTTTAACAATTTTTGATGTCACAATAAGATTGAAGTATCTGTTGCCAGATCCTGAATATACAGTGCATACCATGTAAATAACTTGTTATTTAAATTCACATGACATTTAATTGAATACGAATTAGTAACCAAAACCTTAAATGGCATGCCAACATGAGTTTCCCAGCAAGGAACTTGTAAATGAGCTCTGGCGTCCGTACAAATCACGGAATAAAAAGGTTATAAATGTGATTAACACAAATAAGAGAGAACAAGTGGGTTCTGCTCAATTGTCACCTTTAACTAATCCATCCCGGTGGAGTGTACCTTCTCACCGTCAAAGCCAACTCCATTGCGTAGCCGAAACCAACAATAATCAGGATTCTTTGAAGTGATAACAGATCAGCCGCCAAAGCCAAATCCATTTCTTTCACCGTGAAAATCCAAGCTCTGTACAACCAAGCTTGGAAATCATGATGTGCAACCAAACTAAGATAATATTGGCATACAACAATAAACAGATCCAAATTATTACCTCGCCAGGTTTATTCCTTAGCTTAGAATTTATAAACCTTAAAAGATGCTTCTGGTTCATGCATGCTGAGAGGTGGACATGAGTATCAACTTTCCTAACATGGAAGAAGTTTCGATGAAGAGCACTGTTTTGGGCGAGAAATTCCTTATCCGCGTTTAGCATCAAATGAAGAATGAATTGCTGAGTACATACAAAAATTGTCAAAAACCAGCTGATTTTTCCTGTGATTAAAGTATATGCATATCCTATACTTTGTTAGTCATACTTAGAAATTGAAAATTATAATTACTTGTTCCAGAAGATTAAGCCAGTGATAGCATAAAGTCCTTATCCACATACTTAAATACACAACTCTTTGAGAATAATGTATGGAGCTTGAAGAAAAGTTGCTACTGCAATAACGAAATCTTCATAGTAATTACTTAGAGAATCAACAATATTTTTCATTTACTTTGCTCTTGTACATCAGAATGCCTAACATTAATCTTGTAAGACAATAGTGTTCCTACACCAAAAGTAGTCCACTATTTGCTGCTGATAGAAGTATCCCGTTGTAGACCAATGCAAATTGGAGCTCTGATAGCTCCATTCTCACCATTAGGCTATAGAAAATAAACATTAACTGTCACTTTCACTTCAAATTTCATTTCATCTACAGAATTAAGATGATACAGTTTCAAAAACCTAACTTACCAAAACTAGATGTCCATTAAACTGTTCAGAACCGCAGATTTCCCACACCTTACGAAATCGAAATCCAAATTGAAATTGAAATCACAATATGATGAATTAGAAACTATGATTAATGATTATGAAGAAATGAAATGGATAAGAAAGAAATATTTCGTGTTGCTGTGTATGAGTTTTTTGTTTTAGGTTTGTATGATTGTGTGAGAAAGAAAGATCAAAATAAAAAAGATTATTTGTTCTACATTTTCTTGGATGAGAAAAAGGAAGTGGAGAGAGAGAATAAAAGGCCTCCCTCTATCTGTTATTTTGTTGTATCAAATGTGCTAATTCAATCTCCAATGTGTCTTTTTGAATACTCTATACATGTAGCAGTTACAACGATAGTTAAAGTTGAAAAAAAATTTCCACACGATTTTGAGAAGTTAAATAGACACTTGAATGATTATTGAGTTTTTCAAATTAATTTAAAAAATAGATATAATTAAATAAAATGAATAGAATTATATTAATTAAAACTTTCGTTTTATAGTAAGATGTAAATATATTAGAAGGGTTAAGAGTTTGCCAAATGTCAAACCTGCACAAATATTCATCTTGCTTTATTATATTGTATAGATTCCAAAAATATAAAATAAGAAACTGAAATTATGTTTCTGAGGAGACATATAATGATGGACACGATGTTCGAACGATTGGTCCAACAAGTTAAATCAAACAACACTTACAGCTAGAGGACACTCTATTCAAGAAAGGAAATTCACTACTTTGAGTTAGTATAATTAGTCTTCTATGAACATCAATCCCATGATGTTCAATGTATTTTCCTAATCCTAATGACTTTCCATTTATGTATCCCCTATAAATATGAGAATCCTTCTCTTTTTCTCTCAATCACTAATCTCAAGTGATCAACTTCAATAACAACTTGTTTGTTGGTGTTCTTGGTGAATAATCACGAGTTTAGTTAGCTTGTGAGATTAACTCGAAAAGTCACGGGAATAATCTTTGCAAATTGAATATACGAGAAAATGTGTGTTTGCGAATTGATTGTGCATGTTTGCACAAAGACAAAAATGATAAAAACTTTAATTAAAGAAGAGTTTGGATGAAAGCAATAAATGATAAGTGCGGTAAATGACATTAAATGATAATATGCAGTAAATGACATTGAAATAAGAATGTTCTAGTTAAGAAAACATAAAGGAAAATAAAATAAAGGGACGTAAACTCGTACATATTTCTCACAAATAGTTTTGCCCTTTGACTCGGGTACTCTAGTTCTATATAGATGTACGAATGTTACGACCTCGAAAACATCGTAGGAGTCTTATATTTATACAACTATAAAGATAATCGCCGACAACAGTTAATCCATAAAAGATCATACACGATGTTGTAATCCAAAATTTGCCCTCTCATTTTACTCAAAACATACTCCTAGAGGTCCTCAATTGCTCAAGGATGCCCAAGAATTAACCAGACAAATGCTCTCTTAAAGGCAATGGACCTCAAACCAAGGTTTCCATTTTCATCAAGATATTTGAGTTCCAAGGGGCCTAAATGATTTCCTTTGACCTAATATATTCTCAAGATCATCCATGCCAAGTTTCATGCCTTGCACTACAAGTTTGCTCAGTCAACTACTCAGATGCCTGAAAATCAACTGTGCTAGGTCAAAAGTCAATTGTGGCCCACATACGGTCAAACTTCAAGATTTTTGGTCAACATCAATATTTTGAAGTAACATCCATCATTTGATCAAGGATTGATCATGATTCCTCAAGGAATGCCCCAAATTCATCAAAACTCAAAAGTTGCTAAATTAGGGTTTCTATAAGAAAAGTCAACCAAACTTTGACCAGACATAACTTTCTCATACTTTATCAGAAATTTCCCATCCAAGGATCATTTTGAAGAGGATTCAATTCCCTATAACTCATCTTCAGCCCTCAAGTTCAAGAAATGCACTCACGAAAAGATGTAAATTCAGACATTATAGGTCTTTTTCAAAAGTCAACAAAAACACCTTTTGGGTCAAAGTTTCTTACATGAATATGGAAGATCCAATTGAGATGAAGCCAAAATGGTTGTTTAGGGGACATCCTAAGATTTCCAAAAAGTCCAAGAACACCCTCTTAGGGTTAAAATTGAAGGAGATATGCATTGTCAAAGTTGACCATTTTTAGAAATTTGCACAAAGTCAACAATGCCCAAAATTGCATTTTTTTTTTCCAAATGGACCCAACTTTTCAAGATTGAATCTCATTCCTAACATGGTCCACGATCCATAAACCATTCCATGCCTTATTTATTTATTTAATTTATTTTGATTTTATTTATTTAAAATTCAAATAAAATCAAATTAAATTAAAATAAATAAAATTAATGGGATGAGATTTATTTGCATTGAATTAGAGATCATGCTTGCTGTCACAAAGCCAAACAAAACCGTGAAAAATAAAAAACAAGAGGAAATCTCCTAGTTTGGAAAGTTTGGAAGCAATTTTCAAAAGTTATCAAATCTTGGATTCTTTCTAAACTTAGCACCCTAATTTGATTCACATACTTATACACAAGTACTCTCAACCCTAAGGACAATAAGTCAGACGTGCAGCCTGCCTCAAGGGGTCAAACAAAGTTCCAAATTTTCAAAGAAAAGTGCAGATCAGATCTTTCTCTACAGACCAATTCAAGCAATTTCAAAGCCAACAATCCATTCTTGGACGTGTTCTGAAGTTATTCCAATCATTCCCAAGTCACAAAACATCCAAAATCGTAAGATGCAGGATTCGGTTCTCTAACTATCTTTTATTTTTGATTACGCACATACATGTACTTTCAATGAAAATTAACCATGTATTCTTGTTTATCATAAAGTTGCGATCCTCTCTGTATTGTTTGATTGAGTTTTAGGTACAGGAATCACAATTTATCATTGCTAGGGTTCCAAGCTTCAAATTAGGGCTTTCTAATTTAGACATGATTGGGACAAACCAATGCCATCATCATGTTCAGGGGACCAAAATGAGTTGATTCATAGCCTCACCATTAATTTATATTGCATATTTTTGAATTTTGATTTTTGCAAGGGGCTTTAATGACGCTTAATCCGTTACTATAAGCTATAGTAACGGATGCAGTCCGTAGGTAAAAGTATGGTAAAAAACGACAGTTCTAAGGAGAAGATGAGTGATGTGGCTGACTCCCATTGGCCGGTTTGAATGTTGGCGCGTTTTTCTGGGCATGCCACCTTGTTTACGTTATGTTATTATTGGTTTATTATATTAACAACTAACCATCCCAGCACAGATGGTAAAAGGCAGCGCTTGTGAGAGAAGGGACCTGGGTTCGATCCCAGGCCCAAGCATCTTGTTATTTTATTTTTCTAACCTACTTTGCAGGATCCCATGCGCCTCACCTTCACAAGACCATCATGCGTCCTCAGATCCAACCATGGGATCATCTCAGATCCAGATCCTGCGTCCAATAACTCACCCCCATGGTGGACCCTCAAAGGCAGGCTTCATTGAATTGCGCGCTAGATAATTAGGCCATCAGCAAATTGGGTTGGGCAAATTTAGCTTGCAACCCTTCAATCTGGGTTACACCCCCACGAGGCCCACTATTTTTTTTAAATTTCTTTTATTTATTTTAATTATTTGTTTAATTATTTTTACAAAGAAAACAAAAATCATTTTTTTATTAAATCAAAAAATCACAAAAAACATTAAAATCATATTTTTTCATAAAATATTTTATTTCATTAATTAATTAGATTAATTTAATTAGGGCAATTTAAATTCTTTTTTTTCATAATTAAAATCAATTAGAAAATAGGGTTAATTTGTAAATAGTTAATTTTCTCAATCAAAAAATAACAAAAATATTTTCTTTGATTCCCTTTGAATTTAGACTTTGATTCCCGTATTTAATTCATCGCATGCGCAATATTTTATTTTTTTAATTCTAATTATTGTATTTGCTTCGGGTTTGTAATAACTTTTAATTAGGGTTTACCACATATTATTTACCGTTTAATCCCCAGTTTTTGGTTATGTAATCCCCTCCCCAAAGCTTTGTAATAGCGTAGATTTACTTTTCCGCTTTTAATTTCCACAACTATTAATTGATAGATGATTGATAATAGGATTGTATGCAAAAGACAAATGAAATTAAAACAGTAGAAAACTCTAATTGTGCAAAGATAATCAACTGAAATCAAACACATGCACATGTTCACTCCTAGGGTTTATCCCACTTCAGTTGCCTTCGATAAATAATCATGAAGTATAGAGAATTTTAGTGGTCGCCCTCTAGTCCCAAAAGATAAAAAATGACCCATTCGAATGTTGCCTCAGAGAGATATTTAAGACTCTAGGGTAACTACTAAGGTTTCCTAACCATTGCTTTTGTGACCGTAATTGTCCCTTCAAATGTCCCTTAAACTCCAACGATAGAGCTACCTACTCCTTAATAGTAGGATAGTGATGTCTAAAGGAAACGAGAAAACAAATCATCTTTTTCGAGTAGGTAGAAACTCTTAAGTACTTGCTCAAAACAACAAAAATTATTTCACACAAACACTTTCAAAACAGTTTTCAAAAATAACTTCGTCACACTCTTGAGGACAGATACAAGGGTTACCACGAAGTTAAACAAAAACTTTTCAAAAACACGCACAAGCAATTTCAAAATGAGCAAGTACCTAAGAGCCCATGGAAAACCATGGATAGAAAGGGTGCTAACACCTTCCCTTTCTATAATCTACACCCCGTACTCAGAAAACTCTCGAAAAAGGTTTTTTCTGTTCTTTTTCCTTTTCCTTTATTAGATGAAATAAAAGTCGGTGGCGACTCTTGCTTACCGCGACATTTGCGAATACAAAATGCAAAACCAATATAAAATAATCGGTTCTGCCACCGTATCACAGAACTGGAGACTCTGCTTGGGAATACATAAAGTGGGGTATACCTTAGGATCTAGGTCATTTTTAAAATTGCTTTCTTGTTTGTTTTGTCTGCTTTATCTTTAAAGGTTTTGTTTGGGTATTGTTGAAGATCCTACACCCGGATCTGGGGGGCACTTTTTAGGTAAACTACAATAGATCCTGGAGACTGTATGGTGTAGACCGATATGGTTTAAGCGATGACTGTGTTGGTGTGACACTTTGGTTGGTCCCGGTATCCTTCGTGTGGAAACTAGGAGAATATGGGGCCACCGCATGGTGTCGTGAAGCACTAACGAACCTTAGAACCTTAGTTGAACAAACTTGGCCATTAGAAAGTAGTGAAATAGCCGGCCTCAGTATAAAGCTGAGGATTGGTTGATACTCGATGCTACACTCATTGAGATCAGACTTTTGGGATATTTCGTCCGCAAGAAAAGATTGTCTGAGCTGAAACAATGCCCGATAAAGGATGATCAGTGATATTGAGAATCCTTAGAATCCGATTACTTTTATAAGACAAGTTTGAAACCAACTAAACTTCAAGAGGGTACTTACCTTTAACCTCATGCAAGCCTTTGAACCTAAAGTTTATTGTGTGCTTTGCTTGTGTGTGATTTACTCTGTTGGAATATAACATCATGCATCATAACATAGCATCCATGCTCATTACACTAACCATTTCAAGGACCAAGGGAATTTATCTTTGTTATGTTTTGCAGATCATGGCTTCCACTCGTAGAAATACTATCCGAATCATCTTTGTGATAATACCTCTCCAACTCAAGGAGCTAGTATCAAAGGTTCCTGAAACTTCTTCGTTCACTAAGAGACATGGTCGACTTATCAACCTGGTTACTTCGAGATTTGATGGAAAGATGATGGGGGTACTCTTTCAGTTCTTTGATCCCAAGCACCACTGCTTCACCTTTCCAGACTATCAGTTGGCGCCTACCATGGAAGAACTCTCTCAGTTATTGGATCTACCTATTCTTGACTAGATGCCTTTCACAAGTTTAGAAGAAGTTCCCAAGCCAGAGATCATTGCCTCAACTTTGCATCTGAAATGGGCCGACTTGGTATCCAATTGGGAAACAAGAAGCGGAGTCAAGGGTCTTCTAGCCAAGTTCCTAATAGAGAAGGCCCGACTGTTTTGGAATGATTTGGACTTTCATGCTTTTGAGGAGGTTTTGGCCCTTCTAATTTATGGGTTAGTATTGTTCCCTAATCCAGACTTGCTCATAGACGTAAATGCTATCAAGATCTTCCTCTCTCACAACCCTGTGCCTACTTTGCTCGGAGATATCTTACATGCTCTCCACACTCGTACTATGAAGAGAAGAGGGGTTCTTATATGCTGCATGCCATTACTGTCGAGGTAGTTTATTTCTCACCTCCCTAAGTCAGTGCTGAAGAATGAAGAAGATTTGGGTTGGTCACAAAGGATAATGTCACTTTCTCACGCGGATATTCTCTGGTATTCACGATCTGTGGGAGATATTTCTATTATTGACCGCTGTGGGGAGTTCCCTAATGTCCCACTACTTGGAATTATGGGAGGCATAACTTATAATCCTTCTTTGGCTCTGCGACAATTTGGTTACGCTCAAAGGGATGGTCCTCATGAGATACTTATCCAGGGAATTGTGTTTAATTATGAGGATGATGTTCAAGGGTATCGCCAGAGGTTCATACGAGCTTGGGGCATGGTAAATAGATCTGACATCAAAACTTTGGGGCCGAAGAATTCCATTCATATGGTACCTTATCTCCAATGGGTACGAGCTCGCGCTCAGAAGCTTATGATACCATACATAGCTGTCTTACCAGTGATTGTGGAGCCCATTACTGAAGGAGATATTCCCTACACAGTTCTTTATCCTGATATGCCCACTGATCTTGAAGAATTACAGAGGTTCTAGATTCAGTTGAAGAATGAGCAGGATACTTATAGGGACCAGTTCTATGCCCAAGATAAGAAAGTTTTAGAGCTCACAAAGCAGCTTCATGAGGAAAGAAGCCTTAATGTCTATCTCAGCACGAAGAGGAAGCATCCATGGGAAACTTGATTTCTTTTAGTTTTTTTAGAATTTTCAATTGTAACGCCTAAAAGGCAATTGTATTTTGAATTCTGCTAATAAAATCTTTGTTTCATTTTGGTTCGCAGATTTAAATTTCCCAAAGTCCTTGAAATCATTGCATACAAATGCCATACATATCAATACATAAACATGTATCTGTAGCGGTAGAAATGTTTAAGACTAAGCCATTAGATTGACTAGACTTTATACAAATCAAAATAAAAATCGTCACCGCGCTTTATTGTTTCCAAAGGAATGGGAAAAGAGTGAATAACCCAAAAGAGGGGGAAAGACTCAAGGTAAGGGGGTTGGTTATGCAAAGGGAAGGTATTAGCACCCTAAACATCTACGATACTCCGCAGGAACCTCTTTGTAAAATCTGTATATTTTGGCTATAAAAATGTGTTGTATAAAAAATGGATGGTGGAGGTGAGAAAAGAAATATTTTTTATGATTTTTGCACCCGCCGCGGTTGCGAACCTTTAGTGCCTACGTACCACCTTTCGTGCAATAGGGGATCAGGGTACACATAGTTCCTCTTTTAAAAGTTTGAAACACAAGTGTGTTGGTTAATTTTATGAGATAAGACATCATTGTCATTGTCCGTGTGGAAAACATACTTACTACCCACAATCATGAGAAAGGAGAATTTGCATCATCTCAAAGTGGAGGATATGGCTTGGATTTTAAAATCAACAATGCCTCACTCAACACCCAAGTGGAAAATATATCAATTCACTACATATTGTAGAAGTATAGTTGTTCGCATCACTACAAGGATTGACAAGAGTCTAATCTTTTGAGAAAAGTTTAAAGATAAAAGCCAAAGTGGCAAAATAGTTTGAAATGAGATTGATTGACTTTTAGTCTTCTCACAAAAAAAAGTCAAGGTATTATTAAATTGATTGAAATTTATTTATGAAAATGTTTTGAAGATGCATGGACCTAAGTCCAAGTTTATTATGAAAATGGTTCAAGTTTCAAAACAAGAAGAGTTTTCAAAAGGAGGGAGAATTTTTTTGAAATTAAAGAAGATGGGAGGAGATGAAGAGACTATCCTAAAGCATAAGGTAAAAGATAGGGATAAGAACCATCTAACCAACAAGAAGCCAAAGTTTGACATTATGAGTCAATATAGAATTCCCATTCTTCGGGTTAAAACCAAGCAAGCAAAGATACTAGACCTCTTGAGAGAACCAAACTTCAAGTGTTTTAAGTCTTCGCAAAAATTGGGCAGAGTAACGGCTGTATACGGGTGAGTTCCAGATTACAAACAAAGATCGTAATCTCAATAACCTGCACACAAAAAAAAAAAAACAACCCAATGTCTTGAGGTAAACCTCAAGAACTCCAGACAAAATATCAAATAAAGTCACAAAGTCTCCAAGATAGGCCAAGGTCTCTTATCCTAAGTCCAAGAAGTCCATCACTCCATAATGCAAAGGATAGTAACCATGTAGTCCAAGTATCATTAATGATTTTTATGGTTCATGTTAATTATTAGGTGTATTTAAAAATAAAGAAAAGCTCAAGTGAGCAAAATGAAAATGACATAAAAGTAAATGCTCAAGTGAGCAAAGATGAAAATAGCATGAAATGTAAAATGCTAAAAGTAAATGGTACATAAAGCATGAAAATAAAAGCGTAAAGTAAAGTTAATTGTTAGTAATTAGTGGTTAGTTGGATGACCATCTTGAAACTTGCATTTGGAATTCATTAGAGGATTGGTAGAACCAAATCCTCCACACAACAAGTTGCATTTGCTTTTTGTCAAGTATATCATCCATTTTGGAATTCTCACAAGGCAACATGTAATGATCAACGATGTTTAAGTGATCCGCGTTGACCAAAGGTGTTGTAGATCCATTAGAGGATTGGTAGAACCAAAGCCTTCACACAATGAATCTCAAGGTTATTGGATCAAAGAGATCAAATTAACATACTTGTGCTTGCAATCATAAGTTTGGGCCACAAATGATCAGTTATTCGAATCGGGACAAAATTTAGCGCTATGTTAAGCAATCGTAAGTGGACTTATGTAGAAGTCGCACCTATTTTGAGGCCGGTAAATAACAATCTATGTACTTCATGTTTGGATAAATGATATAAAGATCACCATCCCTTAACATGTAGCACAATTAAAAAAAGAAAGGGATAAGATGAAGAGGGAGGGAAATGATAAGCTAATTTGGATCACCATTTCAAAATTCTTTCATCTTTAAATTCAACCACTCCTCTAGATGGATTAAAGTACTAAACATATCATTAATCCAAAGCACCAAAAATGAATTAAATAATTCACTCTTAGGTAGACTTGAATTGATGAACATTTATCCAACTTCATCTACATCACAAAGTCCATTGAGTTTAAAGACAAATTGGATATTTAAAATTGCAATCCAAACCAACAATCAAAAGGAGTGAGTAGAAAAATCATTTTGGATCAAAGCTGCCCCAAAACAAGGCAAAAAAGTGCATTCTATCCCTGTGCAGTCGATTGCAGTAACTGTGCAGTCGATTGCACACAGTGTTATTTTCAAAAAAATTGTGTGAAACGATTCTGTGCAACCGATTGCACAGTTACTGCAATCGATTGCACACTGTTACAGTAGCAAAAACAACATTTTAAAAGGCCAATTTCTTGTTCAAACTTTCCATCAAACACCTTATGATCATGGATCCAATTGAGCACGAAAATTCCATCAAATTATGAGAAAATAACACCATTGGAATCACAAAATAATGCTCAAAGAATCGAACCCAAAGATCAACAAGAGATCACATTGTGAAAGATGAATTATCCAACTTACCAAAGGTAGATCTAGAGAATTATCAAAATAACTTCAAGAATTTGCTTCAATTCAACCACAAGAATCAATTAACCAAGCTTGGATGTAGAGAATTGATGAAGAAAAAGTGTTTGGATGAAGGTTTAGCTCAAAGATTAGTAAGCTTCAATGCAAAGCTTACTAACTTTTTGAAAATGGAGCTTTGAGTGAATTTGGTAGATGGAGAGAATTGAGAGATTTTTTAGCAAGGTGGATTTGGCTATCAAAAGCTTGAAATTGAATGAAATGAGAGCTCTATTTATAGAGTTTTAGGATTGGGATTAGTGGTAATTTGGTAATTGATTCTTGGAGCCAAAATTTGAATTAATGATAACTCTTTCAAAAATTAGAGCCAAAATTTGAATTAATGATAATTCTTTCAAATATTAGAGCCAAAATTTGAATTAATGATAATTCTTTTTAAAAATGGAAGATTGGCACTAAAATTTGAATTAATGATACATCTTTCAAAAGTGAAGGAAAATTGGAGCCAAAATTTGACAAGTTTAAAATGCTGATTTTTTTTTTAAAATTTTCACGCTGTGCAATCGATTGCACTACAGTGCAAATCGATTGCACAGTGTATTTTTTTCAAAAATGGCACAAATGCACTATGTGCAATCGATTGCACCCTAAGAGCAATCGATTGCATCAGTGAAAAAAATGAATTTTTTAATTCTTTTTCTTTGAAAATAGAGATTTTAGGAAAATGATACCAGAAATTCTTATTTGTCAGATGCTTCGACTCGGTACCTACAAAACAAAAATATACAAAGACAAATACAAATATTTTTTTGTATTTTGATTAGAAGTTAGTCAACAACACATATACAAAACACACAACCAAGGTGCTTGGAGATTCCTCAAGAGCAAACTTAAAGATATGAGATAGAAAAAGAGGAAGAACCAACCCTAATGTGATCTTGTTATGATCGAGTTGATATGATATGATAGAGGAATCTTAGGGGCAAAAATTGGGGTACAATAGTATCATAACAGGTTTCTCATCTTCTTCGCTGTTTATTTCAGCAATAATGTCTTCTGAACAAAGCATCAAGGATCTCCAGGCACAAAATGCCCAATTTCAGCAAATGTTCGTAGCCTTGGCTAAGGGGAAGGAAGATCTGAAGGCCCTTATTTTGAAAGAGAAGAAGAAGAAGAAGACCGTTGGTGTCCTGAATTTGGGTAGAAGATTCAAGGGACCGCTGAAGCAACCGGTTGATCTGACCTCCTTATCCAAAGAAGGGGAGAATCAAGGGGGAGAGACAAGGGAGGAGGACCCTAGCCCTGAGGTTTCTGATAATGACACAAATTACAATAAAGAACAGTATCCTCCTGCTGAGGATAGATACAAACAGTTAGAGGATCGTCTGAGCGTAATGGAGATCCAAAGAATACCAGGGCTGGATTTTGAAGAGCTGGGTTTGGTATCTGGGGTAGTCATTCCACATAAGTTCAAGGCTCCGGTATTTATGAAGTATGATGGGGTGTCTTGTCCCAAGCTTCATATCTGTTCCTATGTGAGGAAGATTCAACCTCACATTGCTGATAGGAACTTGTGGATCCATTTCTTTTAGGATAGTTTGTCTGGGACTCAACTTGAGTGGTTCTACCAACTAGAGGGAACCAATGTCCGCAACTGGGAAGATCTGGCTACTTCTTTTTACAAGCAGTATCAATATAACACTGACCTTTCTCCTACACGTACTCAACTCCAGAGTATGTCCATGGGTGCAAGAGAAGGTTTCAAGGACTATGTGCAGAAGTGGAGAGATCTGGAAGGGAGAGTCCAACCACCTTTGTCTGATAGGGAGTTGGTTGACATGTTTCTTGGTACACTATCTGGTACATTCTTCAATCACTTGATTGGTAGTTCCTCAACTGGTTTCGTCGAGCTGATATTGATTGGAGAAAAGGTAGAAGCTGGGATCTGGAGCGGCAAGATACAGAAAGATACCTCGTCAAGTACAGTGAAGAAGTCGTTCACGGGTAAGAAGAAGGTCAATGCCATTTATAGCCCAAGAGGTCAGAGTAGAGTTGAACGCTGTCCAACGGTAGGGGCTGTGATGATACCTAGGCCTGCAGCTACTCAACAATGAAACAATCAGCAAAGGGTAGAAAGACCGTAAAGGCAGTTCACTCGGATTAATATGACACTGACTGAGGTTTTACCCCATCTGTTAAGATCCAACTCGGAAACCTTAAAGGAGGCTCCCAAGAATCCTAACACCACATCTCCTCGGTACAATCCAAACGCTCGGTGTGCTTACCATTCTGAGAGTCCTGGCCACGATACAAATGACTGTTGGGCTTTGAGGAATAAGGTACAAGATCTAATTGAAGCCAAGGAGATTGAGTTTGATGCTCCAGAGAAGCCTAATGTCATAACCACTCCTATGCCCAAGCACAACCGTGGTGTTAATTTCGTTCATACTGATCTGTTTGTTACCTCTGTTGAGGAGGTTTCCACTCCTCTCATGACTGTCAAGAAGAATTTATTGCTAGCCAGTTTATTTTCGGGATGTGGTGAAGGTTGCCACATGTGTTCATCTCTGCCCTCTGGTTGTTATTTGCTGAAAGTAGGTGTTCAACGCCTGATGGACGGTAGAGAGATTTTGTTTGAAAAGACTTCGATTCTGACTGTTCCACATGAAGATGTTACTATCATAACCATTTTCTCCAATCCTTCCAAGGTCTCCTCTAAAAGACCTGTTAGGATTACACCTGCTCCAAGAATTGCTCCGTTGATAATCACTTTTCCTGGTCCTGTACCATACTCCTCGGAAAAAGTTGTCCCTTGGAATTATGGTGCCGAAGTTTACTATCATGGCGTCAAACAGGATTTGAAGACTTAAGGGGCTGATCCCGATGTCAATAACATTGTCGGGACCATCAAAGTTACCCGAAGTGGAAGAGTTTTCTCTCTCGAGATCTCCCTGAAGATTGTTGTTAAGCCTATTATTATTCCATCTGTTGTTCCTACCGGTACTTCTGTTACTACTCATATTCTTACTCCAGTCGTTACCCCTGTCGATGAGTCATCTGGGACTCGGGGCAAAGAAACTATATGTGAACCTGCTCAGACGGAGGCACCTAGAAAAGTTGTTGTGGAATCCTCTAAGCAAGAAATGGAGGAAATTTTAAAAATAATCAAGAAGAGTGACTACAACGTGGTCGAGCAGCTGGGGCAGACCCTTTCGAAGATATCAATGTTGTCTCTATTGTTGTATTCCGAAGCCCATGCAAAGGCTTTGATTTCATTTCTCAAGACTGCGCATGTGCCACAAGAAACCTCCGCCGACCAGTTCAAGGACTGTGTGGCCAGTTTGACTGCTGACAATGAGTTGGATTTTTCAGATGCCAACTTAACACCAAAGGGGAGAAAGCATAATGATATTCTGCATGTCTCGATCAAATGCATGGGCACTACTATGGCTCATGTGTTGGTGGACACGGGATCATCATTGAATGTTCTTCCCAAGAAGACTCTTGATAGGCTAGATTGTGAAGGTTTGACCTTAAATCCCAATAACATTGTGGTGAGGGCTTTTGAAGGTTCAAAGAGAATGGTGCACGGGGAGGTAGACATCCCCGTCAAAGTGGGCTCCCAGACCTTTGAATCCACCTTCTACGTAACACCCCAATTCTACCCCAAGCAATTACACAAATAAATCAGAGTTATAGAATTTCAATCATATAAATGAATCGGGACGTCACAAATTCTTCTATCAAAATTCATTGCATTCATCATGGATATATAACAATTTTAAAACATCGGATGAACCATCAACATAACATCTTTACTCAAATAATTCAACATCTACGCAGCGGAATTCTCAATAACATCTTTAATAATAAAACAGCAACTTCGAAACAGCACATATTTAATAATGATCAACTTAAAGTTCAACAACTGAAAAATCAACAATCAAAACAGCAAGCGTTTATCCCCCCGAGTGTTACACATCAGATCAATGACACCGACTCGAACTACCGAAGGTATACAACCTTCACTCTTGATTACCTGCACGTTACCAACATAAGGGCAACACTCAAACAGAATAGGTGAGATATCTAACAATATAATAAAGCGCGTGATAATTAATATATTAAATTAGATCAATAACATCACCACTTCTCATCTCATAATCAACAATAATTACAACGCATTTACACATTCATCGACATCAAAATACACTTCTTTATACAATCATCTAATGTGACTCAATACTATGCAAATGCATGTGGTACCATTGGAGCAGAACTCCCATCTCAAAAATTTGCCAATTGATAGAGGCATCAACAAGGCATAGCCTTCATCTCAAAATTCGCCAATACAGGCCATCTCAACGAGCATAAGCTCCATCTCAAAAATGCAATGTATGCGACACAACCATGAATGTAATAACAACACCCAAGTTAACAACATCTCAAATTAACAACATCTCAAAAGCATCTCAAATTAACAACATCTCAAAAACATCTCAACGTCTCGTCATCAACATCTCATATCATCATAATAATTCATCAAACATCATTTATTTATTATAAATCATGAAACATCATTTATTTATTATAAATCATCAAACATCATTTATTAATAACTTCTCACTAATGACTCAGCTGTACATTAATTCCACAGTAATTCATACTGCTATTCTGTAACTCTTACGTCATTACCGTCACTATCTGTTGTACCCCAAAATTTTCCCTCTCATGTTTTCCAAAGTCTTCCCCCTACATGGTTGACCAGAAACCCTTGCCTAAGGAAAAAGAAAATTTTTGAGTGGTGCTTTAAGTACATTTCGATTGGCATTCTGAAAGACCCTTCGATTGGTGTTCTGAAGGAGCCTTTCGATTGACATTATGTCAAGGCTTTCGATTGGCAGTATGGATAAGCACTTCGATTGGCATTATGTCAAGGCTTTCGATGGGCATTCTGAAAGACCTTTCGATTGGCATTCTGAAAGACCATTCGATTGGCATTCTGAAAGACCCTTCGATTGGTATTCTGAAGGAGCCTTTCGATTGACATTATGGACAAGTACTTCGATTGGAATTATAACAGTGTCCTTCGATTGGAATTCCAAAAGGTCCATTCGAAGAAGCATTCAAAGGGTCCATTCGAAGAAGCTTTCGAAGAGCATTCGAAGGAGGCCATCAGCCCATTCGAAAGGGAGCATTTGAAGGCCCATTCGAAGGGTACATAAGAAGATGTTCGAAGGAGGCAGCTCAAGACCAATCGAAGAGCATGGCCTGGAGGCATTCGAAACTCAAACATGTCCAGGTTCATTCCAGATTCCAAAGAGACATGAATATTTCAAAAAAGGAAATAATTTAATGTGTCTGATTCTTGTCTCATGGCTTTAATGGCCTGTTTAATTGGCTGTCTCTTGCCGTTACTAGACCCCCACACTCCTATAAATACAGTGGCAAGCATACAGTGCAGAGGAGGAACAACACGAAAATTATACAAAAAACACAGAAGAAAAAAATAGAGAAAAGAAACAGGGAGGATTTGGGAGATACGCTGCCAAAGGTCATCAGCATTTTTAATCCAAGCCAAAGCATCCTTCAACAAAAGTATCCACGCCCAGAAATCCAGATCGAAGGTATTCATCCAGCCAGTACCCAAATCGAAGATCCAATCTGCTGGTAAGAGAGGGTAAATTGTCAAAACTGTTCATTTTACATAACATATACATATTTGTTATCCCATTCGATTTGCCATCCTAGACAGAATTCAAGGGCTTGGGTTTGGCCCCAGGTCATGTTCTTCGTTTGCTAACATTTGCTGCAGATTTGGCCTGGAAAGACTCAGCGCACGCAGGATCGAAGGGCCTGGGGTTCGATACCAGGCCCTGAGTTTTATTTTGCTAACATACTTTTGCAGGTATAACATCCCAGATCGAAGGAGACACCTTCTCTGGATCGAAGCTTCCCATTGTCCTCCTGGATCGAAGGAGGCATTTTTCCCAGGATCGAAAGGAAATCCCCTTCCCCGGATCAAAGGCTGTTCATGTCCACTTCCTGGCCCAATCGAAAGAACCATGACCCTTTGGATCGAAACTTCCCAGGCCTCCAGAATTATGCTTTTTTTATTTGCTGCTTGTTTCCTTCGTTTTTTATCCTTATTTTGACTATTTTATTCTTTTTTTTAATCAACATAAAATCAAAAACACAAAAACATTAGGCTAGCTTTTCCTATTAAATTAATTTTGTTAATTAATATTTTAATTATCTTAACGTTTTTTCCAAAACTAAAATTAAGTAGATTTAGATCATTTTCTCAGAATAAAATAAAACTCAAAAAATATTTTCTTTTTAATTAATTAATCATTAGTTAGTCTTAATTCCTAAATCAAAAATGACAAAAAAATATGCTTTGTTTAATAAAAAAAGGGTCAAAACCCAAGGACACTCCGATTCAATTTTTCTCGCGCGCATTTTATTTTTGATCCATATATTGTAACTGCCTACTGGGATGTAATAGTTTAATTAAGACTTTTACATTTTACTGCTTTTATTCCCCCAATTTTGGACATGTAAATAATCCTCCTCCCCGAAGCCTTGTAATAGCGTAGGATTTACAATTCCCGCACTTTAAATTCCTGTACATATATTAACTGTTTAGATGTATGCTAACTAGGATTGCATGACAACCTTTAACTTAAAATCAACAGTAGCTCACCATGACATGAAAAGATAATATAACTGAAAATTGACACACTTGCACATGCCACTCCTAGGGTACACCTCACTTGGTTGCCTCGAAAGTGGTCATTAAGTATAGGATGTTTTAGAGGTCGCCCTCCTGTCCAAAGATCATAAGTTGCCTCGAAACGGTTGCCTTGAATGAAAAATGATCTAAGACATTAGGGTTACCGCTAAGGCATCCTAACATTGCTTTAGTGACCACACGTCCCTTAAATCAAATTGACCTGAAAACTCCAACGACGGTGCTACCTACTCCTCAATAGTGGGATAGCATTGTCTAAAGGATGTTAGCACAGTTTAATTCCTTTTCGAGTAGGTAGAGGTTCTTAAAGTACTTGCTCCTTTTAAAAACAAAACAAACTTTTCGCACTTACACTCTCTTCAAAAACAAAACTCTTTTCAAAACCCACAAACACAAAGAAAAACAAACTTTTGAAAACATAGTGAGCAAGTACCTAAGAGCCCGTGGATAACCACAGATAGAAAGGGTGCTAACACCTTACCTTTCTATAATCTACCTCCCGAACCCGAGAAAAAATCTCGAAAATGAATTTTTCTGTGCTTTTGTCCTTTCCTTGTTGGATAAAATAAAAGACGGTGGAGACTCTTGCTTATCGCGACAATTTGCGAAAACAAACGCAAACGCGAACCAGCATTCCAAAACAGTCAGTTCTCATTCCCACCGATCACAGAACTGGCGACTCTGCTAGGGATTTAATTTAATAAGTGAGGTGTACCTTAGGATTAGATCACTTGTGTTTTCAATTGTATGCTTTGTATGCTTTAATTTTGTGGGCTTGTATCGGAGTTCTATAGATCCTAACCCAGATCTGGGGGTACCCTTTTTAGGTAAGTAACAATAAACTGTGAGAGATCTGTCCGGTGTAGACCGACACGGATGAAGCAGTAGCTACATTGGTGTGGCACCTTGGTCTGTACCGATATCCCTTGTGTTGGAACAAGGAGAATATGGGTCTTCTAAGGAGTCATTAAGCACCAACTGACCTTAGAACCTTAAATTGACCAACTTGGCCATAGAACAGTAGCAGTATGCTACACTCATTGAGACTAAACTCTCGCGATGATTCCGGCTGCAAGAAAAGGTTGCTAAACTGGAATTATGACCGATTGAGGGTAGTCAGTGATATTGAGATCCTCTAGAACCCGGTTACTATTTTTTAGGACAGGTCTTAACCAACTGAACTGAAAGAGGGTAATACCTAAACTCCATGCTAGCCTAAAATCTAAGGGTTCTTTGTGTGACTTGTGTGCTTTCAAACTTGAACTACTTGCACATTCTTGTTATCTGACAACATGAGTTCCCTGCAGGTTTTGTTTACAGTCTTTATCCAATAATTTGGACTTATTGCAGGGCTTACTTACATCACTTCACACTTTTGCTTAAACGCATAGCATACACGTCATAACATCGTACCTTAACATTTCCTTAACCATTTCAAGGATCTCAAAGGTTTGTGATGCAGGTCATGATGAACCAAATGTCTAGCAAGGGGCAAAGGGGATTTATTTTCCTCCAGCCAAGGTTGTTTGGAAATCAAAACATGATAACTTGAGTCAGGGGCTATGACCCACTCGATATGGTGAGCTTGACTCTTAAAGAAGGACTCTCAGCAACATGAAGTTCCTTCAATCAAGCTACCAGATTCAGATTCTAATAGTTTCTTGTTTACCCCGCGAGATCCTTGAAAACATTGCATACATATATCATACATATCATTGCATTACAGGTACCATTACAGGTTTCTCATCTTCTTCGCTGTTTATTTCAGCAATCATCATGTCTACTGAACCTTCCACTGAATAAGCTATCAAGGCCCTCCAGGCCCAGAATGCCCAATTTCAAGAGTTGGTCATGAGCCTAGCCTAGGGTCAGCAGGACTTGAAGACCCTGATTCTGAAAGAGAGGAAGAAGAAGAAGAAGAGGACCATCCTGTTCAACACCGGACGCAGGTTTGGAAATGGGCTGCAGAATGAAATTGATCTGACCACCTCACCTGGAGGGAAAGACAGTCCACAAGAGAGGAGGGCTCCTAGCCCTGAAGTCTCCGACAACGAGACGGACTATGATGAAGAACAATATCCTCCTGTTGAGGATAAGTACAAACAGCTGGAAGACCGTTTAAACGCTATGGAAGTACAGAAGGTGCCCGGTCTGGACTTCGGAGATCTAGGTCTATCATCTGGGGTGGTGATTCCCCATAAATTCATGGCACCTGCCTTTGCCAAGTATGACGGAGCTTCCTGTCCAAAGCTGCACCTCCGGTCATATGTGAGGAAGATCCAGCCTTACACTGCTGATAAGAATTTGTGGATCCATTTCTTTCAAGACAGTCTTTCAGGGACTCAGCTTGAGTGGTTTTATCAGCTGGACGGAGCCAGTATCCGCAGCTGGGAGGATTTGGCTACTGCGTTCTTTAAGCAGTATCAGTATAACTCCAACGTCGCTCCTACGCGTACCCAACTCCAGGGTATGTCAATAGGGACGGGTGAAGGATTTAAAGAGTATGCTAAAAAATGGAGAGACCTTGCTGGAAGGGTGCAACCACCTTTAGCTGATCGTGAACTTCTTGATATGTTTTTGGGGACCCTGTCTGGTCCATTCTTTAACCACTTGATCGGAAGCTCTTCAGCCGGGTTCATCGAGCTAATACTGACCAGCGAAAGGGTGAAGCTGACATCAAAAGTGGGAAGATTCAAGAAGCTACACCTTATGATGTTCAGAAAAAGCCCTACAATGGGAAGAAAGAGTCCAGTGCTGTCTACAGTTCAAAAAGACAGAATAGACCTGAACACCGCCAAGCTGTCAACGCGGTGGTTATTTCAAAACCTGCTGGTGCTCCTCAGCATCACAATCAACAAAGGGGCGAGAAACCTCGAAGGCAATACACTCGTCTCAGCATGACTTTGTCTCAGATATTGCCACAGTTGCTGGAGACCAATCTGGTGACTCTAAAAGAAGCTCCGAAGATTTTAAATACAACATCACCAAAGTATAACCCTAACGCCCGCTGCGCTTATCACTCTGATAGCCCGGGGCATAATACAGATGATTGTCGGGCTTTGAAGAACAAGGTGCAAGACTTAATTGATTCCAAGGAGATTGAGTTTGGTCCTCCGGAGACTCCAGCATAATCAATGCTCCTATGACGAATCATTGAAAGCTTTTGTTCATTTGAATTTTCAAGTTCTAATCTCTTTGTTATTCAAACAATTATCTATTAATGTCAAACTCTGTTTCATTAATGCATTGCATATGTTTGTCTTGAATTATTTCATTTTCATTACATTTAAACTATGCTTTTTACTCACTTTATGACATTCAACTCTTGCTAAAAGTTACAAGCCTTTAGAGGGAGGATGACGAAAATGATACCAAAGTCTCTACAGTATGCTTTTGAACAGACCCCGCTGACGATGTACAGGAATTGTTTCAAATCCTAAACAGTGGAGTTATAAGGAAGATAATCCCTAGTCAACCCCTTTGAGCCAAAGAAGTTGGAGTTTTTCTTTTCACAAATTGAAACCTTTAATTTAAACCTGGGGCAGGGTAGTCTCTCAGTTAATTCAAAAGATGCGCATTGAAGTCGCAAAACTCTCAGTTCATAATGCAACGAACGACATCAAAAGCAGTCCTCTAGAATCTAAAGATAATGGTGGTTCCTTATCTCATAGGCAGTCAACCTCTCAAGAGAGGAAAGCCCACTGAGCCAAAACCTATAAAGGAGGCTTAAGAAAGCCGGGGCATCCCGCTGACTGTAATCTCGAAAACAGAAACAATCAGGCAAAAGTTAGGGATAACAAATCAAAAGAACAAGGTCGCTACAAATCCTCAACAACATGAAAAATGTTGCAAAAATGACTGCCTTCCAACAAATTCAACTTATGTGAACCATCACAAAAAAAAAATGTCGTTTCAGACTCATTTGGAGTTCAAATGCATAATTAACTGAGCTTAGGATTGAAGAACATCACGAAGAGCGGGTGGATACAAATATACTTTGAGCCTTTATCCTTTGCTTCTTAAACCGTGAACCAAGCCACGTTACAACCCTTCAAAAGTCCTAATTGAAGCATGGGTTAGTTCGAAAGCATACTGTTACAAAAGGTATCCTGACTCCTGTAAGGCTTTACCCTAAATCTTGTGTTGAATTTGTCTTATAAAAAGTTTTCTGCTAAAAAACGCATTTTTCAAAACTTCGAGACAAGCATAAACTTTGCATTATTTGAATATCACTGTTTGCATTTGGCTATTTGTTTGACAGCGGAGAAATTCACACAACGAACATCCGATGAACGAAAGCCCTCTCAGTGAACAAAATCACTTCAAAAAGGATGACACTTCCATTGACAAATCTCCTATCAACAAGGGGGCATGACACGTCACTATCCAGCACACCTGGGGCAGTCAAGTCAAGATTCAAGGAGTCTCTCAAAGATGCCAAATAGCCAGGGGCAGATCTCCATCTGAATCACTTGGGGCATTGGACATGAATTCCAGCAACGAATCTTGCATGATCCAAACATCTTCTGGTAGTATGGCGACACAACACTACTGACAGTGACAACTCCCTACACTCTGAGAGCGTGGACATAGTCAAAAAGTACTACGCATAATCAAAGACCCGCTAGGTTGACTGGCCTAGGCACAAATAAGGGCTTCCCGGCAAACCAAAAGGGTTCGGGCAAAAAAATAAGGGATGAAAATGAAAAATCTGTACACCCGGCAAGTCGAAAACCTGAAAAGGCGGCTTGGGCAAAAAAGGGTATCCCGATGGACTGAAAACCCGAAAGGGCGGTCCAGGCAAAAATTAGGGATCAAAGCGTACGACTATGTCCCGTCATCTCGTCACTTACCTACCAGAAGAAGACTTGTCATTTCAATCAAAGGAGACCAAGCACCTCATAGGTGGGGATAATACTCGATCCACAGGGCCTCCACAGACACCTTCTCCCGCAGAAACTGGGGCAATAAGAATTGTCCAAGCTGTACAGTTTCTCTGTCCACCAGGTACCAAGGTAGATTCAGCTGAAGAATATGGCTAAGATACTTTCACTCCCCGCAGAGTAAGACAGTAATGATAGCTCTCTCAGCTGAGACTTGCAACTATGGACGAATCAGCAATACTCTCCCCAAGCAGAGTTAGTCTACCATCAGCCCTAAAAAGGTCGGGTATCCCCAGAAGGTCTTAATATTCCCCAGCGGAGTATAAGGATATTCCCCAGCAAGCATAAGAGCATCCCCGGCAGTCTTAATATTCCCCAACAGAATATAAGAATGTTTCCCGGAGGAATACAAGATACCCCCAGTGGAGTCATTTCCCCAGCGCATTCTAAAAAAGCTTCCCCAAAGGAGTTGAATCATCTTCCCTAGTAGATTCTGGAAGCTTGTCCCCTGCAGAATACAAATGCGTCTCCCCAGCCAAATTCAGAAGGTTATCCTCAGCAAGTTGCAACTGAAAGATCATCCCCAGCGAAGTTCTTTCTTTCCCCAAGCAGGACTTCTATCCTCAACAGATTCAATATCACCAGCAACGGTAATCCATCTCCAATGGAGTTCATCATTGAAATCCCAACAGAGCTTATCAATGGAATCCCCAGCGGAGTTATCGTTAAAATCATCAGCAGAACATCTCTCCCCCTACAGAGTATTTCCCCTCGGAGTAATCTCTTCATCATGTTTATTCCCCAATGGAGTTCTTTTCTCCTGCATGTTTATTCTCACAATCATCTTCGTTCATCATCCCCAGCGGAAACGAAGAACTCAACTCTATTCTCCAACAACTCCGGGATTTATTTTCCCCAGCTAAAACATCACATTTCCATACATCATGATACATGCATATACGCATCATACCATACAATCTCATTTATGTTGAGAACATCATTGCTTGATATATATCATGCATTGCATACGACTGACCTTTACCTTTCAGGAAAGATACAATTAAAGTTCTCAGCTACGTCGAAGACCTGACCAGTTCTTAAATCTCAATTGAATTATCCTCGGTTAAATTTCAGATAAGGTTCTCAATCTCAACAGTTTCCTCCGTGGACAAGTTCTATAACCTCAATGGTATACTCCCGGTGAGCACGAGACAGTTCCTATATCTTGATGAAGATGTTCTCCTCCGTCATAGTGTGGACAAGTTCTATAACCTCAACGATATACTCCCGGTGGGCACGAGACAGTTCCTAGATCTTGATGAAGATGTTTCCCTCCGTCATAGTGTGGACAAGTACTATGACCTCAACGGTATACTCCATTGAGCAAGAGACAGTTCAGATGCGACCCAAATATGGCTGACATTCTGATACTTATTCCAGATTCCTTCAAGAGACATTTCAGATACGACCCAAATATGGCTGACATTCTGATACTTATTCCAGATCCTTCTAGAGACAGTTCAGATGTGATCCAGATATGGCTGACATTCTGATACTTATTCCAGATCATTCAAAATACAGTCTAGATACGATCCAGATTCGGATGTCATTCTGTCACTCATTCAAATACACTCCAGATACGATCCAGATTCGGATGTCATTCTGTCACTCATTCAAATACAGTTCAGATACGATCCAGATTCGGATGTCATTCTGTCACTCATTCAAATACAGTCCAGATACGATCCAGATTCAGATGTCATTCTACCGCTCATTCAAAATACAGTCCAGATACGATCCAGATTCGGATGTCATTCTGTCACTCATTCAAATACAGTTCAGATACGATCCAGATTCGGATGTCATTCTGTCACTCTTTCAAATACAGTCCAGATACGATCCAGATTCGGATGTCATTCTGTCACTCATTCAAATACAGTCCAGATACGATCCAGATTCGGATGTCATTTTGTCACTCATTCAAAATACAATCCAGATACGATCCAGATTCGGATGTCATTCTGTCACTCATTCAAATACATTTCAGATACGATCCGGATTCGGATGTCATTCTGTCACTCAAGTACAGTCCAGATACGATCCAGATTCGGATGTCATTCTGTCACTCATTCAAGTACAGTCCAAATACGATCCAGATTCAGATGTCATTCTGTCACTCATTCAAGTTCAGTCCAGATACGATCCAGATTCAGATGTCATTCTGTCACTCATTCAAAATACAGTCCAGATACGATCCAGATTCAGATGTCATTCGGTCACTCATTCAAATACATTTCAGATACGATCCAGATTCAGATGTCATTCTATCACTCAAAATACATTTCAGATACGCTCCAGATGCAGACGCAATTCTGACAATCATCCAGTTCCAGCTTATAGATACAGTCCATCAATCACTTCTGGATGGCATCTTTAAGCCCATCTCCTACCAACAATCTCCAGATGGAATCTATAAGCCCATCCTCCTACCAACAATCTCCAAATGGCATCTGTAAGCCCATTCCCGACATCACATTGCTGATACTACACCATGCGAGTGCAAATTTATGGGCACTCTAGTGTTCAATTATCTTCCACCTTCGGATCACGAAAGGCTCGAAAGCCAATCTATATCCTCAGGCTTAAGAAAATTGAACAGGGGCAACTGTTGTACCCCAAAATTTGCCCTCTCATGTTTTCCAAAGTCTCCCCCCTACATGGTTGACCAGAAACCCTTGCCTAAGGAAAAAGAAAATTTTTGAGTGGTCCTTTAAGTACATTTCGATTGGCATTCTGAAGGAGCCTTTCGATTGGCATTATGTCAAGGCTTTCGATTGGTAGTATGGACAAGCACTTCGATTGACATTATGTCAAGGCTTTCGATGGGCATTCTGAAAGACCTTTCGATTGGCATTCTAAAGACCTTTCGATTGGCATTCTGAAAGACCCTTCGATTGGTATTCTGAAGGAGCCTTTCGATTGGCATTATGGACAAGTACTTTGATTGGCATTATAACAGTGTCCTTCGATTGGAATTCCAAAAGGTCCATTCGAAGAAGCATTCAAAGGGTCCATTCGAAGAAGCTTTCGAAGAGCATTCGAAGGAGGCCATCAGCCCATTCGAAATGGAGCATTCGGAGGAGGCCATCAGCCCATTCAAAAGGGAGCATTCGAAGGCCCATTCGAAGGGTACATAAGAAGATGTTCGAAGGAGGCAGCTCAAGACCAATCGAAGAGCATGGCCTGGAGGCATTCGAAACTCAAACATGTCCAGGTTCATTCCAGATTCCAAAGAGACATGAATATTTCAAAAAAGGAAATAATTTAATGTGTCTGATTCTTGTCTCATGGCTTTAATGGCCTGTTTAATTGGCTGTCCCTTGCCGTTACTAGACCCCCACACTCCTATAAATACAGTGGCAAGCATACAGTGCAGAGGAGGAACAACACGAAAATTATACAAAAAACACAGAAGAAAAAAATAGAGAAAAGAAACAGGGAGGATTTGGGAGATACGCTGCCAAAGGTCATCAGCATTTTTAATCCAAGCCAAAGCATCCTTCAACAAAAGTATCCACGCCCAGAAATCCAGATCGAAGGTATTCATCCAGCCAGTACCCAAATCGAAGATCCAATCTGCTGGTAAGAGAGGGTAAATTGTCAAAACTGTTCATTTTACATAACATATCCATATTTGTTATCCCATTCGATTTGCCATCCTAGACAGAATTCAAGGGCCTGGGTTTGGCCCCAGGTCATGCTCTTCGTTTGCTAACATTTGCTGCAGATTTGGCCTGGAAAGACTCAGCGCACGCAGGATCGAAGGGCATGGGGTTCGATACCAGGCCCTGAGTTTTATTTTGCTAACATACTTTTGCAGGTATAGCATCCCAGATCGAAGGAGACACCTTCTCTGGATCGAAGCTTCCCATTGTCCTCCTGGATCGAAGGAGGCATTTTTACCAGGATCGAAAGGAAATCCCCTTCCCTGGATCGAAGGCTGTTCATGCCCACTTCCTGGCCCAATCGAAAGAACCATGACCCTTTGGATCGAAACTTCCCAGGCCTCCAGAATTATGCTTTTTTTATTTGCTGCCTGTTTCCTTCGTTTATTATCCTTATTTTGACTATTTTATTCTTTTTTTTAATCAACATAAAATCAAAAACACAAAAACATTAGGCTAGATTTTCCTATTAAATTAATTTTGTTAATTAATCTTTTAATTATCTTAACGTTTTTTCCAAAACTAAAATTAAGTAGATTTAGATCATTTTCTCAGAATAAAATAAAACTCAAAAAATATTTTCTTTTTAATTAATTAATCATTAGGTAGTCTTAATTCCTAAATCAAAAATGACAAAAAAATATGCTTTGTTTAATAAAAAAAGGGTCAAAATCCAAGGACACTCCGATTCAATTTTTCTCGCGCGCATTTTATTTTTGATCCATATATTGTAACTGCCTACTGGGATGTAATAGTTTAATTAAGACTTTTACATTTTTACTGCTTTTATTCCCCCAATTTTGGACATGTAAATAATCCCCCTCCCCGAAGCCTTGTAATAGCGTAGGATTTACAATTCCCGCACTTTAAATTCCTGTACATATATTAACTGTTTAGATGTATGCTAACTAGGATTGCATGACAACCTTTAACTTAAAATCAACAGTAGCTCACCATGACATGCAAAGATAATATAACTGAAAATTGACACACTTGCACATGCCACTCCTAGGGTACACCTCACTTGGTTGCCTCGAAAGTGGTCATTAAGTATAGGATGTTTTAGAGGTCGCCCTCCTGTCCAAAGATCATAAGTTGCCTCGAAATGGTTGCCTCAAATGAAAAATGATCTAAGACATTAGGGTTACCGCTAAGGCGTCCTAACGTTGCTTTAGTGACCACACGTCCTTTAAATCGAATTGACCCGAAACTCCAACGACAGTGCTACCTACTCCTCAATAGTGGGATAGCATTGTCTAAAGGATGTTAGCACCGTTTAATTCCTTTTCGAGTAGGTAGAGGTTCTTAAAGTACTTGCTCCTTTTAAAAACAAAACAAACTTTTCGCACTTACACTCTCTTCAAAAACAAAACTCTTTTCAAAACCCACAAACACAAAGAAAAGCAAACTTTTGAAAACATAGTGAGCAAGTACCTAAGAGCCCGTGGATAACCACGGATAGAAAGGGTGCTAACACCTTCCCTTTCTATAATCTACCTCCCGAACCCGAGAAAAAAATCTCGAAAAGGAATTTTTCTGTGCTTTTGTCCTTTCCTTGTTGGATAAAATAAAAGACGGTGGCGACTCTTGCTTACCGCGACAATTTGCAAAAACAAACGCAAACGCGAACCAACATTCCAAAACAGTCAGTTCTCATTCCCACCGATCACACTATCCTACTGTTATAGTTCAAACAACAACTTCTAAGCATCTAAACTTCATCATTCTGTACAAAACTAGCGCAACGACCAGCTTAACTTCTGACCATCACAACCTCTGACAACACAACTTCTAACCAACACAACTTCTGACCAACACAACTTCTAACAACACAACTTCTGGCAACACAACTTCTGACCAACTCAACTTTTGACCAACACAGCTTCTGAAAACACAACTTCTGACCAACTCAACTTCTGACAACACAACTTCTGACCAATACAACTTCTGACCAATACAACTTCCGACCAATACAACTTCTGACAACCTAACTTCTAACCGACACAACTTCTACCATCAGAACTTCTACCTCTTACTAATCCAACACATCTTCTAACCAACATAGCTTCTAGCATCAGAACTTCTACTTCTTACTAATCCAACACATCTTCTAACCAACATAGCTTCTAGCATCAGAACTTCTACTTCTTACTAATCCAACATATCTTCTAACCAACATAGCTTCTAGCATCAGAACTTCTACTTCTTACTAATCCAACACAACTTCTAACCAACATAGTTTCTACTATCAGAACTTCTACTGTCTAATAATTCAACGCAACTTCTAACCAACATAGCTTCTAACATCAGAACTGCTACTTTTTATTAATCCTACTATTTTAATTCTTAGCCTGATATCAACCTAACTAAGAACAGTATGACTAACTCTTTCTCCAAATTAATTCATTATTCTAATACATCAGCGCTTAATATACTTCACGCATAGTCTGCATTTTTCTTCCCTGCATAATTCTGCGTTTTCTTCCCTGCATCTCACTACGGTTCCATAACTAAAGCCCTAAAAATTAATATAATCATGACAATTCATCACCCATAATCACCCTATAATACTACATCAATTAAACAACATCAAGACATCATTATTCATCCAAAATTCATCAATTCTCATCACACAACAATCATATATTTTCAATTCAAGAACAAGACATCAATCACCTCTAACCCCACATACCAATCATCATAAACCCAATTATAGAGTCAGAACCTCACCCTTACCTTGAATTGAAGGTCGCTCTATAATTTTCGGTTGAATTCTCGTTCTTTCCGTTTTTCCACTTTTCCAAGAGCTTGCATGTTCTCCTCTCAATCCTTATTCTTCTACTGCTTCTTTCTTTCTATTCTTTTCTAATGATAATAAAATAACCCTATTATTCTATTTATTCCCTATTGGGCTTAAAACTAATACACCCCCTTATTACTTCTATTCCTTCAAAATAGGCCCACATCAAATAATATTATACTTCTAATATTATTTCACCACTTAATAATATTATACCTCAAATATTATTTCTCCACATAATAAAATGATTAAATCCAATTAATTATAACACATCTTCACAAATATTCCAAAAAAATAATTTAATTAAATAATTAATTAAATTACAGGCGTTACATTCTACGTGATGGACGTCAAGCCATCTTATTCTTGTCTGTTGGGTCATCCTTGGATCCATGAAGCTAGGGCTGTTACTTCTGCGTTGAACCAAATGTTGAAGTATCCGGTGAAGATGAAGATTGTCACCGTGCATGGCGAAGAGGAGTACGTGGTAAGCCACCTGAACTCTTTCAGGTATGTGGAGATGGACGGGGAATTCATAGAGACTCCTTGTCAAAACTTTTAAGAGGTTCCCCAGATTATGGCATCAACCGAGGCCATCACTAGTGCGCCGAAGATCACCAAATCTTCTTTGAAGATGGCTTCTCTTAAGGACGCCAGAGCGGTAGTTGAGGAAGGTGGGTGTACCATTTTGGGACATCTCCCTGATTTTCCTCATAAAACTGACAAATTTGGTTTGGGCTTTACTTCAGGAGCTCAAAGGGTTGTTCGACGTGCTCGGGCTGGAGGACCTCCCCTACGCATCAGCAATCGTGGGGTCAACGCTATTGAAGAAAATGATGAGGATTCTGATATTGACAGCTGGATCTACCCTACTACTGTTGTACCCCAAAATTTTCCCTCCCATATTTGTCAAAATACTTCAAGTGAGATCTTCAAATTGCTCAAGGAAGTCCAAGGGTTGACCAGTCAAACCCTTTCCTAGGGCAGTCTACCTCAAATTAGGGTTTCAATTTGCATCAAGGTGTTTGAATCAAAAGGGTCCCAAATGCTCATCATTGTCCTAAAATGTTCTCAATATCATCCATGTCAAATTTCAAGCCTTGCAGAGGAAGTTTGCTCAGTCAATTGCTCAAAGGCCTGAAAATCGATTGTGCTAGGGCAAAAGTCAACTGTGGCCCACATACAGTCAAACCTCAAGATTTTTAGTCAACATTATAATTTTTAAGTATTATTCATCATTTTATCAAGGGTTGATCATGATTCCTCAAGGATTGCTCACAATTCATCAAAACCCAAAAGTTGCTAAATTAGGGTTTTACAAGAAAAAGTCAACTCAACTTTGACCAAGCATAACTTTCTCATAATTTATTAGAAATGACCAATCCAAAGCTCATTTTGAAGGGGATGTAATTACCTACAATTCATATTCTTCTCCCAAGTTCAAAATATGCACTCACAAGAAGATACAAATTTGGACATTATAGGTCATTTTGAAAAGTCAACAAAAACACCTTTTTTGTCAAAGATTCATACAAGGACATGGAAGACTCAATTGAGATGAGACCAAAAGGGTTGCTTATAGGACATCTTAAGCTTTCTAAAAAGTCCAAGAACACCTCTCTAGGGTCAAAATTGAAGGAGTTATGCATTGGCAAAGTTGACCTTTTTTGCAAAAATTGCCAAAAGTCAAATGTGGCTAAAATTGCATTTTTTGTCAAATGGGCCCAATTTTTTATGCTTGCATTAAGTTTGTAACATGACCCACGACCCATGATCCTTCCCGCCTGTCTTTATTTTATTTTTGTCATTTATTTGGATTTTATTTCAATTAAATTAAATAAAATCAAAATAAAATCATGAAAAATATCAAAACTAATCAAAGCTTGATATTTTGTGCATGTTTAGGCCTCTTATACAGCTGGAAGAAGATTCAAATAGTGTAAACTTCAAATGGACACAAAAAGATTGGATTTTCTCAATTTGGAAAGATTTGCATAAAGGATCAAATCTTGAATCAATGATCATTATTGGAGAAGATTTGAAACCAAATTGCATCCCTAATTCGTTCTAGGGTACATATAGAACAAGTGCAGATCAAATGAAAGAGGATTGGGGGCGTGCAAAGGTGAAACCAACTTTCAAAAAAATCAATAAAAGTTGCAAACTGTTTTCTCAGTTCCAGGCTTCCTCAAGCCTTTCCAGCCACATAAATCACTTCCTGGACGTTCTAGGATCCCATTCCAATCATTAGCAAGCATTTTCGTGCCCAGAAATACGCTGTAAGTATCCCACGACTTCCATATTTTTTTTAAATCGTATATCATAATCCTGGCATTCTTGGCATGATTTGTTTACATATTTTGAATCCTTGAATCATTTGCAAGCTAATGGTAATAGCCAATTGTATTTTTATTGGCTATACAGCAAGTTGCCATGTTTAGGGTTTTAGCTTCGTTTTTAGGGGTTTTGCTTGCAGGAACAATTAGCCATAGATAGTGGTACCATGATGCTTGTGGGGTTGTAACGAGTTGATTGGTACCACTGGTATTGATTTATCATGCGTACATAGAATTTTGGAGGATCACAGGGCTGTACCTACGCCCAGATAATCGTAGGTAAAAGTTGCTGAACTTTTAGCAACGGAGGGAGGAAGAAGAAGGGTTGCGTGGTAGGCAGTGACTGGCCCATTCAAAAATTCGCGCGTTTGTAATATATCATTTTGTTTTTCCAATATAATGTTTGCTTATTGATCTTTGTACAAAAGAACAAGCCAGCCCAGCTGGCAAGCGTGCAATGGACAGAAGCCAAAGGGCCTGGGTTCGATCCCCAGGTCCCCATATTATTTCATAATTTTGTTTCTTGCATAATCAGGCACATGTGCATACAAGGAGACCACTATGCGCCCTCAATGTCCAGCCAATTAGATCATCCACGTGTTAGATCCAAGGGTTCTCAATGAAGGTCTACCATGAACATCAGTCAAGCTAGCAGCATTGGATCTGGAAAGTCAACATGGACTAGGCGCATTTGGGCTTGAATTTGCAATTCAAACCCCCTTTTGCTTTAATACCAGGCCCATTCTAATTTCTTTTCTATTTTCTTTTCTTTTATTTAATTTATTTTGATTAATTTATTTTCTAATCACAAATTAAATTATTTTTTTGTACAAAATCATAAAATCAATTTCATCGAATTAGAATTTATGTTTTTATTTATTTTGTCAAAATTAATTTAATATTAGTTTAATTTAATTTTAGGGTAATTCTAACCTTTTGGTAAATAATTTAAAATCAATTAGAAAATTAGGTTTTGTTCTTGATTATATTTTTATTTCTTTTCATAAAATAACAAAAATATAAAAATAGGTCAAATTAATTATTTTTCTTAATTTAAATTAATTAGTAATTAGGTTTGTATTTATTCAATTAAAAACCTTATTTTCTCAAAATAACACAAAAAACCACAAAAATATGATTTTTCTTTCGATTAGGTTAGACGGGGTCAAAGCCCTAAATTTCTCTCGTTCTCGATTCGTCGCGCGCATTTATTATTTTTTACGATATTAATGTAACTGCCCATGGTAGGTAATAGTGTAGTTTTATTTCTCGCATTTTAATTTTCGCAAATATTAACTGTTAGATGTATGATAATAGGATTGCATGACAAGACTGTATGTAAATTTTAAAATGGTTAGCAAACCCTAAATGAGCAAAGATAATAACTTGTAATCAAATCACTCACACATGCGCACTCCTAGGGTATACTCTCACTTCGGTTGCCTTCGGTAAACGATCATTAAGTATAGGGTGTTTTAGTGGTCGCTCTCTTGTCTAAACAAAGATCAAAATGTCCCGTTCAGAAATGTTGCCTAGGAAATGTTGTCTCGAATATGATCTTAACACACTAGGGTTATTACTAAGACGTCCTAACATTGATTTAGTGATCGTACATCCCTTTCAAATTGACCCTTACAATTCCAATGACGGTGCTACCTACTCATTAATAGTGGGATAACATTGTCTAAAGGAAACAAGAACAGAAACATTCTTTTTTCGAGTAGGTAGATGCTAGTAGGTACTTGCTCAAAATAAACTTTTCCATACTTACACTCTTTTCAAACAAAGTTTTCAAAAACACTTCGTAACACTCTTGAGGACTGATACAAGGGTTAAAACGAAGTAAAACAAAAACTTTTTAAAACAAACACACACAAGCAACTTTTAAAATGATGAGCAAGTACCTAAGAGCCTGTGAAAAATCACAGATAGAAAGGGTGCTAATACCTTCCCTTTCTATAATCTATCCCCCGTGTTGTACCCCAAAATTTGCCCTCCCATTTCCTCAACATTTTCTCATCACAAGACCCTTGAAGCTCAAGATCAAATTAGGGTTTACTCTGCTCAAGACTCCTCCTTGCATTGTTGACCCAAATTAGGGTTTGAGTTTGCACAAAGATGTTTTGACCTAAAATGCCCAAAGTGACTTTCATGCTTTATGATGGACTCACAAGTTTATCCATACCAAGTTTCAAGCCTTGATTCCAATCTTTGCCCAGTCAATTGGGCAGTTGACCTAGAAATTAGCTGTATTGGGGAAAAAGTCAACTGTGGTCAATTGACAGTCAAAACTCATGATTTTTGACCCACATCAACATTATGAACTCATATGGACCATTTGATCAAGTTTGGATCACAATTCCATAAGAAATTTGATCAAATCACCAAAAGGGCAAAATGGTCATTTTTAGGGTTTTGCCCTAAACCATGAAAATATCCAAAATTAACCTTTTTTTTTATATTATTATTTCACTTGTAAATAAATAATCATACACTTACACAAATACATTTACACATACACTTATTCCTATACATTTGATACATATTATATTTGCGATTGATTCGATTTGGTTGTAAATATTGGGATACCATTCTCCTATTAAAGTCTCATCCCCATTTGAACATTTGTATCCCCATCCCCATGATTACTTTGTAATAATTTAGGACTTTAAATTCCGCATTTTAAAGCTTTCTAAATATACCATGATAGACTTAGGGTTTGTATGCAAAAATCAAATAACAAATAGCTTGACCTAATTCAAAGATAACAAAGCATGAAAATGGACAACACCAATCACACTTGCACCCCTAGGGTTACTCCACTTGTTGCCTTCAATAATGGGCCATGTTGCATGTTAAGTGTCCTTGGCAAAACAAAACAATTCAATTGATCATAGTCCCTCGATGACGCTTTCGAAAGTTGCCTAAAAATGATCAAGTCCCTTAAAGGAAAAGTTGCCAAAGACACTTGGCACCATTGCAATCATGGTCTAAACGATGACCCGCACCCGTCCCGTTAACACCCTAACACAAGATTGTCCACCAAATACAATGGTGGAACAAAATTGTTAAAAGGGTTAAAACATAGAAAAAAACCTTTGAGTAAATTTAGGGGTAGACAAAACTCTTAGTTACTTGATCAAACTTGCAAAAAACACACTTGCCTACTTTTCAAAACCACACTCCACAACACTTTCAAAACAACTTTCAAAAACATTGAAAACTTTTCAAAAAGACATACACCTTTGTATACATCCAAACATGGGTCATTACAAAGGTTGCCACCACATTGGCCTCTTTTCAAAACATTTTCAAACCCACACACACACAAAGCACCATTTCAAACAATTGAAAATCAAGGCAAGTTGATCTAAGCAAGTAACTAAGAGCCCATGGTTAACCATGGATAGAAAGGGTGCTAATACCTTCCCTTTCTATAATCTACTCCCCGAACCCAAGAAAACATCTCAAAGGTTTTTGCTGTGCTTTTTAACCTTTCCTTAGGGATAAAATAAAAAGTCGGTGTCGACTCTTACTCAACCGAAACATTTGCGAAAACAAACGTAAAACTCAAGTCAGTTCTCCCACCGTATCACAAAACTGGCGACTCTGCTGGGGAAAATTTAAAAGTGGAGTAACCTTAGGGCTTAGATCACCCTCTTGCATGACTATTTGTTTGCTTTGATTGCTTTATATCTTGGCTCTCTTGTTTGGGTTTGAAATCCTACACCCGGATTTGGGGAAACATTCATAGATAGCAATACGTTGTGGAAACTGTGCGGGGTATACCGACACGGTTGAAGCAATAGCTATATTAGTGCGACATATTTGTGAGTACTGGTAACCCTTGAGTTCAATCAAGGAGAGTACGGGGCCGCTGAGTGATGTCACTAAGCACTAATGACCTAGAACCTTACTTGACCATCTTGGCCTTTCATTAGGGGTAGTGAGATGACCGGCTTTGGTGCAGTCCGAAGTTGGTAGATACTCGATACTACACTCATTGAGGGTTGTTTTCTTGGAATATTTTGGTCGCTAGTTAAGTGGCTAAACCAAAACAATGAACATGGAAAACAATCCAGTGATATTGAGCTCCTTAGAACCCGGTTACTATTTATAGGACAGGTTTTTAAGCCAACTTCACTCAAGAGGGTACTTACCTATGAAACCCCATGCAAGCCTGAAACTAGGGTTTTGTGTGATTTGCTTGTACATATGTTTGTGCATACATCATGAGCATCATAAAGCATCATATGCATTCACTAACCATTTCAAGGGTTTAGATCTTCATCTTTGTTCTTGTTTTGTAGGTCATGGAAATTCTTCGCAGGAAAACTATCCAAGTCAACCTTGTGAGAATCCCTCCTCAACTCAAGGAGCTCACATCCAAAATTCCGGAAAGCTCTCCCTTCAGTGAAAGACATGGTAGACTGCTCAGCCTAGTCAACACCAACATTGAAGAGGACATGGTAAAGGTGTTGTTCCAGTTCTTTGACCCCCTTCACCACTGTTTCACTTTCCCCGACTACCAATTGGTGCCCACTTTGGAGGAATTTTCTCAACTCCTGAGAATTCCTATTCTTAATCAACTACCCTACAACGGTACAGAAAAAGAACCAAAGCCTGAAGATGTTGCTCAAGCATTACACTTGCAACCATCTGACATCAAGGGGCATTGGGAAACTAGAAGCGGTGTCAAAGGCTTCTTGGAAAAATTCTTGTTTGAGAAGGCACAAGAGTGTTGGAATTCATTGGACCTACAAGCCTTTGAAGAAATTGTGGAACTTCTCATTTATGGGTTGGTCTTGTTCCCAAATCCTGACCAGCTTATAGATGTCAACGCCGTCAAGATCTTCTTATCCAGGAATCCAATACCAACATTGCTTGGGGACATTCTTCACTCATTTTACACACTGTTGTACCCCAAAATTTGCCCTCCCATTTTCTCAACATTTTCTCATCACAAGGCCCTTGGAGCTCAAGATCCAGTTGGGGTTTCCTCTGCAAGACTTCTCCTAACACTGTTGACCCAAATTAGGGTTTGTGTTTGCACAAATATATTTTGACCTAAAGTACCTAAGTTGACTTTCATGCTTCATGTTGGACTCCCAAGTTTATCCATACCAAGTTTCAAGCCTTGATTCCAACCTTTGCCCAGTCAATTGGACAGTTGACCTAGAAATCAGCTGTATTGAGGAAAAAGTCAACTGTGGCCAATTGACAGTCAAACCTCATGAAAATTGACCCACATCAACATTATTAACTCATATGGACCATTTGATCAAGTTTGGATCACAATTCCACAAGAAATTTGATCAGATCACCAAAAGGGCAAAATGGTCATTTTTAGGGTTTTGACTGCACAAAGGCAATTTTTGACTGTTTGACCTAGACAATGGCAAACCAAACTCACATATGGACTCAAGGACCCCATGGAATTGTCTTGACATACTCAACAAGTTCAAAAGATCCCAAATGCACAAGATTGACAGTTGAATTTTCCAGTCAATTGATCAATTTTTGACTGTTTACTGAAAAGTCAAACTTTGACTTTTTGGTCAAAATCAAGTGTCAAGATTCATTTTTCATCAAAACATGCCAAATCATGAAACTTGTTCATCAAGAAATCCAAAATCACAAATTAGGGTTTGAAATGAAGAATTTTCATAACTTAGAATTTTTCTAAGTTATGAAAAACCCTAATTTTTTTCCTAACTTTGTCCCACTTTCTCATCAAGATGCATTAGGATTCAAGGAAAAGTCAAAACATGAAAGTTGTAGTCCATTGCAAAATCTACAACTTTGATTCACAAAGTTTCCTCAAAATAAGCTTGTAGCTCAAGTTATAATTTTTGGATTAAGGGTACAAAACCATTCTTAACTTAGAGAAATTTTGACCTATTTTAGGCAGGATTTTTGCCTAACTTCAAGACCACTTTTCACATGCTTCCACTTGGAATTTCAATTTGCATTACAAAGATGGATTGTAGTACACATTCCAAGCTTTCCAAAATGTCCAAGAACTCATCAAAAAACCTTATGGTTAGAGAGAATCGAATTTGGCAATATGGGAAAAACTCACTTTGTTTATGGCCAATTTACATGTTCATACACTTAGGCAATTTTGAACTCAGCTTGCATTCCTTGATTACAGGTCCTATATCCCATTTGCACTCATAAATTTAATGCAAACCCCTTGTGTTCAAGCCTTGCATTATGTGTTTAAGCATTACATGAAGGTTTAGTCTTAAAATAGAAAAAGCATTATATCCATTTTAGAAAAGTTGAACTTTATGTCAAAGTTGCAAATCAAGAAGTACAAGGCCATATCTTTGGGCACAAGTTCAGAAGCAAAACACACTGATCAAGGGGAAAGGTTGCAGCACAATAGAGGGGCCTGTACAAGTCTAAAACACAACTTGACATTTTGTTGCTTAGGGGAGAAGAAAACTTGCAAACTAAAGGACAACTCTCATTCCAGCAAGAGCAAGCTTAAGCAAAGTTGTTGTGCATATTCCAAACACTAACCCTGACCTGAAACACAAGCCAACCAAGTTCCAAACATCATCAAACACAGAATCACCATTAAACTGCACAAAAACAGGGCATTCTGCACTTGGACTTGGCTAGCTCATTTCCATCGTGCACCTTGGCCAAAAACACTTCAAACACCTCCCACACCATCCCTTGAAACTGTTCCAAGCCTTAAACACGACCTGTAACACCCCTAACCAACATCACCATTTTCACATTTTCTGTTTTGCAGTTGGAGTGCCATAACACGATTCACTTGGTTTCAAAGCAAACTAAAGGTTGGAATAGCATCCCTGGACCTCAAGCAAGCTGTACCAATCCTTACCTTACACTGAAAGCACCTCCATTGCCAGATACGATTCAAGCTGAACAGGTAAGTTCATGAACTCCTATCTCTCTATCCAGGCATATTTAGGTTTAGGTTTGTGAAGAAATTATGTTATATTCATGGCCCTGAATCTGCCCATATCATTACTTTTCATTTATGTTATGTGTACTTAGAGAATTTTGAGTCTGAACATTGAACAAAAACTAGGTCAGGAATTGGGGGAGAAGAAATTCTCTCTCATTTCTGAGAGTTAGATTGACTTCTTTATATGTCTAGAATCGTGGCTTCAAGCTCTACAGGTTTCATGTTGCAAGATTTGGCAAATGATCAAAGAATCAGGAGATAGGAAAACGCGTGCTGTTGTTGTTCAAGCAAGTTCAGAGGTTGAAGACAAAGTCTTCTTGGGCTGGGCCTGAGTTGACTTCTTATTTGCACCATGTTTTTACATTTGAACCCCCCTGGCCCATTTTGAGATATACTTGTTATTTTCCATTTTTTCTTTTTGATTTTGTTTCCATATTTTTATTTAAATCATAAAAAACATTAAAAACTTTTTTTCCATATTTTTTGCATTTATTTTGATATTTATTTGGCTTTAGTTAGTTTTGTAAATAAATAAATAAGTATACCTTTATTTAAAAATACAAAAATACTTTATTTCTTTTTATTTTGTTTTTTATTTTATGATATCTCCTGAAAACATATTATAATAAAAATATATATTTTTCTATAATATTAAATATGTTATTTTTGTACATATAATACATATTTAATAAATAAAGTAAAATACTTATACATATTTATTAGTATATCTAGGAAAAATATAAAAAAATAGTACATTGTATTTTTGTTAATATTTTGACCTCAAAAATAATTTTTTACAATATACCTTCTTTTATTTATTTTTATACATAATTATTAAATATTGCACATATTAAATAACACATACATTTTATTTAGCAAAATTAGGGCTTTTTGCCCTAAACACAAAACATATTTTAAAATTAACTTTTCTTTCATTTATTTCTTTTATTATTTTATTCGTGAATAAAAATATACACTTACACAAGAATACCTTCACATATACATTGTTCCATCCTTATACATCTTTACATTTATATTTGCGCAATTCAATTTGGTTGTAAATATTGGGTACTATCCTCCTATGAAGTCTCATTCCCATTTGAACATTTGTACCCCCATTCCCATGATCATTGTGTAATAACTTAGGACCTTTTGTTTTTCGCATTTAAAAGCTTTCTAATTATGCCATGTTATAATTAGGGTTTGTATGCAAATCAATTAACCAAAATTAGTTTGACCTAAAACCAAGATAAACAAGCATGAAAATGGACAACACTAATCACACTTGCACCCCTAGGGTATTCCACATGTTGCCTTCAATAATGGGCCATATTGCATGTTAGGTCTCTTTGGGCAAAACAACACAATTCAAATGATCATAGTCCCTCGATGACGCTTTCAAAAGTTGCCTAAAAATGATCAAGTCCCTTAAAAGAAATTGCCCAAAGATACTTGGCACCATTGCAATTATGGTCTAAACGATGACCCGCGCCCGTCCCTTTCACATCCTAACACAAGATTGTCCACCAAATACAATGGTGGAACAAAATTGTTAAAAGGGTTAAAACATAGCAAAGATCTTTGAGAAATGTAGGGTAGATAGCTTTTGGTTACTTGCCCCCTTGCAAAACAAAAACACTTGCCTATTTTTCAAAACCACACATCACTACACTTTCAAAACAACTTTCAAAAACATTGAAAACCTTTTCAAAAGACATACACCTTTGTATACATCCCAACATGGATCATTACAAAGGTTGCCACCACATTGGCCTCTTTTCAAAACATTTTTCAAACCCACACACAAAGAACCATTTCAAACAATTGAAAATTAAGGCAAGTTGATCTAAGCAAGTAACTAAGAGCCCATGGATAACCATGGATAGAAAGGGTGCTAATACCTTCCCTTTCTATAATATACTCCCCGAACCCAAGAAAACATCTCAAAGGTTTTTGCTGTGCTTTTTAGCCTTTCCTTAGGATAAAATAAAAAGTCGGTGGCGACTCTTGCTCAACCGAAACATTTGCGAAAACAAACGCAAAACCTCAAGTCAGTTCTCCCACCGTATCACAGAACTGGCGACTCTGCTGGGGACTCTTAAAAGTGGAGTAACCTTAGGGCTTAAATCATCTTTGTTTTCAATTGTTTGCTTTTATATTTGTGGGCTTTGCATCGGAGTTCATAGATCCTAACCCGGATCTGGGGAATACCTTTTTTTAGGTAGCATAATCTGTGAGGGACCTGTCCGGCGTAGACCGACATGGGTGAAGCAGTGGCTACGTTCGTGTGGCACCTTGGTCTGTACCGATATCCCTTGTGTTGCAACGAGGAGAATATGGGTCTTCTAAGGAGTCATTAAACACCAACCGACCTTAGAACCCTAAATTGACCCAACTTGGCCATATAACAGTAGCAGTATGCTACACTCATTGAGGCTAAACTCTCGCGATGGTTCTGGCTGCAAGAAAAGATTGCGATGCTGGAGTTATGACCGATTGAGGGTAGTCAATGATATTGAGATCCTCTAGAACCCGGTTACTTTTGATAGGACAGGTTCTAACCAACGAAACTAAAAGAGGGTAATACCTAAACTTCATGCTGGCCTGAAACCTAAGGGTTGTCTTGTGTGACTTGTGTGCCTTATCATGCTTGCCTGTGTGAATACTTGTGGTGTGCTTCATCATAGCATCATACCATCATACCATTGCATGCATCCTGTATAAGGACTAACCCATTTCAAAGACAAGAGGGTTTCATCTTTGCTCTGTTTTGTAGGACATCATGATGCTCGTGCGTAGGAATACTATCCGGCTCAATTTTGTTCAACCACCAACTTTGCTCAAGGATTTGGTTGATAGGATTCCAAACACTACTTCCTTCATCAAGAGGCATGGTTCTCTCCTTGGTTTGATCACTTCAAAGTGGGACCAACAACTGATAAGTGTCCTGACCCAGTTTTATGATCCTCTGTATCATTGCTTTACCTTTCAAGACTTCCAGCTGGTCCCTACCCTGGAAGAATTCTCTGATTTGCTTGGTATCCCTGTTTTGGAGCAAACTCCATTCACTGGTTGGGAGAAGACTCTTAAGCCTGAAGAGGTTGCTGCAGTCCTTCCCTTGACCAAAGAAGAGGTATTGGCTAACTGGGAAACTAGAAGTGGAGTTGAGGGCTTTTTGGTTAAGTTTCTGGTTGGCAAAGCTAATGGTTTCTGGAATGACTTAGACTTCAAGGCGTACGAAGACATTCTGGCTCTTTTAATCTATGGTCTGGTATTGTTTCCAAATCCTGACACCTTTATCAGTATCTATGCCATAAGGATCTTCATGTCTCGGAATCCTGTACCCACTCTTTTGGGTGATATCCTGCAACAACTCTATGCTCGTACTGCCCGAGGACGGGGAACTCCATGGTGTTGTGTTCCTTTGCTAGTGAGGTGGTTTATTTCGCACCTTCCTAAGTTCGTGCTGAAGAATGAAGAAGGAAAGGGTTGGGCTCATAGGTTAATGTCTCTCACTGATAATGACATCACTTGGACTCTCAGAGGTTTGGATGAGGTAACTGTTATTGACCGTTGCGGAGAATACCCTAATGTTCCATGGATTGGTACCCAAGGAGGAATCTCTTATAATCCATGTTTAGCTCTCCGTCAGTTTGGAAGAGCCAGAAGAGTAGGGCCTCATGAGATGTTGGTTCCTCACTTCCATTTTGAATTTCAGGTAGACAGTGACAAACTGCGCCATGGATTCATTAAGGCTTGGGACAGAATTCACAAAGCTGACCCACAAGAGTTGGGACCAAAGACTTCTCTACCATTGGAACCCTATTGCAGATGGGTCCGCATCCGTGCTCAGAAGTTAGGTATGCCATACAAAGCTGTCAGACCTATCATTCTTGAATCTCCTGATGAAGATGGGGTTCCTCCAACTGTCCTCCCTCCTCAGATACCCACTGATTTTGATACATTGAAGAGATCTTGGGCGCAGCTAAAGGAAGAACGGGATTTTTATCGGGAAAAGTTCAACGAACAGGAACGGAAGATCCAGAAGCTGACTAAGCAATTGGAGGAAGAGCGGATCCTGAATGACTATATCCATACTGAGAAGAGGAGGCCATGGGAGCACTGATGGGCTTTGAATGTTTCCTTTTTACAGCTTTTATTTCCTTTTCAGTATTTTCATTCCTGTAACGCCTAAGGGCAAGTTGTTGAACAATTTAAAGTTTGAATCTAATGAAGTGTGTTTCCCTTTTGTCTACAAAGTTGAATCTCGTTTGTCTTTGAAAACATAAAACATACGCATCTCATTGCATCATATGCATAACAGGTACCCTTTTTCCACAAGTTGCTTAATCTTCTTCGCTGTTTATTTGAACAATCACCATGAATCCTGAATCATCCAGTGAACAAGCTATCAAGGCCCTCCAGGCCCAGAACGCCCAGTTTCAAGAGATGGTCATGAGCTTAGCCCAAGGTCAACAAGAGTTGAAGGCTCTGCTCCTAAAGAAGAAGAAGAAGAAGAGGACTGCGTTGTTCAACACTGGATGCAGGTTTGGGAATACACTCCATAATGAGGCTGATCAAGCTACTTCCTCTGCAGAGAAAGACAGTCCCCAAGGGGGAAGGGCTCCTAGTCCTGCAGTCTCTGACAACGAGACGGATTACAATGATGAACAGTACCCTCCTGCTGTAGACAAATACAAACAACTAGAGGACCGTTTAAGTGCCATGGAGATTCAAAATGTGTCGGGGCTGGATTTCGGAGATTTAGGTTTATCTTCTGGGGTGGTGATCCCACACAAGTTCAAGGCGCCTGCCTTTGCAAAGTACGATGGGGCTTCCTGTCCTAAGCTGCATCTAAGATCATACGTAAGGAAGATCCAACCTTACACTGCAGACAAGAACCTTTGGATCCATTTCTTCCAAGATAGCCTTTCGGGGTCACAACTTGAGTGGTTCTATCAGCTGGATGGAACCAGTATCCGACATTGGGAGGATTTGGCTACCGCATTTTATAGACAGTATCAGTACAATTCTGACCTCGCTCCCACGCGTACCCAACTTCAGGGTATGTCACTGGGAACGGGCGAAGGATTCAAAGAATATGCGCAAAAGTGGAGAGACCTGGCTGGCAGGGTGCAGCCTCCTTTGACTGACCGTGAACTTGTTGACATGTTTCTAGGGACCTTGTCTGGTCCATTCTTCAATCATCTGATTGGTAATTCTTCTGCTGGGTTTACAGATTTGATCTTAACTGGTGAAAGGATAGAGGCCGGTATCAAGTCAGGAAAGATACAGAAAGGTGCCTCCGCGAGTACTGAGAAGAAGCCTTTCAAGAAGGAAGCTAGTGCTGTCTATGGTCCTAGAAGACAAGTTAAGCCAGAACGCCGCCAAGCCGTCAATGCATTGATAATTTCAAAGCCTGTTGCTGCTCCTCAGCAGTACAATCAACAAAGGGGCGAGAGGCCCAAAAGACAGTACACTCGGCTGAGTATGACCTTGTCACAAATCTTGCCGCAACTGCTGTCGACCAACTTGGTGACCGTCAGAGAGGCTCCGAAGGTCGTGAATACTGCATCTCCTAAGTATAATCCAAATGCCCGCTGTGCTTATCACTCCGATAGCCCGGGGCATTCTACTGATGATTGCTGGGCCCTGAGAAATAAGGTTCAAGACCTTATTGATGCGAAGGAAATACAGTTTGAGGCGCCTGAGAGGCCAAATGTTGTGACTGCTCATATGCCCCAGCATGGAGTAAATGCCGTTGAGGAAGACTTGTATGCTGTTTCGGTGAATGATGTTGCTACCCCTCTATTGACTGTTAAGAGGAACCTATTGCTAGCCGGTTTATTTCCGGGTTTTAGCAAGGGTTGCCTTCTGTGTGCTATTTCCCTTACTGGTTGTCCGTTGCTGAAGTCTGGCATCCAAAGCCTGATGGATAGCAAGGAAATTCTGTTCAAGAAAACCGCTGTTCCATTTGTTTCCGCTGAAGAAGTATCTGTCATCATAATTTTCAATAATCCTACCAAGGCTCCCCCGAGGAAGCCGGTCAAGATCATGTCTGTTGCACCCATCATTATTACTGTTCTGGGGCCCCTCCCCTATGAATCTGACAAGGCTGTCCCATGGCACTATGGGGCAGATGTGTATGTGCTTGGAGTGAAGCAGGAGTTCAACACCGGTACCAGTATCAGTAACATCACTGGTCCCGCCAAAGTTACTCGCAGTGGCAGGCTCTTCTCGCCTGACATTGCACCACCAGTTATCCGAAAACCTCTTATCATCACACCCGCAAGTGTGCATGTTTCCCTTCCAAATCAAGTTCCTGTGTCTACCCCTGCCGCCGAGTCCTCTGATGCTCGGGGCAAAGGGGTTGCTACCGATTTGCCTGCCCGGATGGAGGCACCGAAGACGACCGCTGTTGAAGCCTCCCAGCAAGATATGGAGGAGATCCTCAAGATTATTAAGAAAAGCGATTTCAACGTCGTAGAACAGTTGGGGCATACTCCCTCCAAGATCTCCATGCTATCATTGCTGCTATGCTCAGAGGCCCATGCCAAGGCCCTGATTTCATTTCTGAAAACGGCCCATGTGCCACAAGAGACATCTGCAGATCAATTCACTGACTGTGTGGCTAATTTGACCGCTGACAATGGTTTGGGTTTCTCGGATGCCGATCTGACCGCCAAGGGAAAAAACCACAATGATGCCCTGCATGTCTCCATAGAATGCATGGGCACTACTCTTACACACGTGTTGGTGGATACCGGTTCTTCCCTGAATGTATTGCCCAAGAAGGCCTTGGACCGGTTGGATTGTGAGGGCCTGGAATTGAAGCCTAGTAACATCATTGTTAGAGCCTTCGACGGTTCTAAGAGGATGGTGCATAGTGAGGTAGACATTCCTATTCGTGTGGGTTCCCAGGTCTTTGACTCAACATTCTATGTGATGGATATTCGTCCATCTTATTCCTGTTTGCTGGGTAGACCTTGGATTCACAAGGCTGGGGCTGTAACATCCACTCTACACCAGAAGCTCAAATACCCTGTCAAAGGGAAGATTGTTACTGTGCAGGGGGAGGAAGAATACATGGTTAGTCATTTGAATTCATTCCGGTATATTGAGATGGACGGGGAGTTTATTGAAACCCCCTTTCAACATTTTGAAGAGGTGCCCCAGACGTTGGCGTCAGCTGAAACTGTGATTGAAGACCCTCCTTTGAAGATGGCTTCCTTGAAGGATGCTCAGGCTGTAATTGAGAAAGGCGAGTGCGCAAACTGGGGTCGGCTTCCTGACTTCACTCCAAAGACTGACAAGTTTGGGCTGGGCTTCACTGCAGAGGCTCAGAGGGCTGTTCGCAAAGCAAGGATCGGAAAACCTCCGGTATTCATCACCAACCCAGGAGTGAATGCTATTGAGGATGACGTAGAGGAAGCGGAGTTTGACAGCTGGATCTACCCAACAACCAACCATGGACCAAGCAACTGGACGACAAAAGATTTTATACCTATTACTTTTGTCACTCAGTAATGAACTCTTTTGTTTTCAATTTGTAACAAACAATATGTTGAAACTTTTATGGCTCGGTGTCCTACCCGGGGCACCGTGGCTCCATTTGTGAGGGCTTTTTGTATGACATTTTCATATATCATTAATCAAAATATTGGACGTTTGTTGCATTTCAAATCTTGTGCTCTTTTTCTTTTCTTTGTTATATATTGCAAAACAGCTATATTTACACACACTCACTTATACAGGTTCCAATCCGCTCTGGATCTCACTGGTAACGACTCTGCTACTGCCAGTTATGACTTCGAAAATCTGATCAACTTAGCCGAAGACGAGGGTGAAGATGATTGCAAAGTGCCTGGTGAACTTGCAAGACTGCTACTCCAGGAAGAGAGGGCCATTCAGCCGCATGAAGAGCCAGTGGAAACAGTAAATCTGGGTACTGAGACAGATAGAAAGGAAGTCAAGATTGGTGCCGATCTGGAGCTCAGTGTGAAACAACGGTTGATCCAGATGTTGCACGATTACATGGAAATCTTTGCTTGGTCTTACGAAGACATGCCTGGTTTGGATGCCAACATTGTGGTTCACCATCTGCCTACCAAGGAAGACTGCCCTCCGGTAAAACAGAAGGTCCGCCGCATGCGCCCAGGATGCACAACGTCTTTTTACCTTGAGAAGTTTTTTGTAATATTTGGCCCATGGGGCATTTATGTACTGACAAATTTCTTCTTATTAATATGACGTGCGTTCTTTTTGTTTGCAACAATTTTGAATTTTCTAAATCCTTGAATGCATTGCATAAACAAACATATCATTCATCATGCGCATAAGCAGGTCTCCACACCAGGTTTCCTTATCTTTCTGCTGTTTATTTCAGTAAGATGGATCTCGAACAGACGGTCAAGGACTTACAGTCTCAAAACTCACAGTTTCAACATCTCCTGATGACCTTGGCCAAAGGTCAGGAAGATCTAAAGGCCCTACTTGGGAACAAAGAGCAAGTGAAAAAGAAGAAGAAAAGAGTCAGGGTGGCTACCCTGGGAAGAAGGTTTGAGGGTGAAGCCAGAAGAGTGCTTGAATTTCCCCCTACTTCTGAAGAGGGAACCAGTAAAGGGAATGCGGCTGCGGTACCTTCCGAATCCGAAGCTGAAGAAGGAGAGGCTGAAGAAGACGAAGACTACTCTGAGCAACAGTACCCGCCCGCCGATGATAAGTACAAAGGCTTGGAAGACAGGTTGGCAGCTATGGAGCTGCAGAGAGTTCCCGGCTTAGATTTCGAAGACTTGGGATTAGTTGCTGGAATTGTGATCCCCCCGAAGTTCAAAGTGCCAATTTTTGCAAGATATGATGGGCTGTCTTGCCCAAAAATGCATCTCAGATCATATGTAAGGAAGATCCAACCTTACACCGCAGACAAGAACCTTTGGATCCATTTCTTCCAAGATAGCCTTTCAGGGGCTCAACTCGAATGGTTCTATCAGCTGGATGGAGCCAGTATCCGAAACTGGGAGGACTTGGCTACTGCATTTTATAAACAGTATCAGTACAATTCTGACCTCGCTCTCACACGTACCCAACTCCAGGGTATGTCACTGGGGACGGGCGAAGGATTCAAGGAGTATGCGCAAAAGGTGAGGGACCTGGCTGGCAGGGTGCAGCCGCCGCTGACTGACCGTGAACTTGTTGACATGTTCCTGGGGACCCTGTCCGGTCCATTCTTCAACCATCTGATTGGTAATTCTTCTGCTGGGTTTACAGATTTGATCTTGACTGGTGAGAGAATAGAAGCTGGTATCAAGTCAGGGAAGATACAGAAAGGTACCTCCGCGAGTACTGAGAAGAAGCCCTTCAAGAAGGAAGCCAGTGCTGTTTATGGTCCCAGAAGACAAATTAAACCGGAACGCTGCCAAGCTGTCAACGCGTTGGTAATTTCAAAGCCTGCTGCTGCTCCTCAGCAGTTTAACCAACCAAGGGGTGAGAGACCCAAAAGGCAGTACACTCGGCTCAGTATGACCCTGTCTCAGATTTTGCCGCAACTACTGTCAACCAATCTGGTAACTGTCAAAGAAGCTCCGAAGGTAGTGAACACAGCTTCTCCAAAGTACAACCCCAACGCCCGTTGCGCTTATCACTCTGATAGCCCGTGGCATACTACGGACGATTGCTGGGCTCTGAGGAATAAGGTTCAGGACCTTATTGATGCTAAGGAAATACAGTTTGAGGCGCCTGAAAGGCCCAATGTTGTGACTGCTCCCATGCCCCAGCATGGAGTGAATGCTGTGGAAGAAGACCGGTATGTAGCCTCCGTGGAAGAGATTGTTACCCCGTTATTGACCGTCAAAAGGAACCTGTTGCTAGCCGGTTTATTTCTGGGATGTGGTAAAGGTTGCCTTCTGTGTGCTGTTTCACCTGTTGGTTGTCCTTTGCTGAAATCAGGTATCCAAAGCCTGATGGATAGCAAAGAAATCTTGTTCGAGAAGATTGTTGTTCCTGCTGTCCCTACTGAAGAAGTTTCCATTGTCACTATTTTCAACAACCCTCCTAAGGCTCCTTCAAAGAAGCCTGTCAAAATCATGTCCACTCAGAAGATTGCTCCTATCATCATCACTGTTCTTGGGCCTCTCCCTTATACATCCGACAAAGCTGTCCCATGGCACTATGGGGCAGATGTTTATGTTCTCGGAGTTAAACAAGAATTTGATACTAGTACCGGCGTCAGTAACATCACCGGGCCTGCCAAGGTTACTCGCAGTGGTCGGCTGTTTTCACCAGATATTGCGCCACCAGCTATTCAGAGACCTCTTGTCATCACACCTGCAAGTGTGCCTGTTCCACCTCTAGTTCCTGTTTCTACCCCTGCTGTCGAGTCATCTGACGCTCGGGGCAAAGGGATTACTACTGATTTGCCTGCCCGGACAGAGGCACCAAAGACAACCAATGTTGAAGCTTCCCAGCAAGAGATGGAAGAGATCCTCAAGATTATCAAGAAGAGTGATTTCAATGTAGTTGAGCAGTTGGGGCACACCCCATCAAAGATTTCTATGCTATCACTGTTGTTGTGTTCAGAGGCCCATGCCAAGGCCCTGATTTCCTTCCTGAAGACGGCCCATGTGCCACAAGAAACGTCTGCTGATCAATTTACTGATTGTGTGGCCAACTTGACTGCCGATAATGGTTTGGGCTTCTCTGACGCCGATCTGACTGCCAAAGGAAAGAACCATAACGACGCCCTGCATGTCTCCATTGAATGCAGGGGCACTACTCTTGCCCATGTGTTGGTAGACACCGGTTCTTCATTGAATGTATTACCCAAGAAGGCCCTAGACAGGTTGGATTGTGAGGGTCTGGAGCTCAAGCCCAGTAACATTGTTGTCCGAGCCTTTGACGGTTCGAAAAGGATGGTACATGGCGAAGTTGACATTCCAATCAGGGTTGGTTCTCAAGTTTTTGATTCTACTTTCTATGTGATGGATATCCGACCATCCTATTCTTGTTTGCTGGGTCACCCATGGATCCACAAGGCTGGAGCTGTGACCTCCACACTACATCAGAAGCTTAAGTACCCGGTCAGAGGGAAGATTGTTATAGTTCAAGGAGAAGAAGAATATATGGTCAGCCATCTTAACTCCTTCCGGTACATAGAAATGGATGGGGAGTTCATTGAGACCCCCTTTCAACACTTTGAAGAGGTGCCTCAGACACTGGCATTAGCTGAAACTGTGATTGAAGACCCTCCTTTGAAGATGGCTTCCTTAAAGGATGCCCGGGCTGTTATTGAGAAGGGTGAGTGCGCAAACTGGGGCCGACTTCCTGAATTTACTCCGAAGACTGACAAGTTTGGTTTGGGTTTCACTGCAGAGGCTCAGAAGGTTGTTCGTAAGGCAAGGATTGGAAGACCTCCTGTGTTCATCACCAACCCGGGAGTGAATGCTATTGAAGACGACGTGGAGGAATCTGAATTCGACAGCTGGATCTACCCAACAACCGACAGTGGACCAAGCAACTGGACTGCCAAAGACTTCATACCTATTACTTTTGTCACTCAGTAATGAACTCTTTTGTTTTCAATTTGTAACAAACAATATGTTGAAACTTTTATGGCTCGGTGTCCTACCCGGGGCACCGTGGCTTCATTTGTGAGGGCTTTTGTGTGTCATTTTCATATATCATCAATAAAAACATTGGACGTTTGTTGCATTTCAAAATCTTGCGCTCCTTTTCTTTCTTTATTATATATTGCAAAACAACTATATTTACACATACTCACTTATACAGGTTCCAATCCACTCTGGATCTCACTGGTAACAACTCTGCTACTGCCAGTTATGACTTCGAAAATCCGATCAACTTAGCCGAAGACGAAGGTGAAGATGATTGCGAAGTGCCTGGTGAACTTGCAAGACTGCTACTCCAGGAAGAGAGGGCTATTCAGCCACATGAAGAGCCAGTGGAAATGGTAAACCTGGGTACTGAGACAGACAAAAAGGAAGTCAAGATTGGTGCCAATCTAGAACTCAGTGTGAAACAACGGTTGATTCAGATGCTGCATGACTATGTGGAAATCTTTGCCTGGTCTTACGAAGACATGCCTGGGTTGGATACCGACATTGTGGTTCATCACCTGCCTACCAAGGAAGATTGCCCTCCGGTAAAACAGAAGGTTCGCCGTATGCGTCCAGAAATGTCCGAGAAAATCAAAGCTGAGGTTATGAAACAATTTGATGCCGGGTTTCTAGCAGTGACTTCTTACCCTCAATGGGTTGCCAACGTGGTTCCAGTTCCGAAGAAGGATGGTAAGGTCCGAATGTGTGTTGATTACAAGGATTTGAACAGGGCAAGCCCCAAGGATGATTTCCCTCTGCCTCATATCGACGTTCTGGTTGACAATACTGCTCAGCATAAGGTATTCTCCTTCATGGACGTCTTCTCCGGTTATAATCAGATCAAGATGGCTCCTGAAGACATGGAGAAGACCACTTTTGTTACTCAGTGGGGCACCTTTTGCTACAAGGTCATGCCTTTTGGGTTGAAAAATGCTGGGGCAACCTACCAACGTGCCATGGTTGCTTTATTTCATGACATGATCCATCACGAGATAGAAGTATACGTTGACGATATGATTGCAAGGTCTCAAACTGAGGAGGAACACCTTGACCATCTACGGAAGCTGTTTGACCGTCTGAAGTTGTACAAACTGAGGTTGAACCCAAACAAGTGCACCTTTGGGGTGAGATCTGGAAAATTGCTAGGCTTCGTCGTAAGCGACAAAGGCATTCAAGTGGACCCTGCCAAAGTGAAAGCCATACAAGAGATGCCAACTCCCAAGACAGAGAAAGAAGTCAGAGGCTTTCTAGGACGATTGAACTACATTGCCCGATTCATCTCACATCTCACTGCTACCTATGAACCAATCTTCAAGCTGCTGAAGAAAGATCAAGTAGTACATTGGAACGATGAATGCCACGCCGCTTTTGAAAAGATCAAAGAGTATCTCCAAGAACCACCCATTCTTATGCCACCGGTTGAAGGGAGACCTCTAATCTTATACTTGACAGTACTTGACAACTCAATGGGGTGTGTGCTGGGGCAGCATGACGAGTCTGGCCGAAAAGAACACGCCATTTATTACCTTAGCAAAAAGTTTACCGACTGTGAGACCCAGTACTCACTGCTCGAGAAAACTTGCTGCGCTTTGGTATGGGCTGCTCGCCGGCTGAGACAGTATATGTTGACTCACACTACTCTGTTGATTTCAAAAATGGATCCAATCAAGTACATATTCGAAAAGCCTGCTCTGTCTGGAAGAATAGCAAGATGGCAAATGATCTTGACGGAATACGACATCCAGTACACGACTCAAAAAGCAATCAAGGGAAGTGTATTGGTAGACCATTTGGCGCACCAGGCAGTGGACGATTACCAGTCGATGAACTTTGAATTTCCAGACGAGGATATCATGGTAGTAACTGATTGTGAAGTACCTGGACCGGATGAAGGACCTGAGGAAGGATCCCGATGGTCTATGCACTTTGACGAAGCCTCAAACGCTTTGGGTAACGGTATCGACGCTGTGATCATATCCCCTAAAGGCACTCATACTCCACTTACCGCCCGGTTATGTTTCAACTGCACCAATAACATGGCAGAGTATGAGGCATGTATCATGGGTCTTCAAGCTGCAATTGACTTAAGGATCAAGTTTCTGAGTGTCTTTGGAGATTCTGCTCTCGTGATCAATCAGGTCAAAGGCGAGTGGGATACGAAACACCCAAATCTTATTCCTTACAAGGAGTATGTGTTGACGTTGATTCCCCACTTCGAAGAGATAACTTTTGAACACTTCCCAAGAGAGGAGAATCAGTTAGCGGACGCGTTGGCTACGATGTCTTCCATGTTCAAAGTCAAATGGGACAACGAGGCTCCCCGGATCATTATCTGGAAGTTGGATGAACCTGCACATTGCTGCGATCTCGAGACCGAAGAGGTAACAGAAAAACCTTGGTATCATGAAGTGAAGAGGTACCTTGAAGCTCAAGAATATCCCGAAGGCGCATCTGTTAATGACAAGAAGTTCCTGAGAAGGTTCGCGGCGAAATTCTTCCTCAGCAATGGCATTCTCTACAAGCGAAACCATGATTCAACCTTACTGCATTGTGTGGATAAGACTGAAGCAGAAAAGATCATGGCAGAGCTACATGAAGGTACCTTCGGAACGCATTCCAGTGGACATACCATGGCAAAGAAGATCCTTCGGGCAGGATATTTCTGGTCCACAATGGAAGCCGACTGTTATCAGCATTCTCGAACTTGTCATAAATGCCAGATCTATGCTGATAAGGTGAACATTCCTCCGGTTCCTCTGAACGTCTTGACAGCACCTTGGCCTTTTGCAATGTGGGGCATTGATATGATCGGCGAAATCATACCTACGGCATCTAACGGGAATCACTTCATCTTGGTAGCGATTGATTACTTTACAAAGTGGGTTGAAGCAGCTTCCTACGCTAGCGTAACCAAGAACGTCGTGGCACGGTTCATTCGGCACAACCTGATCTGCCGCTACGGTGTACCTGAGAGGATCATTATGGATAATGGTACCAATCTTAACAACAAGATGATCATTGAGCTCTGCGAGCAATTCAAGATACAACACCACAACTCTTCTCCATACCGGCCGAAGATGAATGGGGCTGTAGAAGCAGCGAATAAGAACATCAAGAAGATTGTGCAGAAGATGACAGTGACTTACAAAGATTGGCACGAGATGTTACCGTTTGCTCTTCATGGGTACCGTACCTCAGCACGGACGTCAATAGGGGCAACTCCCTTTTCCTTGGTCTATGGCATGGAGGCAGTCTTGCCTATTGAAGTCCAGATACCCTCTCTCCGGATAATGAAGGATGCAGGTTTGAGCGAAGATGACTGGATCCAGACTCAGCTTGATCAATTAAACCTAATCGACAAAAAGAGACTCACTGCTATTTGTCATGGTCAGACGTACCAAAAACGGATGATCAGGGCATTTAACAAGAAGGTCAGACGACAAGAGTATCAAGTTGGAGACCTGGTAATCAAGCGCATCATTCTTCCTCAAAGTGATCCCAGGGGCAAATGGACCCCTATGTACGAAGGGCCATTTGTGGTTAAACATATCTTCTCAGGAGGAGCTATGATTCTAACCACCATGGATGGTGACGACCTTCCTCACCCCTCCAATGCAGACATAGTAAAAAGATACTACGCATGAACTAAAGACCCGCTAGGTTGACACACCTAGGCAAAAATAAGGGCTTCCCGGCGAACCAAAAGGGTTCGGGCAAAAATAAGGGATGAAATGAAAAAAAATTGTACACCCGGCAAGTCGAATACCTGAAAAGGCGGCTTGGGCAAAAATGGGTATCCCGGTGGACTGAAAACCCGAAAGGGAGGTCCAGGCAAAAGTTAGGGATAAAGCGTAATACTATGTCTCATTGGATCACTTCACATCCAGAATTCGGCATCAACTATCGGGCTCGGACGACACTAATCAATCAGCTTCATCTTCAGCTAAGCAGCAAAGTGATGAGACGCTTGAAGACATAAAGGCGATAGCAGAGTTGGAACCCAGTGGGATTATTTTTCACATAGCTGTTTTGTTTCATTTTCACAAAATTGTATAAACTCTATTTTGCTCGGCGGCATTCTCTTACTAGGACGTCAGCCTCCTGTACATAAAACGCCTATTTACAGGCAAACTTCAAAATCAATACAAGTTTCATTTTCCAGACAAATTGCCATTTGTTTTTCCTTTATCTGTTTTGTTTTGCAAAGAACGTCCAATGTTCATTTTTGATATATGCATTTGACATTAATTGCTAATCATGAATATTTGCATACGAAACAAAGGACTAATTACAGATGACATCAGAAACAGGGGCAATTAAGAATTGTCTAAGCGATCTAGTTGCTCTGTCCATCAAGGTACCAAGGTATGTTCGGATGAAGAACGTAACCAAAATACCTTCACTCCCCACAGAGTAAGACCAGATTTCAGCAATACTCTCCCCAGGAAGAGTTGGTCCCCCATCAGCCCTGAAAAGGCACAATATTCCCCTAGCAAGTCAACAATACTCTCCCCAAGCAGAGTTAGTCTACTGTCAGCCTTAAGGAAGTTGGGTATCCCCAGAAGATCTCAACGTTCCCCAGCGGAGTATAGACATTCCTCAGCAAGCATCCCCGACAGTCTTAATATAAGATTGTTCCCCGGCGGAATACCAGACACCCCAATGGAACCCCCTCCCCAGTACAATCTGAAAAGTTTCCCCAGGAAAGTTGAATCATCCTCCTCAGCAGATTCTGAAGCTTATCCTCAGTAGATTCTGGAAGCTTATCCTCTGCAGAGCACGAACGTCTCTCCCTGACTTTATTCAAAGGTTATTTCCCCACCAGGGTATAACTGGGTTATCCTCAGCTAATTACCACGGAAAGATCGTCCTCGGCGAAGTTCTTCCTAATCCCCAACGGAGTTCATCAAATTCCCCAACATAACATATCAGTGGAATCCCCAGCAGAGCTCTCATCAAAACCTCAGCGAAGTATCTCTTCCCACAAAGTAATACCCCGTAGAGTAATCTCTTCACCTATTTTATTCCCCTCAGAGTAATCTCTCCAACAAGTTTATCCCCCGAAGGAGTCATCTTCTCCTACCGGTTTATTCTTGCAACCATATTCCCCAGCGGAATCGAAGAACTCTACTCTTTAAAACATCAGCCCAGGATTCAACAAGTTCCCGGCACTCGTCAAGGATTTATTTTCCTAGACGAAAATACATTCATAAACATTTCACATTTCATACATCCTGCTTACATACATGATAAAGTGCATACAACACTATCTCGTTTTGAGCATCATGACATCATGCACTTCATACATCATGACATTGCATACAACTGATGCTTTGCCTTTTCAGGAAAAGGTCAATCCAAAGATGATTACTATCAACTGTCACAATTCCAGATTCGATTCTTGTATCTAGCCAGGGCACATCTGTGAGTGATTGATTGTAGATTCGATACCTGTATCTAGCCAGGGCATATCTGCATGAAGAGTTCGAAGATCAACCCCTGTAACAGGCCAGGAAATTATCTTTCATTCTCAGGTCAGAGGTTTACACCTGTATCCAGCCAGGAAAGCTATCTCTACCAACCTTTTGCAATTCCAGATTCGATACCTGTATCTAGCCAGGGCATATCTGTAGACGACTAATTCCATATTCGATTCCTGTATCTAGCCATGGCACATCTGTAGACGACTAATTCCAGATTCGATTCCTGTATCTAGCCAGGGCATATCTGTGAGTGATTTGATTGTGGATTCGATACCTGTATCTAGCCAGGGCACGTCTACATGAACAGTTTAGAGATTCGATACCTGTATCCAGCCAGGGCACGTCTGTAAACAACCTTTTGAAGTTCCGAATTCGATTCCTGTATCTAGCCAGGGCACATCTGTGAGCAACTAATTGTATATTCGATACCTGTATCTAGCCAGGGCATATCTGCATGAAGAGACTGAAGATCAACACCTATAGCAAGCCAGGAAACCATCTTTCTTTCTAAAGTATGCAAGTTCTCGCTAAGGAATCTCTTACGCGATCGACACCTCCAAATGGCATCTATAAGCCCATTCCCGACAAGTTTCTGTCACGTCTCCAGATGGCATCTATAAGCCCATCCTCCTATCCATCATCTCTCCAAATGGCATCTGTAATCCCATTTCCGCCATCACATTGCTGATACTCTACCATGCGAGTGAAAATTTCAGGGCACTCTAGTGTCCAATCTCCTTTTACCCTCGAGTCGCGAAAGGCAAACTTGCCAATCTAACTCTTCAGGTTCAAGAAGATTGAACAGGGGCAACTGTTGTACCCCAAAATTTTCCCTCCCATTTCCTCAACATTTTCTCATCACAAGACCCTTGAAGTTTCAAGCCTTGATTCCAATCTTTGCCCAGTCAATTGGGCAGTTGACCTAGAAATCAGCTGTATTGGGGAAAAAGTCAACTGTGGTCAATTGACAGTCAAAACTCATGATTTTTGACCCACATCAACATTATGAACTCATATGGACAATTTGATCAAGTTTGGATCACAATTCCACAAGAAATTTGATCAAATCACCAAAAGGGCAAAATGGTCATTTTTAGGGTTTTGCCCTAAACCATGAAAATATCCAAAATTAACCTTTTTTTTATTATTTCACTTGTAAATAAATAATCATACACTTACACAAATACATTTACACATACACTTATTCCTATACATTTGATACATATTATATTTGCGATTGATTCGATTTGGTTGTAAATATTGGGATACCATTCTCCTATTAAAGTCTCATCCCCATTTGAACATTTGTATCCCCATCCCCATGATTACTTTGTAATAATTTAGGACTTTAAATTCCGCATTTTAAAGCTTTCTAAATATACCATGATAGACTTAGGGTTTGTATGCAAAAATCAAATAACAAATAGCTTGACCTAATTCAAAGATAACAAAGCATGAAAATGGACAACACCAATCACACTTGCACCCCTAGGGTTAATCCACTTGTTGCCTTCAATAATGGGCCATGTTGCATGTTAAGTGTCCTTGGAAAAACAAAACAATTCAATTGATCATAGTCCCTCGATGACTGTGATACGGTGGGAGAACTGACTTGAGGTTTTGCGTTTGTATTCGCACTTGTTCGGTTGAGCAAGAGTCGCCACCGACTTTTTATTTTATCCTAAAGGAAAGGTTAAAAAAAGCACAGGAAAAACCTTTTAAGATGTTTCGTGGGTTCGGGGGGTAGATTATGAAAAGGGAAGGTATTAGCACCCTTTTCATCCATGGTTATCCATGGGCTCTTAGTTACTTGGTTTTTTTTTTTTAGATCACTTGCCTTGATTTTCGATTGCTTGAAATTATGGTGTATGTGTGTGCTTTGAAAAATGTTTTTGAAGAGATGCCTTGTTTTAGGCAACCAATGTATTTGACTCGTGTTTGAGTGATTTACAAAAGTGTGTATCTTTTCGAAAAGATGTTTCAAATGTTTTTGAGAGTTTGTTTTGAAAGTGTTTGTGAAGTGTGGTTTTTTTTGAAAAGGAGGCAAGTGTTTTTGCAAGTTGATCTCAAGTAACTAAGAGTTTTGTCTACCCCTATTGTACTCAAAGGTTTTCTCTATGTTTTCAACCCTTTTTAACAATTTTGTTCCACCATTGAATTTGATGGACAATCTTGCGTTTAAGATGTTTAACGGGACGGGCGCGGGTCATTGTATGGACCATGAATGCAATGGTGCCAAGTGTCTTTTGGCAATTTTACTTGAAGGGACTTGATCATTCCGTTTTAGGCAACTTTCGAAAGCGTCATCGAGGGACTTATGATCATTTGATTGTTTTGCCAAAGAAACTCGACGTGCAAGCATGGCCCATTTTGGAAGGCAACATGTGGGATTTACCCTAGGGGGTGCAAGTGTGATTGTGTATTGATTTCATGTATTTGTCTTGTATTAGGTTGTCTAGCGTTCGATTTTATGTACATACAAACCCTAGGTCTAACCATGGTATAATTCGAAAGTGGTAAATTGCAAGAATTTAAAGTCTATGCTATTACAAATAGTATCCGGGAGTGGGGGTAAAAATTCACAAATGGGGATGAGACTTTAGGAATGTAGTGTCCAATAATTTACAACCAAATCGAATTGCGACCAAAATGTAATAAGTATTAAATGTATAGCAATGTATAGCAAATGTATATTGTCAAATGTAAAGTGTATTGTGTAGGTGTACGTGTACGTATATGAGAATTGTTTACAAGTTAGGAAAATGTAAATTTTAATGCGAAGATTAAGTATTGTTAACTTAAATGAAAAGCAAAAGATGTTTATTTATTTAATCTTTGTAATCTTGCATTTTTTTCAATATGTACAAAAAGAATATTTTGATTAAAAGAAAGAAAAAATGTTTTAAATTTTAATTATATTATGTATATTAAAAAAAAGTATGTTAATTGATTATGTACAAATAATATTTTTAAGAAAAAGACAATGTTCTAACTTAAAGAAAAAATTATGTATTGACCCATTTATGTACAAATAAAAATATTTTAATTAGAGACAAGAAAATGTTTTAAGACAAAGTATTTCTCATGGATTAATATATGTTAATTAGTGATTTGTGTATAAAGGGATTTTTATATATATAAAAGAAAATTAAAATAAGAATCTATTAATCTAATTAGCCCTAAAGTTCATGTAAAGAAAGTTTTGTATAAAAAAGAATTAAGGTAATTTTATTTATAAATAAGATTAGGTTAGTTTAAAATTGTAGAAAAAGAGATAAGTAAAAAAATAGTTTAAGAATTAAATGGGTCTAAAGAGGTTTAAGGCCCAAATGGATTAATCAGAATGATAGAGAAAAGGGGGGTGTATGCTAAAAAAAATGGGCTCAGGCATTGTAACGGGCAAGGCCCAAGCTTTGTGACAAGTTTTGTTTTAGGGTTCTTGAATTTTCGTTTCACTTGGACTTAGGGTTACAGTTACAGAAGCGGCGCCGTTCTTCGTTTTCACTTCGCTTTGGTCGTTCTCTTCCTCTTTCCATCCAGAAACTGAACCACTTCCTTCGCCTAAGGCCACCAACGCCACCTCTCATCCTTCTCCTCGCATTTGCTCAAGCAACGGTAAAAAGGGTAAGACTTTTGTTCCAACGCATCCTTTGAGGGTTTCACGTTTTACGCATGTTTTGATTCTTATATGTTCTGATTTTGTTTATGGTTTACGCAAGATTTTGAAATGAGGGAAAGGAAGTACTACCTGTCGGAGACGGAGAAGGAGGAGATTAGGAGGCGTTCGGAGGTTTGCCGGTGGGGGGATGCGCGATGAGAGCTCGCTTGCTTTTGTTGGAACTTGGTACTCTGTACTTTTCTTTAGGTTTTATGATGCATTCTGAAAAACCTAATTTGATGTCATTTCTTTTCTTCTTCTTGCTTTGCTGCCTTCTGTATGCTTGTGTTGCCTTCTGTATGCTTGTGTTGCCTGTTGAAATGCCTGTGATGAGGGTTCTCTGAGGCTTTGAGTTGCCTTTGAATATGTTTTCCTCTCTTCTTTCTACCTCACTTATGTTGCCTTTTGGAATGCTTGTTGTATGCTGAGATTTTGAATTTGTTAACCCAATGATGAACCCTAGGTTCTGAGGGCCTCAATGCTGGACTTTGAGTTGTCTCTTTTGAAAAGCTTCTATTTGTTTTGAATCTGTATGCTTATGAGATATGTGCCCAGTGATGATGTTTTCTGAGGGCTTTGATGGGTGGCCTTGAATGCTTTGTTTGGAAGGTTTGAAATGCCCAGGTTTTTGTTGCAGCAGGGGTTTTTCTGGTTTATGCTGTTGGTTTTTTGCAACTGGTAAGGCTGGACAGTTCAGGTTTTGGCTTGCTGGCTTGTTGAGGCTATGGCTTTGAGGCTCACGCTACTGTTTGTATTTTTTTTTGCTTTTCTGCATGAGTTGAATGGTAAGGCTTTTGGTTGAGGCTTTGAACAGGTTATGGTTGTTGCTTAGGCTTGCAAGCTTGGCCTTTTGGTGAGTTTATAGGTTAAAGGCTTTTGGCTTATTGAGTTTATGTTTTGGTTTGACAGGGTATACTGGTTTTGGGAACTGGTTTTCTAGTTTATGCAGGTTCAGGGCTTTGGTGGCTTGCTTCAGGCAGGTTATGGCCTTACTGGTTTTTTAGGCTTCAGGCAGGTTGGGTCTGGAGGGTTTTGACAGGTTGCTCTTGCAAAATTTTTAAGCTTGCAGGTTTCAAGCTTTTGCTGGTTTAAGGCTGGAAGGTCCTTTGACAGTTTGTGGTTATCTCTGTTTTATATCTCTCTTGATATGCTGTCTCTTGATATCTTATGCTGCCCTCTTTTTTGATGGGAGGCAGTTCTGTATATCCCTTTTTCCTGACTGTGATAGATGTTTTATATATTTTATGCCTAAAGCCAAACCTGTAAGCCTAACCACTTTTCTCTCTTCTTCTTTCTCTCTCCAGTACAACTTTTTGTATTTTAAAATGTTTATGCTTGTACTTTTACTGAAAGGGCAGCACTGGGAAATGATGAAAATGAACTATGTTTGCTTGCACATGTGGTTTAACTCTGCATATTTGTCTTCTCTTTTCCATACTTTGTGCTGCATCTCGTACCTTTTGATACTTTGATATCTTTGACAGCTTTTTGGATAATTTGTGACTTTAGTTAGGCCATTCTGTTTGCCTTTGGACTCTGTAGTTTGATTTGGACTTGGACTTTGCATCATGCTGTTTGAGACTTGAACTATGCAGTTTGACAATTTTGACTTGTGAATTTCAACTTTGTGCATTCATGATTAGCAAACAAATATTCATCCCTCTTTGTGAACCGGGAGAAATCCCGTGATTTGCAGAGAGGGCTAACTGATTCCAGTCAGTTGCCCTTAATGATGAACTTTTTATCTGTCTGTCTTTTATTTATTTATCTGCTTCTAACTTTTCTTCTTTTCTTTTGCAGATAAAAAATGAATGGAGAGGATTTAGCAACAGATGAAGAATTGAAGATTTTAGAAAAAATTAGGATAGTCTTACTTAGATTTAAATTACTGTAAAATCATTATTGTAAACAATTTGTAAACAAAACAATTGTACAAATAATTTAAAAATAAATAAAAAGTTTTTTTTATCCAATTAATTCTTTTCCTCTTTTTAATTGTTCGTTTTATTATTTATAATTCTTTAATTATAATAATTGAAAATAAATTCCAATCATTTAATCTTAGAATAATAAATAATTAAATAAATATTGCTTCAGTATTGATCAATTAAACCTGGCGTTTCCAACATCCAAAGCAAAACAACAGTTAATCACAGCAATTGCCCAGACGTTTTTTCCTTTTACTGACTTTAACCAAACATTGAAAATTCAAACCCAACGCATCCTTTCACTGATTTAGTCAAACCATGCGAATTCAATCCAAATGCATTCTTTTACTGATTTAATCACACAATGCGAACTCAACCCGAATGTTTCAATCCACATCTCAGCATAACTTGAAAAGCACTGTAAAATTTAAATCTTTCTGAGAACGCGCGCGCAAAAAACCCTAATTCCCGATCAAATGCCAAAGAAGCGTTCGCCTGATCAAAGTTGAGCCAAAATCAACCAAACCTTAAACAAATTGTTTGAATTGTTCCAGAGCCATGAAAATCAATGAAAACCCTAATTTTGTCTGACTGACGAGAAAAGTCTGTTTGACCGGTTCTTGAGCCAATCTGAAAAATCAGGAAAAGCCTGAAGTTGTGATTTCTTGTGGAAAAAATACGAGGGCAAATTTTGGGGTACAACAATGACGCTTTCGAAATTTGCCTAAAAATGATCAAGTCCCTTAAAGGAAAAGTTGCCAAAGACACTTGGCACCATTGCAATCATGGTCTAAACGATGACCCGCGCCCGTCCTGTTAACATCCTAACACAAGATTGTCCACCAAATACAATGGTGGAACAAAATTGTTAAAAGGGTTAAAACATAGAAAAAAACCTTTGAGTAAATTTAGGGGTAGACAAAACTCTTAGTTACTTGATCAAACTTGCAAAAAACACACTTGCCTACTTTTCAAAACCACACTCCACAACACTTTCAAAACAACTTTCAAAAACATTGAAAACTTTTCAAAAAGACATACACCTTTGTATACATCCAAACATGGGTCATTACAAAGGTTGCCACCACATTGGCCTCTTTTCAAAACATTTTCAAACCCACACACACAAAGCACCATTTCGAACAATTGAAAATCAAGGCAAGTTGATCTAAGCAAGTAACTAAGAGCCCATGGATAACCATGGATAGAAAGGGTGTTAATACCTTCCCTTTCTATAATCTACTCCCCGAACCCAAGAAAACATCTCAAAGGTTTTTGCTGTGCTTTTTAACCTTTCCTTAGGGATAAAATAAAAAGTCGGTGGCGACTCTTGCTCAACCGAAACATTTGCGAAAACAAACGCAAAACTCAAGTCAGTTCTCCCACCGTATCACACCCCGTACTCAAAATCTCGAAAAAATGAATTTTTCTGTGCTTTTTCCCTTTCCAGTTGGATAAAATAAAAGTCGGTGGGGACTCTTGCTTACCGCGACATTTTTCAAACACAAACGCAAAACGCAAACCAGCATTTTCCTAAAATAGTCAGTTCTGCCACCGTATCACAGAACTGGCGACTCTGCTGGGGAAAAAAAGTGGGGTATACCTTAGGATCTAGCTCATCATAAATTGCTTCTCTTGTTTGTTTTGGTTGCTTTACTTTTAAGGGTTTTGTTTGGCAGTTACTATAGATCCTAACCCGGATATGGGGACACATTTTAGGTAAGTAGCAATAAACTGTGAGGGAACTGTACGGCGTAGACCGATACGGTTGAAGCAGTAGCTATGTTGATGTGGCACATTGGTTGGTACCGGTATCCCTTGTGGAGAAATGAGGAGAATACGGGTCCGCTGCATGGTGTCGTTAAGCATCAACTGACCTTAGAACCTTTAATCGACCAACTTGGCCATTAGAAAGTAGTGAGATAGCCGGCCTCAGTATAAAGCTGAGAACTGGTTGATACTCGATGCTACACTCATTGAGACCATACTCTCGAGATAGTTCCGGCCGCAAGAAAAGATTGCGTGAGCTGAAACCATGACCGATGGAGGATGGTAAGTGATATTGAGAACCTCTAGAACCCGGTTACTTTTGCTAGGACAGGTTGAAACCAACTGAACTTCAAGAGGGTAATACCTTTGACTCCATGCAAGCCTTAAACTTAAGGGCTTTTGTGTGACTTGTCTGCCTTTACCATGTCTGTTATCTACTATACCTGTTGTTTGTTTTACCATGACATCATGCATCATAACATAGCATGCATACTTCATTACACTAACCATTTCAAAGACCGAGGGGATTTATCTTTGTTCTATTTTGCAGATTATGGCTTCCATGCGCAGAAATACCATCCGCGTTAACTTTGTGCAAATACCTGCTCAACTTAAAGATTTAGCCTCGAGAGTTTTTGATACTTCTTCATTCATTAGGAGACATGGTCAGCTTCTTAGCTTGGTTACCTCAAAGCTTGATGAGCAGATGATGAGTGTGCTTGTCCAGTTCTTCGATCCTGTGCATTATTGCTTTACCTTTCCGGATTATCAGCTGGTTCCCACTTTGGAAGAGTTTTCTCACTTATTGGGCATATCCATCCTTGAGCAGATGCCCTTCACATGTATGGAAGAGACTCATAGACCAGAAGACATTGCCTCAGCTCTGCATCTGAAATGGGCTGATGTAGTATCTAATTGGGAAACACGAAGCGGGGTTAAAGGTTTCTTAGCCAAGTTTATGATAGATCAAGCTCAGCTATTCTGGGATAGTTTGGATTTTCAGGCTTTCGAAGACATCTTGGCTCTCCTTATCTATGGTTTGGTTCTCTTCCCGAATCCAGATTCTTTTGTGGATGTAAATGCTATCAAGATTTTCCTTTCTCGCAATCCTGTGCCTACTCTATTGGGTGATATCTTGCATGCCCTCTACACTCGTACTGTGCAAAGAAGAGGGACCCTTATGTGTTGTATGTCGTTGCTATCGAGGTGGTTATTTCACACCTCTCTAAGTCCGTGCTGAAGAACGAAGAAGGCTTGGGTTGGTCCTACAGAATAATGTCACTTGCCCATACAAACATTCTTTGGAGTTCCCGGGTTATGGAGGACATTGCAGTCATTGATCGGTGTGGGGGATATCCTAATGTCCCATTGCTTGGAATCAGAGGAGGTATAACCTACAGTCCTTGTTTAGCTTTGCGACAATTTGGTCGTGCTCAGAGAGACGGTCCCCATGAGCTACTTCTTGAGGATATTGCCTTTGACTACAAGGAAGACATTAAGGAGCATCACCGAAGGTTCATACGAGCTTGGGGCATGGTGAACAGATCTGACCCCCAAGAGTTGGGACCAAAGACTTTTCTTCCTATGCAGCCTTATCTCCAATGGGTTCGAGCTCGTGCTCAGAAGCTTGGGATGCCTTATGAAGCCGTATTTCCTGTGATTGTGGAGCCCACTAATGAAGAAGGTGTTCCTTACACGGTTCTTTATCCTTACATGCCTACTGACCTTGGGGCATTGAAGAGGTCTTGGATTCAGCTGAAAGAGGAAAGGGATACTTACCGGGAGAAGTACCACGAGCAAGAAAGGAAGATTTTGAAGCTCACTGGGCAGCTTGAGAATGAAAGAACGATCAATGACTATGTCAGCACGAAGGGGAAGCGTCCATGGGATTTTTGATTTTTTGCTTTTCTAGTTTTAGATTTGTTTTTCATTTACTTCTTTATAACGCCTCAAAAGACATTGTTGAACCTTTTACAAGTTATTCTAATAAAGTTTGTTTAATTTTTGGTTTGAAAATTTAAATCTCCCAAAGTCTTTGAAATCATTACATATGCATCCCATTATCACACACGTCATTGCAGGTATCATTACAGGTTTCTCATCTCCTTCGCTGTTTATTTCAGCACAAAATGTCTTCTGAAATGTCTTCCGATCAAGACATTAAAGCTCTTCAGGCATAGAATGCCCAATTCCAAGAGATGTTCTTGAGCTTGGCTAAAGGGCAAGAGGATTTGAAGACTCTCATTCTGAAGGAGAAGAAGAAAAAGAAGAAAAAGGTGGTTCTTCTGAGTATGGGCAAAAGATTTGGGAACAGGTTGCGACAGGAAGCTGATCTGATCTCTTTGTCCAAGGATGGGGAAAACCAAGAAGAAGAAAAGAGCTCCAGTCCTGTAGTCTCTAATAATGATACTGATTTTGATGATGAGCAATATCCTCCTGCCTAGGATAAGTACAAGCAACTAGAAGACCGACTGAGTGCTATGGAGGTTCAGAAGATCCCTGGCTTGGATTTCGGAGATCTATGACTGGTATCAGGAGTGGTGATCCCTCACAAGTTCAAAGCTCCAGTTTTCGCCAAGTACGATGGAGTGTCCTGCCCAAAATTCCATCTCCGCTCGTATGTCAGGAAAATCCAACCCCACACTGCTGATAGAAATTTGTGGGTGCATTTCTTTCAAGATAGTCTGTCCGGGACTCAGCTTGAATGGTTTTATCAATTGGAAGGAGCCAACGTCCGAAACTGGGAAGACCTTGCTACTGCTTTTTACAGACAATATTAGTATAACGCCGACCTTGCTCCCACTCGTACTCAGCTCCAGAGTATGTCAATGGGTGCAAGTGAAGGTTTTAAGGACTATGCTCAAAAGTGGAGAGATTTGGCTGGCAGGGTTCAACCCCCTTTATCTGATCGAGAGTTAGTTGATATGTTCTTGGGGATACTATCTGGTCCATTTTTCAATAATCTGATCGGCAGTTCGTCATCTGGGTTTACTGAGTTGATTCTGACTGGAGAGAGAGTAGAAGCTGGTATCCGAAGTGGTAAGATACAGAAGGATACTTCATCAAGTGCAGTGAAGAAGCCTTTCACTAGTAAAAAATAAGCTAGTGCAGTCTACGGCCCGAGGGGCCAAAGCAGACCTGAACACCGTCAAGCAGTAAATGCGGTAGTGATATCAAGACCCACAGTTGCTCCACAATGCAACCATCAACCAAGGGTGGAAATACCACAGAGACAGTACACCCGGCTCAATATGCCCTTGTCTCAAATTCTACCACAGTTATTGAAGACCAACCTGATAACTCTGAGGGAGGCCCCGAAGAACCCCGACACCACTTCTCCTCAATATAACCCGAATGCCCGCTGCGCCTATCACTCCGATAGCCCAGATCATGATACAAACAAAAGTTGGGCTTTGAAAAACAAAGTACAAGACTTGATCGAAGCCAAAGAAATTGAGTTTGATGCTCCAGAGAAGCCCAACGTCATAACTGCCCCTATGCCCAAACATGGTCATGGAGTAAATGCTGTGGATGATGATTTATTTGTGACCTCCGTGGAAGAAATTTCTACTCCTTTGATGACAGTTAAGAAGAATTTGTTGTTGGCCGGCTTATTTCCGGGCTGTGGCGAAGGGTGCCACATATGTTCAATTCTGCCTGCTGGTTGCCACTTATTGAAATTAGGTGTTCAATGCCTGATGGATAACAAAGAGATCCTGTTCGAGAATACTTTGATTCTGTTGGTTCCAATTCAAGATGTTGCCATCATAACCATTTCCGCCAATCCTTCCAAGGCTTCCTCGAGAAAGCCCGTTAGGATTACACCCGTTCCAAGAATCGCTCTGTTAATCATTACTATCCCCGGTCCCATCCCATACACTTCAGATAAGGCTGTCCCTTGGCACTATGGGGCCGATGTGTATTACCATGGGGTTAAACAAGACTTAAAAAGTGAGGAAGCTAATGCTGATGTCAGCAATATTGTCAGGGCTAGCAAGGTCACCAGAAGCAGAAGACTCTTTTCTCCCGAGATTTCCCCTCCGACTGTTCAAAAACCTGTTGTCATTCCATCTGCTAGTACATCAACTATTGTTCCAGTTCTTACTCCAGTTATCACTCCTGTCGCCGAGTCATCTGAGACTCGAGGCAAAGAAATCACAGGTGAGCCTTCCCGGACGGAGGCGCCTAGAAAGATTGTGTTGGAAGCCTCTAAACAAGAGATAGAGAAAATTCTGAAGATTATCAAGAAAAGCGACTACAACATAGTCGAGCAGCTGGGGCAGACCCCGTCAAAAATATCCATGTTGTCCTTATTGTTGTGTTCTGAAGCCCATGCAAAGGCTCTAATTACATTCCTCAAGACTGCGCATGTGCCGCAGGAAACTTCAACTGATCAATTCAAAGACTGCGTAGCTAGTTTGACTGCCGACAATGGGTTGGGTTTCTCAGATGCATACCTGACTGCTAAAGGAAGAAATCACAGTGATGCTCTACACGTCTTGATCGAGTGTAGGGGCACTACTATGGCCCATGTATTGGTGGATACCGGGTCCTCATTGAATGTTTTGCCAAAGAAAGCATTAGACCGTCTGGACTGTGAAGGTTTGATTCTAAAGCCGAGCAATATTGTGGTCAGGGATTTCGACGGGTCAAAAAGGATGGTGCACGGGGAGGTGGACATCCCTGTTAAAGTTGGATCTCAGACTTTTGGGTCCACCTTCTATGTAATGGATATTAGACCATCATATTCTTGCTTGCTGGGTTGTCCTTGGATTCATAAGGCTGGGGCAGTGACTTCAACGCTCCATCAGAAGCTGAAATATCCGGCAAAAGGAAAGATTTTCACGGTACAAGGTGAAGAGGAGTACATGGTGAGTCATCTCAATTCCTTTCGCTATGTGGAGATGGATGGGGAGTTCATTGAAACCCTGTGTCAGAACTTTGAAGAAGTCCCCCAGACTTTGGCGTCAACTGAAGTTGCTACCGACAAACCTCCGATGAAGATGGCTTCCCTCAAGGATGCCAGGGCTATAATTGAAAAAGGTGGGTGTGCAAATTGGGGTCAGCTCCCTGATTTCACACACAAAACTGACAAGTTTGGTTTGGGCTTTATTATAGAGGCTCAAAGGGCTGTTTGGCGCGCACGGATTGGAAGACCTCCTCTGCACATCAGCAATCAGGGAATTAATGCAATTGAAGATGGTGAAGAGGATTCAGATATCGACAACTGGATCTACCCTACAACCGATGGTGGCTTGAAAAACTGGACGGCGAAAGACTTCATACCCGTTTCTTTTATTACACAGTAATTGACTTTTATTTTGAGAGTTGTAATAAACAGTTTGAAACTTTATGGCCCGATGCCTTGCCCGAGGCACATCGGCCTTGCGTGTGAGGGCTTATTGTTTTTCATTTTCATATATCATTAATATTATTCTTCCAGCATGTGCAGCATCAAAGACTTTCAAAAACATCTAACAAAAGCCTTTGCTTCTGTGCAGGACAAGACAAAGAAAGGTACACAACGACACATCAAGGAGATCCAGGCATTCCAAAAATACTTTGAAACTTTTTACAATCCCACTGATCTTGGTCGAACCATTCGAGACGCATCTGTGACCTTGAAAGAAAAATTTATAGCGAAACTCCCACATTTATGCATACCTTCGTGTGTCAAACCTGAGGACAGATATGACTTGGCTTTTCAATTAAAGCCTCCAAAATTTCCCAGATTGCGTACAGCGGACTTCGCTTTGGCCTGGTATGCACCTTATCCACCATGGTTATCGGTGAAAGAGGATTTTAAAGTCATGAGGCAAGATGCACTTAAACTTGAAAAACGAGTGGTTGCGACCAAGCATAGTTTGTATAGTTTCAAAGAATTCCTTCATCTGGATTTAAAACATGTCAGGATGGACACTCCAGAAAGTGAAGGTTTGGAAACCATGGACTCCTTGGTTACTTCAAATTTAATTCTTTTCTTCGAAATAATCTTTAACCCTCGCTCCCTTTACAACTATTGAGAAAAAGCACACCAAAGTGGTGAAGGCTACTACATCGACAGGGTCTGCGCAAGCAGCCCCAATACCAAAGCCTTCGACAACTAGAATTCCTGAAACGGCTAGAGAAGTTAGCAAGACCAACAAGGAAAGCTTATACTTTTTACTTATTTTTTACCTACTTGTTGAATCATGCATTGATTTGTGGTTTTTTATTTTCGTTTCAAGATACCGGAAAACCTCCACTTACTCCAAAAAAGAGAAAACTAATAAGCGGGTCCACCTCGACACCTAAAAAAACCAACAACATGCCATCTGCAGACCTTACCAAAGCCAAAAAGAAGAAAAATAAAATAAAATCCTCCACTGCAGGTTCTCCTTCGAAGGAAACTTGTATCAAAAACCAACTCCTTCCAAGTCCAAAAAAGAAAAAAGATAGTGTGGCCTCACTTGTAGCCCGAGTACATGAAGAAATTGAAAGTGATAACTCCAACCCCGAGGATGAGGGAACAAAAATAATAACTTTTATAATTTTTTTTTAAAGTCAACTTTCAAATCAATCAGATTTTAACCCGTGTTTCATTTTGCAAGAACAACCAATCACCCTTAGTGAATCTCCAGTTCAACATGGGGTTCCTCACAGCGCCAGCACGCCATCTATCCCACTTTCCTCAGCGAAAGTTGTTAGAACAAAGTTTGAATCTACTACCCTAAGTTTAAGTTTTGATGATAACAAAATGAAATGATATATTAATTATGTGATTCATGTAAGAACTATTTGCTACCTAAAAATTACCTTTCTGTTTTGCAGAAACTCTGATAGGTATCAGCAAAAGTACATCATAATCAGCATCAGAATATTGGTTATCAACATCAGCATCAGAAGATGCTATATCAGAATACCAGAATCAGAAGAACAACTCACGCGTATGCTGAAGCTTGATGAACAGAACTGCGCTCAACACTCTGATAAAGACAACAACAGTTCATCAGCACTTAAGCAGAGTCAGAATGAGCCAAAGCCAGAACACGCTTTAAGTAGCAACGGTACTGTGCATTCAAGGCGAATTATTACCAACGACATCATTCCAGACAAGATATGCTTAATAAGGAAAGTTTGTTATTGGCATTGAATCAAGATTATTGCTCCAACGTTCAACAATTTCAGTGCTATATAAACAAGACAATGAAGATTGAATTGGCTAATGCTCTACATCAAGTCACACGCCAAAAAGCTATTCATCATCTTCTTATTCTCAGTTTGCTAAAATCTCCATATTTCCTTACTCAATATTTTAGCAATCTAGTTTCCATAAGCTTAAGTTGTGTAATATCACAGTTGTGATAAACAGTTTTGTAGAAAACATTCACACACCTAGACTTCTATTCTTTGTAAGAAAGTGATTCCTTGACAAACCGATTTGTGGTTTGCATCAAGAAGGCTTTAGTAGTTGTTAAAGCAGATTGTAATATTCAGTTGAATATAGTGGATTAAGACCTCGTTGGAGAGAGGCGAAATCACCTTGACGGGTGGACTGGAGTAGTTTGAGATCAAACGAACCAGGATAAAAATATCGTGTTCATTGCATTGATTTTCAGTTTTACAATTCAACCCCCCTTCTTGTGTTTTTCACTTCTTCAATTGGCATCAGAGCACCTGGTTCTGAGCTAAAACACTTAACCGTGTCAGTACAAGATCCAGCGTCAGAAAAACACAATGGCAGGAACTTATTCTCACACCAGCAATGACAACCATGAGGACATAGACAGATTCAGCGGCAAACCTCCAGTCTTTGATGGAGAAAATTTTGATTACTGGAAAGACAGAATTGAAAGCTTCTTTCTGGCACATGATGCTGATCTGTGGGACATGGTGACAGATGGATACACACACCCTGTGAATGCAAGCGGTCAGAAGATTGATAGGAAAACAATGTCTGACCAACAAAAGCGTGACTTCAAGAATCACCACAAGGCCAGAACCATCCTTCTCAGCGCCATCTTGTATGCTGAATATGAAAAGATCTCCAACAGAGACACATCAAAGAACATGTTTGACTCACTCAGAATGACGCATGAGGGCAACGTTCAGGTCAAAGAAACTAAAGCTCTGGCGCTCATTCAGAAGTATGAGGCATTCAAAATGGAAGAAAGTGAATCCATTGAAACAATGTTCTCAAGATTCCAGATTCTGGTAGCTGGTCTCAAGGTTCTGGACAAAGGTTACTCTACTGCTGATCACGTCAAGAAAATCATCAGAAGCTTACCCAAGCAGTGGAGGCCAATGGTTACAGCTCTGAAGCTAGCAAAAGATCTCAACAAAATTTCTCTGGAGGAACTTATCAGCTCCCTCAGAAGTCATGAGATAGAGCTAGAAGCTGATGAACCCCAGAAGCAAGGTAAGCCTTTAGCATTAAAATCTAACAAAAAATCTGAGTCTAAAGTTTTGCAGGCAGTTGAAGAAACATCTGATGGATCCTCATCAGAAGAAGACAAACTCTCTCTCCTTTCCAGAAGAGTGAATCAACTGTGGAAGCAAAGACAAAGGAAGTTCAGGAATCCCAGAAGATCTGATCAGAACGAGTCTTTTTCCAGATACAGAAGGACAGATTCTTCCTCTGGATACAGAAGATCTGAAGGCTCCTCAGGAAGCAGAAAGCCAAACACCAAGGACATCATCTGCTATGAGTGCAATGAGCAAGGTCACTACAAGAGTGACTGCCCAAAGCTTCAGAGGGAAAAGCCCAAAAAGAAGTTTGGAAGAGAAAATAAGAAAAGTCTCATGGCTACATGGGATGACTCTGACTCGTCTGAAGCTGACTCAGAATCAGATGATGAGAGAGCAAACATAGCCCTCATGGCCAACATTTCAGAAGATAGTGAAGCTTCTGAATCAGACTCAAAATCAGATACTGAAGAGGTATTTCCTAACTTTGCAGTTAATTTTACCAAGGCTGAACTTGCTGAAAGCCTTAATGAAATTCTGGAAAGGTATCAGCAGATTAGAGTTAAATTCAGAAACCTGAAAAGGAATCTTGAATTTGACTCTAATAAGGCTGAGAGTCTTAAATTGGAAAACTCTGAGCTGAGAAATAAAATTTCAAAATTAGAAAACACTTTACAAAACTCTCAGAAGGAACCAATTTCTGAAACTCCCAGCAGTGCTGATGAGATCATCAAGGAGTATGATCACAGTTTCCAGAAGTTCCTTGCTAAAAGCATAGATAGAAGCAAAATGGCTTCAATGATCTATGGAGTTAGCAGAAACGGCAGGAAGGGAATAGGATACCAAGGTAAGGTTCCTACACCAAAGAATGTCATGGACTTAACCATTAAACACACTCCTCTGAATTCACATTTTGTGTATGGTCACACACATGATATTAAATACACTAGCAGTAAGTATTCTGTGAAACCAAAATTCAACTAGAGTTTTGGTAAATCTAACAAATCAGGACCCAAGAAAATCTGGGTACCTAAGGATAAAATAATACATGTTGCAGATATCTTTAGCAGCAAATCAGAAACACCAGTCATGGTACCTGGACTCTGGCTGCTCGCGACACATGACGGGAAGAAGGCATATGTTCCAAAGCCTGGAACTTAAGCTTGGAGGCCACGTTGGCTTTGGAGGCAATCAGAGGGGAAAGATAATTGGCTCTGGAAGTGTAGGTAATGGAAATCTTCCCTCTATTAATAATGTTCTGCTAGTAGATGGATTAATGCATAATCTATTATCCATAAGTCAATTAAGTGATAACGGTTATGATATAATCTTTAATCAAAAACCATGTAAAGCTGTTAGTCAGAAAGATGGGACTATCCTGTTTAATGGAAAGAGGAAAAACAACATTTACAAAATCAAACTTTCTGAACTGAAAAGTCAGAATGTAAAGTGTCTTCTGTCTGTTAACAACGAGCAGTGGATCTGGCACAGAAGATTGGGGCATGTTAGTATGAGAAGAATATCTCAGATTAACAAACTCAATCTGGTCATAGGACTTCCTAATTTGAAGTTCAATTCAGATGCTCTGTGTGAAGCATGTCAGAAAGGCAAGTTTGCAAAACCTTCTTTTAAATCTAAAAATGTTGTTTCTACCTCTAAGCCATTAGAACTTCTGCACATTGACTTATTTGGACCAGTTAAAACTGCTTCAGTCAATGGCAAGAAGCATGGGTTAGTAATCGTAGATGACTATAACAGATGGACATGGGTAAAGTTCTTAAGACACAAGGACGAGTCACACTCTGTGTTTGTTACCTTCTGTAACCAAGTTCAGAATGAAAAGGATCTTAGAATCGTTAAAGTCAGAAGTGATCATGGTGGAGAGCTTGAAAACAAAGATTTTGAGTCATTCTTTAATGACAGAGGCATTCTGCATGATTTCTCTTGTCCTAGAACTCCCCAACAAAATGGAGTTGTAGAACGAAAGAACAGAACATTGCAAGAAATGGCCAGAACCATGATCAATGAGACAAACGTTGCTAAGATCTTCTGGGTAGAGGCAATAAACACAGCGTGCTACATTCAGAATAGAATCTCAATAAGACATATTCTGGAAAAGACTCCATATGAATTGTGGAAGAACAAAAAGCCCAACATTTCATACTTTCATCCATTTGGATGTACTTGTTTTATGTTAAATACAAAGAATTATTTGAACAAGTTTGACTCTAAAGCACAGAAGTGTATTATGTTAGGATACTCTGAACGCTCAAGAGGGTACAGAGTATACAATACAGAAACACAGATTGTGGAAGAATCAATCAGTGTTCGTTTTGATGATAAGCTTGACTCTGAAAAGTCAAAGCAGAATGAAGTTTTTGCAGGTATGGAAATTGAGTTTACAGGTTCTGAAGACAAGTCATCAGAAGCTCTCAACACAGACACTCCTTCAACGTCTGAAAGGAGCACTGCTAGCAATCCTACAACAGCTGCTGATCAACCTCAGAAGAGATTACCCAGAAGCAGCTTGGATCACCCAGAAGAAACTATCTTAGGAAGAAAGGAAGATCCAATCAGAACAAGAGCAAGCTTCAGAAACTCTGAAGAAACCCTCATGGGACTTGTGTCTCTGATTGAACCTTCTTCTATTGATGAAGCACTTCTGGACAACGACTGGATTCTGGAAATGCAAGAAGAGCTGAATCAATTCACCAGAAATGACGTATGGGATCTTGTTCCCAGACCAAAAGGATTCAACGTCATTGGAACAAGATAAGTGTTCAGAAACAAGCTAAATGAACAAGGCGAAGTCATCAGAAACAAAGCACGACTGGTAGCACAAGGTTATAGTCAGCAAGAGGGGATAGACTATACAGAAACCTTTGCTCCAGTCGCCATGTTAGAATCTATCAGACTTTTAATTTCATTTGCTGTTAATAGAGGCATCACTCTGTATCAGATGGATATCAAAAGAGCATTCTTAAATGGTTATATAGAAGAAGAGGTTTATGTGCACCAACCCCCTGGTTTTGAAAATACAAAACATACAGAACATGTTTTCAAACTAAAGAAGTCACTATATGGTCTGAAACAAGCTCCCAGAGCTTGGTATGAAAGACTAAGTAACTTTCTGTTAGAAAATGAATTCACTAGAGGGAAGGTGGAGACTACCTTATTCTGTAAATCAGTTAAGAATGACATCTTAGTCTGTCAAATTTATGTTGATGATATTATTTTTGGATTTACTAATCCTTCTCTTGGAAGAAAATTTGCTAAGTGTATGCAGGCAGAATTTGAGATGAGCCTCATGGGGGAACTGAAATTCTTTCTAGGAATTCAGATCAATCAAACTCCAGAGGGAAATTACATTTATCAGAGCAAATACATCAGAGATCTTCTGAAGAAATTTGACCTCTCAGAATGTAAGCCATCAAAGATTCCAATGCATCCCACGTGCATTCTGGAAAGAGAAGAGGTAAGCAAAAAGGTAGAACAGAAAGTCTACAGAGTTGTTAAGCGAATTTTCAAGTATCTGAAAGATACTACTAATCTGGGTTTGTTTTATAGAAAATCCAGTGATTACAGCTTAGTAGGCTACTGCGATGCTGACTTTGCTGGAGACAGAGTAGAACGTAAAAGTACTTCTGGAAGCTGCCAGTTTCTGGGAGACAATCTGATCTCTTGGTCCAGCAAAAGGCAATCCACAATTCCGCTATCAACAACAGAAGCTGAGTACATAGCAGCAGCAGGATGTAGCACACAAATGCTCTGGATAAAAAGTCAGCTTGAAGACTTCCAGATTTTTGAGAGTAACATCCCTATACTCTGTGACAATACTTCTGCTATTTGCTTAAGTAAGAATCCTATTTTACATTCTAGAGCTAAGCATATAGAAATAAAACATCATTTCATTAGGGACTATATTCAGAAAGGAATTTTGAACTTAAAATTTATAGATACAGACCATCAATGGGCTGATATCTTCACTAAACCCCTTTCTGAAGATAGGTTCAATTTCATTCTGAAACATCTCAGCATGAAAATCTGCCCAGAGTGAAAATGTTTTAATTCTATATATTTGTCTTCAGAATGTATTTGTTTTACTGTGAACTTCTGATCAATCTCTTTTCAGAAAGATAGAACATGCAGATTGTATCAGATGCTAGTCTTAAAGATCTGAGCGTTTCAGCTCAAGGATAGACGTGCTGATCACTAAATCAAACAAGTGTCATCCAATCATCAGCAAATCTCTGAAGCAGAACGCGTGCACGCTTCTGAGAAGGCAAAATGCTGATTGGGTGCATTGAGACACATGTCTGGTAACCGTTTCAAGTATCTTTCTCAAATCCCCCAAAATCAGCAAGCATTAAATGAAAGTAATCATGTTTTTAAAACGTAATCATGATTTTATTTCTCTTTCTTGAAACCGTTTACACTTTCAAAATATTCTGAAATCTATTTAAGCACGTTAACTTCTCACATTAATCTTTTACAGTTTCTCATAATCTCACAAATATTTTCTGCATTTTCTCTGTGTTCATCTCTTTCAAACTTAAACCCATTTTCTCAGTTTTCTCAGAAAAACCCTAAGTGTGAACATGGCAACCTCCAGCAGTGCTTCTGCAGGTTCTCAGAAGAAAGCTTCCTCTGAACAGTACCAAGTTCCATTCAGAACACTCCTTACACCAGTGAAGAATCTTGAAGTGTTGTCTGAACTGATTATTGATTTTGGCAGTCTGAAAGAGAATGGTTTTGACTTGACAGAAGAAGTTAGGGCACAGAAATGGGAGAGATATTTTGACAGGTTGGTTGGACCAACATTCCCAATGTTAGTCAAGGAGTTCTGGATTCATGCTACCTCTTCAACGCATCAAGTCACCTCCTACATAATGGGAAAGAAGATTGTGATCACTGAGGATCACATAGCAAAACTGATTGGTTACAGTGGCGGTGGCGTCCGCTGTATTGATATGGCTGAAAGATGCTCTGACGTTGGTGTCATAGCACAACAGATTTTCACCCATGGGGTGCCCAACAGCAAAATCAGAGACCTAAAGGATCACCACAGAGTTTGGGCGAAGATCATTCTGGGGTGCTTTAATCATAGGAAGCCAACAAGTTCCCCTGATTACATAAATATAGATCAGCAGTTTCTGATCTATTTTATCAATCAGAAGGTAAAAATCAACTTGGCCCATCTTCTGTTTAATCACCTCAGAACAAGCGTAAAGGAAACCAGGGAAGAAGAAAGAACAAAGAGGGATTGGATACCCTTTGGAAGGTTAATATCAGATATTCTGACTGAGAATAGGCTGATAGAGCACCTGATAGAAGCTCAAGAGTTAAGCACCATTGAACCAACTGTTGGCAAGCCTCTGAATGCGAAGAATCTGAAGAAAATGAAATTAATAGAGAATATCAGAAAGGAACCCAGCGTTACTCCTATTGCTGACATCACCAGCAGAAGAGTCCCACTGAGTGACTTTCCATTATTTTCTGAGATAGAATCTAAACCAGTGGTGGTTCTCAGATACTTGGACGCGTGCAAGGCTGATGGTACAGATCCCAAGTTGAATATCAAAGATCTGCACCAAGCTCAACCAGAAGTCTCTCTGAAGAAGACGAAGAAAAGGAAGGCCCCTTCAGAAGGAACATCCCAGCAGACTCCCAAGAAAAGAGGTAATTTATCTGCTGCTTCTGTTTTAAATTCTTCTGCTATTCCAACATCTATCCCAACTCCAGCCTCTCATGAAATCCCAATTCCCATCCCAACAATAGATGAAACCAACCAGAAGATGACCCTTCTGAGGCACTACAACTCAGAAGACCCCGCACCAAACATCCCAAACCAACAACTTCAACAACATCAGAACTTGACAAAGTTCTGTCTGACATTGATCAACATGTTTCTGATCACCTCTCCAATAATCCAAACACTGAACCAGATATTACCCCATCTCCTCAACCAGAACAACCTCTCTCACCCATTCCAGAAGAACCACATATTCCTGAACAATCAGAAATTCCTCCTCCTTCTCCACAACCAGCAATTCCTTCTCCCTCTCCTCAACCAGAAATTCATCCACCATCACCTCAAACATCACCTCCTCAACCTGAGTTTCATCATTCTGAAACTCCATCTCCTCCATCTCCTGAACCTCATTCTCCTCAATCCTCTGAGCCACAACCTTTGGCAATACAGCTGCCATGTGGAACAACTGTAACCATGGCCCAGCTGCCATCCTCGCCAGAAACCACTCCTCCAAATACTCCAAAAACCCCACCCAGTCCAATCATTATTTCTGACTCTCCCACTCCATCTCCCAAACAAACACCTACCAAACAAACCACAGAAAACCCCAGCAGGACCTTCATAGATTTAACAATCCTTGACCGTCTTGCTAATCTCAAAAATAAAATAGCCATTCCAAAACTAAAACAGCCAGATGTTGGCTCTGGCATTGTGAATTTTGAAACAGGTTTGCAGCAATGGATTGCTTATCTGAAGCAAGTCTGTCCTGGAATGATTGATCCTGCTGCCTCAGACCAGCTCTGGACACGATTCAGAATTTGGGTACGTGCTGAAGCTCTAAAATTGCAAGACATCAATTATGAGCAAGCACAGCAGAATTTCAGCAAGCTTTTGAACGAATTAGGAAGTCAGCTGTTGAAAGAAGACGTGCTCCTTCTGGATAGTGAGCCATGGTCTGAGAAGCGTCCAGCTTCAAAGGTGAAGCCAGAAGAAGATCAGACAATTCAAGCTGAAGCCAGTCAAGCTGAAGATGTTGCAGAAAGCTCTCAGAAGCTCCCTGCTTCTGATGTTACTCAAGCTGCCTTGGACAGGCAGACTCTGGAAGAGCTGAAGCTGAATGATATCCGTCTGTAGCAAAGGATGGATGAAAATGATCAGAAGATGAAGGAAAGGATGGATGTGCAGGATAGCAAGATAGATACAGTAGTCAGCATGGTGCACAAGCAGACTGAAACTGCTGATCAGATTAAGGCAATGCTGGAGACTCTGTTCACACGCTTTCCTCCCCAACCTTAGATTTTCATTCATGCTATTTTCATGTTTTCTTTGCATATCTTTTGTACTGTTTTGTCTGGCTCTGAATATTTTAATATAACAAGTTTTTCTGATCTAATTGTTTTAGCACATCACTTACACTTTTTGATTGCTGACAAAAAGGGGGAGAACAAGAATGATATTTTTCAATAACGGATTACTGAGACAAAAAGTCTCAAACATTCTAACTCTGATATTTTTGAATGTTTTCTTTTTTGCTTAAGTCTACAGGTACAAGAATACTCTCTGATTCACTAAAGACCAAAGCTCTGATACTCTGATCCAAAGCAAAGCTCTGACAAATCTCTGATGTTCTGATCTGAAGCTCTGCTCTGATATTCTGATCTAAAGCTTCTGATAGTCAAAGCTATGATATTCTGATGTTCAAAGAAAGTCAATAAAGATCTGATCCTGAAGAACTCTTGGAATTAAAAAGGGAAGTTATAAATTCAGGGGGAGTATCTCCGATCCCAACTCTCATATCTCTTTATCCCTTATCCTTGATAACTTCTTACTCTGATACATCTTATCATTTAGTTATCTCTGATACTTTTTCACGTTACCTTCAATTAAAAATATCTAGTTTTTGTCATCATCAAAAAGGGGGAGATTGTTAGAACAAAGTTTGAATCTACTACCCTAAGTTTAAGTTTTGATGATAACAAAATGAAATGATATATTAATTATGTGATTCATGTAAGAACTATTTGCTACCTAAAAATTACCTTTCTGTTTTGCAGAAACTCTGATAGGTATCAGCAAAAGTACATCATAATCAGCATCAGAATATTGGTTATCAACATCAGCATCAGAAGATGCTATATCAGAATACCAGAATCAGAAGAACAACTCACGCGTATGCTAAAGCTTGATGAACAGAACTGCGCTCAACACTCTGATAAAGACAACAACAGTTCATCAGCACTTAAGCAGAGTCAGAATGAGCCAAATCCAGAACACGCTTTAAGTAGCAACGGTACTGTGCATTCAAGGCGAATTATTACCAACGACATCATTCCAGACAAGATCTGCTTAATAAGGAAAGTTTGTTATTGGCATTGAATCAAGATTATTGCTCCAACGTTCAACAATTTCAGTGCTATATAAACAAGACAATGAAGATTGAATTGGCTAATGCTCTACATCAAGTCACACGCCAAAAAGCTATTCATCATCTTCTTATTCTCAGTTTGCTAAAAGCTCCATATTTACTTACTCAATATTTTAGCAATCTAGTTTCCATAAGCTTAAGTTGTGTAATATCACAGTTGTGATAAAAAGTTTTGTAGAAAACATTCACACACCTAGACTTCTATTCTTTGTAAGAAAGTGATTCCTTGACAAACCGGTTTGTGGTTTGCATCAAGAAGGCTTTAGCAGTTGTTAAAGCAGATTGTAATATTCAGTTGAATATAGTGGATTAAGACCTCGTTGGAGAGAGGCGAAATCACCTTGACGGGTGGACTGGAGTAGTTTGAGATCAAACGAACCAGGATACAAATATCGTGTTCATTGCATTGATTTTCAGTTTTACAATTCAACCCCCCTTCTTGTGTTTTTCACTTCTTCAAAAGTCTCAAACAATGGCTCAACCACTAATGTGCACATGAAAGATCTCCAAACAGAAGACCCTGATTCTCCTCAATCACCCCAGAAATCGAAGCGACAAATAATAACGGATGAAAAAATCAATACTGCTGCTCAAGGGGAACCTATTCAAGCCAGTTCAGACGATACTCCATCTGCTGATGCTTCTCCGAAGGCTAATATGGGTAAATATGATAAAGAAGAATCTAATAGTGATGCCAATGAGTGTGCTGATGAAGATAACATCATTCCACACAAAGATACCAACATGGATGACACTGAGGACCAAGACCAACAAATCCAAAACATTCCAACTTCATCTGAAGCTGAGAATCCTACAACAAAACCTTCCAACTCCAAAGTTACCGAAGATGCTCTTCCTTCCGTCAAAGAAATGGAGCTTTTAAAAAAGACGAACCCTATGCAGTATATTAGACTTTTTAGATCCAAAAAGGACTTAATGACAGAAAGTTCTTGCCCCAGCCTAACTACTGCTTCAAGTGATACTTCGACTGACGAATCCAATGAAGCATTACTTCAGAAAATCAAAGACACAATCTTTGGTGAGGATTTATTTGAACTGGTAAAGATAAACGCAACTGCAGATATCGTTACGAGGAAGCTTATCCATAAAGTCGATTTGGGGAAATGTCCCTCTGAGATTGCTGAGGTTCTGATTGATTTGACCACGCTTATCAATAACTTGGAATCTAACTTTATCATAGAGAAAGATGTGGATTCCAAACTCACGAAGAAGAAAAAACTTCAAGACTTGAAGTGGGAGAAAGCTTTTGAGTTATCAGATAAGGTTGAGAAGCGCGAGAAAGCCAAAGAACTTTCCCAAAAGGAGCAAGACAAGATTTCTTCTTCTATTGCCCTCTGGAGAAAATAGATTGAAGAGCTGCAGAAGAAAATTTCTAAGGCTGAAAAACGTCATCAGGCTCTTGAAGCAGAGAAAAATGATGGAGCCAGCGAAGAGCTGAACCAAAGCATCCAATGTATTGATGAAGCTAGGAGCTTAGAAGGTGAAGTAACTGCTCTTCGAACTGCAATAGCCTCCATTGTCTGCAGGCTAGGCTTCTCCAGGGCCAAATATGATAAGATGAAGAATAACCTACCTTTCTGATAACTTGTATTTTGACCAATTTGATTCTTGTTTTTTGTATAGGCCAAAGAGCCTTATGCTGTAATTTCGAACAAAGCCAGTTTGGCACTCCAATACCATGTTTGGCCCTATTACTTGTTATTTTATCTTTGTTACTCTGTCGAAATCTTTAGATGTTGAATGAAAGGCTTATATTTTTTCAAATACTTACCATTAATTCTTAAGATCCTCTTGTCTTCTTCCAGTTCCTCAATTTCGTAGGCATTATTAGTAAAGGTTCTGATGATTCGAAATGGGCCTTCCCAATGTGGGGACTATTTTCCTAACGACTTATTTTTCCTATCCATTGGCAAAATTACTTTCCAAACCAAATCATCATTCGAAAATATTTTACCCTTAACCCTTTTGTTGTATGCTCTGGCTACCCTTTCTTTTTGTCTTCTCAAGACTTCTAAAGCATACAATCTTTCTTCGTCCAAATCTACTAGTTCATTCATCATTGCTTCCCAATAGAGATCTGAAGGAATTTCATTTTTCCTTTGAATTCTGACTGATTGTAAATAAATTTCTACTGGAAAGACTGCATCATGCCCAAATGTTAGACGAAATGGAGTTGTATTCGTTGCTTCTTTGGGAGATGTTCGACAGGCCCATAAAGCTTGATCTAGGGTTTTGTGCCAATTTTTTTGCTTTCTTCCCACATGTCTTTTGATTAGCCCTATGATCACCTTATTAGCTGCTTCAACTTGCCCATTGGTTTATGCATAATAAGGTGTTGATGTTAACAATTTGAAACCCATTTCTTTAGCAAACTCCTGCATCTTTCGACTAGTAAACACTGATCCTTGATCAGTTGTAATGGTTTCTGGGATTCCAAATCTATACACAATATGCTTCTGTATGAATTCGATAATGACTTCTTGGTCGACATTCACCAGAGGTATTGCTTCTATCCATTTTGTGAAATAATCTATTCCTACCAAAATATATTTATAATTTTTTGACGATGATGGTTTTATTTCGCCAATCAGATCCAATGCCCAACCCCTAAAAGGCCATGGCTGGATAATTGAATGAAGTTCACTTGCAGGAGCATTTTGAATTCCTGTAGGAACCTAACATTCTTGCCATCCTTTGGCGAAATCTATACAATCTTTCAAGATTGTAGGCCAATACATACAATATCGAAACAACAACCACTTCATCTTGTGACCCACTTGATGTGCTCCACATGCCCCACTATGTACATTGGATAGTGCTATGTAAGCCTCACTTTCCCCTAAACATTTTAATAAAACTCCCTCTGGGGTTTTCTTAAATAATTCATTTCCTATTAACACATAACTCAAGGCTCTATATTTTACTTTTCTTTCTGCATCCACTGTTGGATCCTTCAAATAGTTTATATTGGACTTCTCCAATCTGTATCTGCTAAACTATCTATGGCTAATTTCTCAAAATATGCATCATTCACATAACCTAGCCTTGAATTATTTAAATCTGTTGGAGAAAGTTTAGTTGCTAGTACCTTACCACGTACTTCGATTAGGCCTTCTAGTCTTTCCTTTGACACTTTATATCCTGAAGATATCTAAGCCAAATCATTTGCTTCTTGATTCTTTAGTATGGGGATGTGCTTGATGTCTGTGTATTCGAACTTTCGAAGCAGCCTATTTGCCATCACAAAGTAGAACATCAAGTTTCCTTTTATGCACTTGTATTCTTTGGTAATTTGCTTGATTACTGTTGTACCCCAAAATTTGCCCTCCCATATTCTTCAAGATTTGCCAAGTCAAAACTTCAAAATCTCCCCCAAGGGTTGCACAGTTCAAAGGCCTCCTAACAGTCAAAAGATAGGGTTTTGGTTATGGCAAAGAAGTTGAAGTTTTCAAGGGTCAAAACAAGTCCCACATGCCTACAAACATTGTCAAGTATCCTCATGTCAAGTTTCAAGACTCACAGCATAAAATTGCACAGTCAAAAACCCTAATTGATCAGCAGTCAACTGTAGGGGTAAAATGGTCATTTGACAGTCAAAAGTTCAAATTTTTGGTCAACATCTTATTTTGAAGCCACAAACATCATTTGATCAATTCTTGATCATGATTTTCAAGGCATGGCTCAAAAAGTCTCAAGATGCAAAAGTTTCCATATTTGGACAGTTGAAAAAGTCAACTGTAACTTGACCAAGGCATAACTTCCACATGGTTTATCATAAAAATTCCATCCAAAGCTCATTTTGAAGAGAATGACATTTCCTACAACTCCTCTTCACACTTCAAGTCCAAGAAATGCTCTCACAAAAAGTTATCAATTTCAACATTATAGGTCATTTTCAAAAGTCAACAAAAAGGGACTTTAAGTCAAAGACCATAACTGGAGATTGGTAAATCAAAATGACATGGTACCAAAGGAATTGGTTAAAGGACTTCAAGACCTTTCCAAAATGTCAAAGAACATGATCAAAGCTTAAAAATTGAGCAAGATATGCCTTGTGGAAGTTGGGAAATTTTTGGGAATTTTGAAAAGTCAACTTTACTTCAAATGCCTCAAAATTGCTAATGGGCCACAAATTCTTCCAAGAATCATCATCCAAAAGCTATGCACGACCCATTGACCCAAAGGGGAGTTATTTTCTTATTTTTAATTAATTAATTGAATATTTAATCTATTTAATTCATTTAATCAAAATTAATTACAAGAAAAATACTAAAATAAGGTTTTCAAATCTTTTGTGCAGCATAATATCTCATCAAGGCCTAAGGATTTCGTGCATGCCCAAAAGAGAAAGATTCCATGCAAATTGGCTAGGTTTCATGATAAAAAGATTTGAAAAGATTATGCAAAATCATAAAAATCAAAAGCATTGATTCTATGGATATTGGACTTGTTTTGTTGACCTAAAACATTCCATATACATAGACAAATGCAAACCTAATGCTAACACCCTTGAAGCTGCGCCCAAACCTAAGAACAAACTTGGCATTTTTTGTGAAAAAATTGAAAACTGAAAACGCCTTTAGAGTTGGTTTCAAGGCAAGATAATTATTCCAATAGCTTGCCAAGGCCACGAGGAAAGTTTCTGGATCAAAATCACTGCTTCTAACGCAAAGAATTGGTAACACGTCGCCGTCCTGTCCTTAAATTTTCCCATATTCGTGTTTTGAATTATACGCATCATTCATGTCTTTTGCTTGTCGTTTTGCACTAACATAAACATTCTAAAACTTTTGGCATCATTTAATTGAATTTTTATGCCCTGTACGAGAATCTATCATTAACATCTTCTAGGTTTTCAGAGGTTTAAATTTGGGGTTTCCTTATTCCGGAAAAATCAGCCTACAAAACCTATGCCATCAGAATCAGAAGCTCATAACGATTCAAATGGCATACTCGCGCTCAATTTATCATTGGCCAATTCCTAATCGCTATTTTCCTATACTATAGTTAGTGGGGGTTCAAAACCCCCGCTATTTGATGTATTATATTTCAGGACAAAACGCACAAACGAGGAAGAAGATGAGTTGTCATAGTCTGGTTGGATCATTCAAATGTTTTAGCGCGTTTTTTCGTTTCTACCAATAAGCGTGCTTTTTCACATATAATAATTTTATCTCATTATATTTATGAATGAATGCGCAGCTCAGTTGGTGGAAAGCATTGTTGGCAAGCCTTGGGACCTGGGTTCGATTCCCAGGTCCCCCATATTTCTCTACGTTTTTCACTTTTCCATGTTCAGGTGATCAATACGCCTAGAGGTTCACCATGCACTCTCATCAATGGATTGCCAAGTGTCCATGAACGTCCATCCAGTGGCTAGCATCTGCATTCCACCATGCACCTTAGTCAGCTATTCTCTACGTGGCCATTAAAAGTCAAACAAGGCCAGGAATTGATTGGGCCTGATTGCTACAAAAACACCTCCATTGGGTCAACAAACCCCCTCCTGTTTGCATTTCTCTCTTTCATTCTTTTTTTTATTATTTATTTGTTTTAATTTATTTGTTTTCATTTAATTCCTCCAAATTAATTTTTTATAATATAATAAAAATACAAAAATCAGGAAAGACAAAAAATAAAAAATATATTTTATTTAAATGTTTTTTTTGTAAATAAACTTTATTAATTAATTTAGTTTTAATTCTAGGTTTAATTCTAATATTTTTCTTAATAAACTAAAAAAATGTAGAATTAGGGTTTTAAATACTTTTATCCCTTTTCTTTGCTTTTACCATAATTAATGATTAGTTATTTATTTTGTAAATAAATTGCCATGTAAATAATTAATTTAAACTAGGTCTAATTTAAACATTTTCTTAATAAATTAAAAACAATTTAGAATTAGGGATAATTAACTTTTCTTTTTAATTCCAATTTAATTTTCTTACTAAAATCCATAAATACAAAAAACTCAAAAATAATTTCCTTTTCTCATTTAACTTAATTAATTTATTAATTGTAATTTAATTTCCTTAAAAGGGTCCAACGCCCTCGCATTCGATCATAATTCTATTTCGCGCGCTCATTTTATTTCCTTTTTATAAATTTCATGTAATTATCCCAAAGCCGTGTAATAGATTAATTAGGATATTTATTTTTTCGCACTTTATTTTATTCAAATCGGGTCTTGGATTAATTTGGCGATGTAGACCCGCGCCTTTGTAATAGCGTAGGACTTTTAATTCCGCATCTTTTAAACTGTTAATAACTTGCATGAAAGAATGAATGCCAAAATAAAAGCAACGCGTAGATCACCAATGCATGAACAAGACAAAAATATCTAAAAACGAAACACAAATCACACACCACCCCTAGGGTACGCCTCATTGTTGCCTTGCCCCTCGAAAGGTGGTCGTCGAGTAGAGGATGTCTTAGTAAGTCCTCATGTCCATAAACATGGCATGAGGGTAGCTTCTAAGGTGTCTTCCTATTGCTCCGGTGATCACCATGTCCCGAACCCTCGAATTGACCCGAACACCTCCAATGGTGGTGCTCCCTACCTCTCAATGGTGGGATGGAACTACTTTAAGGACATTTACACAGACAAATTCCTTAGGGTAGGTAGATGACTCGTAGATACTTGCTCTAATTTCAAAAACTTCTTTTCACACCGACACTTTCAAAAGGCTTTCAAAAGCAACTTTTCAAACACTCTTCAGGACTGATACAAGAGTCGAACTGAAATTTTCAAAGAAACTTTTTTAAACCCACAGTTGAAAAGCAAACAAACCATTTTGAAAACACAAATGAGCAGGTATCTAAGAGCCCATGGATAACCATGGATAGAAAGGGTGCTAACACCTTCCCTTTCTATAAATCTACCTCCCGAACCGAGAGCAATCTCTATAAGGAATTTTTCTGTGCTTTTGTCCTTTCCACTTGGAGAAAATAAAAGACGGTGGCGACTCTTGCTTCCGCGACATTTCGCGAACCAACGTTAAACAGTCAGTTCCAGATCCACCAATCACAGAACTGGCGACTCTGCTGGGGACATTTTTAAAGTGAGGTGTACCTTAGGATAGTTCATAACTGTGTTTTCAATTGTATTGACTTGTTTGCTTTAAAATTGTGGGTTGCATGGGAGTTACATAGATCCTAACCCGGATCTGGGGATACCCTGTTTAGGTAGCATAAGCTGTGAGAGACCTGTCCGGCGTAGACCGACATGGGTGAAGCAGTGGCTACGTTGGTGTGGCACCTTAGTCTGTACCGATATCCCTTGTGTTGCAACGAGGAGAATATGGGTCTTCTGAGGAGTCATTAAGCACCAACAGACCTTAGAACCTTAAATGACACAACTTGGCCAATAGAACAGTAGCAGTATGCTACGCCCATTGAGGCTAAACTCTCATGATGGTTCTGGCTGCAAGAAAAGATTGCGATGCTGGAGTTATGACCGATTGAGGGTAGTCAATGATATTGGGATCCTCTAAGAACCCGGTTACTTTTGATAGGACAGGTTGAGCCCACCAACTTCAAGAGGGTAATACCCAGACCCCATGCTGGCCTAAACTCTAAGGGTTTATCTTGTGTGACTTGTGTGCCTTCCAACTTGACTATTTGCATGCTTGTTATCTGACACTTGAGTTCCCTGCAGGTTTTGTTTATAGTCCTTAATTGGGACTCATAACAGGGTTTACTAAGTTTCTTGCAGGTTTTGGTTTGCAGTCCTTAATTGGGACTCATAACAGGGTTACTTACATTACCCCATGCATAACATAACATCATACCATTGCATACATCCTACATAAGGACTAACCTATTTCAAGGATCTCAAGGGGCTTGTGATGCAGGTCATGATGAACCAACTGTCCAGCAAGGGGCAAAGGGGATTTATTTTCCTCTAGACAAGGTTGTCAGGGGCTATGACCCACTAGATATGGTGAGCTTTGACCCTTGAAGAAGGACTCTCAGCAACATGAAGTTCCTTCAATCAAGCTACCGGATCCAAATTCTAACAAATTTTCTTGTTTACCCCGCGAGGTCCCTGAAAACATTACATGCATATCATACCCATCATTGCATAACAGGTACCCTTGTTACAGGTCTCTTACCCTCTGCGTTGTTTATTTCAGCAATGGCTGCCCAACAATACAACCAGGACCTTCATGCTCAAGAGACTCGGTTCGAGGAAATCCTCCTGAATCTATCCAAGGGGCAGGAAGAGCTGTGGGCACTTCTCATGGGGACTTTGGTCAGGAACAGTGCTGAGGATGACAAGGACGAACGGCTGAAACATCTGCAAGCCGGGATGGATGCATTGAGAGCCCAAATGCTGGGGCAGGTGACTATCATTCAAGACTTAGCTCAAAGACAAGATGAGCTCAGGGTTCTCGTTAACCAACTGCTTCGGGGTAACCAACTGGGGCAAACATCTAAGGTTGAAGGGCCAGTCATCATCCAACCACCTTTGAGACAAGAAGATAAGGGGAAAGCTCCTCAAAGGGTTTCAGTGTCACAAATTCAGCATCAACCTCACCAGCTTCAGCCAGACAAGCCCAGGAGGCAATTCACCCAGCTCAATATGTCGCTGTTTCAGGCTCTACAACGCCTGTTGAGATTGAATCTGATCACATTAAAGGCTCATCCCCGGAACCCCAATACAGCAGCTCCTACCTATCATCCCAATAAAAGGTGTGCCTACCACTCTGCCAGCCCAGGACATGACACAAATGAGTGTTGGGCTCTGAAGAACAAGATCCAGGACCTGATTGATGAAGGAGCATTGGAGTTCACACAAGATGGTCAGGCTGAGTTTTTCTACCATCCCTCCAAGGCTCACTATTTGAAGTAACAAGCCCTGAAGATGAAAAGACTTTTGTTCATTAGGATTTTCAAGTTGTAATTTTCTCTTGTTCAAACATTTACTCATGTTAAACGTTGTTATTCCATTAATGCATCGCATACGTCTGTTTTGAATCAATATATTCGCATTCGCTATTTTCAAAATTGCTTTCATTTTTTGATGTCAACTCTCAATTAATAATCCTAAGCCTCTTGAGGGAGGATGACGAAAACGATACCACGATCTCTACAGTATGCTTTTGAACGGACCCTGCTGATGAGGTACAGGCATTGTTTCAATTCCTAAACACTGGAGTAATAAGTAAGATTATCCCTCGTCAACCCCTCTGAGCCAACGAAGTAGGAGTTTTTCTTTTCGAAAATTAAAACCCTTAATCATAACCTGGGGCAGGGTAGTTCTCTCAGCTGATCCAGGTGCACAACGAATGGCATCAAAAGAAGTCCTTCTGAAACAAAAGACAGTGATGGTTCCAAATAACCATAAAAACAGGCAGTCATTACCAAAATCAAAAAGCCCATTAAGTCAAAACCTATGAAGGAGACTTATAAAACTGGGGCATCCCGCTGACTGTAATCACAAAAGAAACAGTTCAGGCAAAAAACAGGGATAACGAAATCAAAAAAAAAAAGGGAAAGAGGTCACACAAACCCTCAATAACAAAAAGGAATGACTGCCTATTCAAAATAAACTATCAACATCCGAACCATCACGGGAATATCAGGACAAAAACTCAAATATGGTCTAACGCACGATCAGCTGAGTTTAGGATTGAAGAACATCACGAAGAGCGGGTGGGTACAAATAATTTGAGCCTTTATCCTTTGTTTCTTAAACCTTAAACCAGGCCACGTTATAACCCTTAAAAAGTCCTAGCTGAAGCATGGGTTAGTTCGAAAGCATACTGTTACGAAAGGTATCCTGACTCCTTAAGGCTTGCTATAAAATATTGAGTTGACATCACGTTTTACAAAATTTGCCGGTTTTACTAAAAAGAATGCATTTCCAAAAAAACTTCGAAACAAACATAGCTTTGCATTTTAACATAACTTTGTTTGCATATGACTATTTGTTTGAACAACATGGAAGTTCGCACGACGAACGTCTAATGAACAAAAGCGCTTCCAATCAAGGGGCAGACATGACCATGGTCTATCATCTGGGGAAATTCAGTCAAGATTCGGAGAATCTCTCAAAATGCCAAAACAGTCTGGGGCAAATCTCCGCCTGAGTCACTTGGGGCATCCCAGCAACGAATCTTGCCTGATCAAACATCTTCTAGTGACATGACAAAACACTTCTAACAGGGGCAACTCCCTACATCCGGAGAGCGTGGACATAGTCGGAAAAAAATACTGCGCATAATCAAAGACCCGCTAGGTTGACACACCTAGGAAAAAATAAGGGCTTCCCGGCGAACCAAAAGGGTTCGGGAAAAATAAGGGAGGAAATGAAAAAATTTGTACACCCGGAAAGTCGAAAACCTGAAAAGGCGGCTTGGGCAAAAATGGGTATCCCGATGGACTGAAAACCCGAAAGGGCGGTCCGGGCAAAAATTAGGGATCAAAGCGTACGACTATGTCCCAGCATCTCGTGACTTGTCTACCAGAAGAAGGTTTGTCCATCAAAAAACTATCAGCACCTCACAGGTCTTCCTCTCCCACCTCAGAAACAGGGGAAATGATGAGTTTGTCCAAACGATCTAATTGCTCTGTCCGCCAAGGTATCAAGGTGAGTCCAGCTGAAGAATGTAACCAAAATCTCTAAACTCCCCAGAGAATGAGCCAACAAGTCAATACACTCTCCCCAAGCAAAGTCATACTGATAATCTCAAGGAAGTTGGGTATCCTCCAGCAGATCTCAACATTCCTCAGCGCAATATGCGAACATTCCTGACAAGCATCCCCGACAGTCTTAATCTAAGACTGTTCCCCGGCGGTATACCAGACATTCAGTGGAGTCACTTCCAGTACATCTCAAAATTTCCCCAGGAGAGTCCAGCATGGTTCAAGATTTCCCCAGGACAGTTTGAACCTATCTCCCCAAGCAGGAAGCTTATCCCCGGTAGATTCTGGAAGCTTATCCCCTGCAGAGCACGAACGCGTTCCCCGGCTTTATTCAAAGGTTATTTCCCTACCGGGATATAACTGGGTTATCCTCAGCCAAAAGCCACGGAAAGATCGTCCTCGGCAAAGTCTTCTTATCCACAGCGAAGCCTATTAACACTTCCAACATAACAACGGTATCCCCAGCGAAGTTACCATCAACATCTCAACAACGTACCTTTCTCCCCACAGAGTATTGTTCCCCAGCAAGATTGCTAGAGTGGTTATTCCCCGCAGAGTAATCCATTCGCCAAGTTTATTCCCCAACGAAGTTATCTTCTCCTACCGGTATTCTTGCAACCATCATTCCCTAGTGGAAACTGAAGCTCTCCATCAGCCCAGGATTTAACTCCCGGCACCCGTCAAGGATTTACTTTCCTAGACAAAAACATACATTCATAAACAGCGCATTTCCATACATTATAGCATGCATATACGCATCATGAACATACAATCTCATTTATGTGGAGAACATCATTGCTTGATCCATATCATGCATTGCATATGACTGACCTTTACCTTTCAGGGAAGATCCAGTCAAGTTCTCAGCTATGTCCAAGACCTTCTCTGGTTCAGTCAGATCGACCCTAAGATCTCCCTGATTCTTATCCAGTTGAAGATATTCCAAGACCTTGTCCGGTTCAGTCAGATCGACCCTAAGATCTCCCTGATTCTAATCCAGTCAAAGGCCTTCTCTGGTTCAGTCAGATCGACCCTAAGATCTCCCTGATTCTTATCCAGTTGAAGATATTCCAAGACCTAGTCTGGTTCAGTTAAATCGACCCTAATATTTTTCTGTTTCTTATCCAGTCAAAGGCCTTCTCTGGTTCAGTCAGATCGACCCTAAGATCTCCCTGATTCTTATCCAGTTGAAGATATTCCAAGACCTTGTCCGGTTCAGTTAAATCGACCCTAAGATTTTTCTGTTTGTTATCCAGGCAAAGGCCTTCTCTGGTTCAGTCAGATCGACCCTAAGATCTCCCTGATTCTTATCCAGTTGAAGATTCCAAGACCTTGTCCGGTTCAGTTAAATCGACCCTAAGATTTTCCTGATTCTTATCCAGTCAAAGGCCTTCTCTGGTTCAGTCAGATCAACCCTAAGATCTCCCTGATTCTTATCCAGTTGAAGATTCCAAGACCTTGTCCGGTTCAGTTAAATCGACCCTAAGATTTTCCTGATTCTTATCCAGTCAAAGGCCTTCTCTGGTTCAGTCAGATCGACCCTAAGATCTCCCTGATTCTTATCCAGTTGAAGATTCCAACACCTTGTCCGGTTCAGTTAAATCGACCCTAAGATCTCCCTGATTCTTATCCAGTTGAAGATATTCCAAGACCTTGTCCGGTTCAGTTAAATCGACCCTAAGATTTTCCTGATTCTTATCCAGTCAAAGGCCTTCTCCGGTTCAGTCAGATCGACCCTAAGATCTCCCTGATTCTTATCCCAGTAGAAGACATCCAAGATTCTCTCAGCGTTACTGTTGAGGTTGAGGTCGCCCAAGATTCTCTCAGCGTTACTGTTGAGGTTGAAGTCGCCCAAGATTCTCTCAGCGTTACTGTTGAAGTAGTAATCGCTCCAAGATTCTCTCAGCGTTCCGGTTGAGGTAGTAATCTCCCTAAGATTCTCTCAGCGTTACTGTTGAGGTAGTAATCGCTCCAAGATTCTCTCAGCGTTCCGGTTGAGGTAGTAATCGCCCAAGGTTCTCTCACCGTCCCGTTGAGGTAGTAACCATCCCTGGTTCATTCATAACCTTTTGAAACTCCAGACCCAATTCCTGTAACCAGTCAGGGCGCATCTATACAAAGAGTTTGAAGACCAGCTCCTGTAACAGGCCAGGTAATCATTTTCTTTTTCAGGTACGCAAGTTCTCGCTAAGGAATCCCTTACGCGATTGACACCCGGATGGCATCTATAAGCCCATCCACCTTCCATCATCTCTTAGCATGGCATCTATAAGCCCATCATCCTATCCATCAATCTCCAAATGGCATCTGTAAGCCCATTCCCCACATCACACTACTATGTGAGCGCAAATTTCTGGGCACTCTAGTGTTCAATCATCTTCCACCTTCGGATTACGAAAGGCACGTCAGCCAATTTGCACCCTCAGGTCTAAGAAGATTGAACAGGGGCAACTGTTGTACCCCAAAATTTGCCCTCCCATATTCTTCAAGATTTGCCAAGTCAAAACTTCAAAATCTCCCCCAAGGGTTGCACAGTTCAAAGGCCTCCTAACAGTCAAAAGCTAGGGTTTTGGTTATGGAAAAGAAGTTGAAGTTTTCAAGGGTCCAAACAAGTCCCACATGCCTACAAACATTGTCAAGTATCCTCATGTCAAGTTTCAAGACTCACAGCACAAAATTGCACAGCCAAAAACCCTAATTGATCAGCAGTCAACTGTAGGGGTAAAATGGTCATTTGACAGTCAAAAGTTCAAATTTTTGGTCAACATCTTATTTTGAAGCCACAAACATCATTTGATCAAATCTTGATCATGATTTTCAAGGCATGGCTCAAAAAGTCTCAAGATGCAAAAGTTTCCATATTTGGACAGTTGAAAAAGTCAACTGTAACTTGACCAAGGCATAACTTCCACATGGTTTATCAGAAAAATTCCATCCAAATCTCATTTTGAATAGAATGACATTTCCTACAACTCCTCTTCACACTTCAAGTCCAAGAAATACTCTCACAAAAAGTTATCAATTTCAACATTATAGGTCATTTTCAAAAGTCAACAAAAAGGGACTTTAAGTCAAAGACCATAACTTGATATTGGTAAATCAAAATGACATGGGACAAAAGGAATTGGTTAAAGGACTTCAAGACCTTTCCAAAATGTCCAAGAACATGATCAAAGCTTAAAAATTGAGCAAGATATGCCTTGTGGAAGTTGGGAAATTTTTGGGAATTTTGAAAAGTCAACTTTACTTCAAATGCCTCAAAATTGCTAATGGGCCACAAATTCTTCCAAGAATCATCATCCAAAAGCTATGCACGACCCATTGACCCAAAGGGGAGTTATTTTCTTATTTTTAATTAATTAATTGAATATTTAATCTATTTAATTCATTTAATCAAAATTAGTTACAAGAAAAATACTAAAATAAGGTTTTCAAATCTTTTGTGCAGCATAATATCTCATCAAGGCCTAAGGATTTCGTGCATGCCCAAAAGAGAAAGATTCCATGCAAATTGGCTAGGTTTCATGATAAAAAGATTTGAAAAGATTATGCAAAATCATAAAAATCAAAAGCATTGATTCTATGGATATTGGACTTGTTTTGTTGACCTAAAACATTCCATATACATAGACAAATGCAAACCTAATGCTAACACCCTTGAAGCTGCGCCCAAACCTAAGAACAAACTTGGAATTTTTTGTGAAAAAATTGAAAACTGAAAACGCCTTTAGAGTTAGTTTCAAGGCAAGATAATTATTCCAATAGCTTGCCAAGGCCACGAGGAAAGTTTCTGGATCAAAATCACTGCTTCTAACGCAAAGAATTGGTAACACGATGCCGTCCTGTCCTTAAATTTTCCCATATTCGTGTTTTGAATTATACGCATCATTCATGTCTTTTGCTTGTCTTTTTGCACTAACATAAACATTCTAAAACTTTTGGCATCATTTAATTGAATTTTTATGCCCTGTACGAGAATCTACCATTAACATCTTCTAGGTTTTCAGAGGTTTAAATTTGGGGTTTCCTTATTCCGGAAAAATCAGCCTACAAAACCTATGCCATCAGAATCAGAAGCTCATAACGATTCAAATGGCATACTCGCGCTCAATTTATCATTGGCCAATTCCTAATCGCTATTTTCCTATACTATAGTTAGTGGGGGTTCAAAACCCCCGCTATTTGATGTATTTTTTTTCAGGACAAAACGCACAAACGAGGAAGAAGATGAGTTGTCATAGCCTGGTTGGATCATTCAAATGTTTTAGCGCGTTTTTTCGTTTCTACCAATAAGCATGCTTTTTCACATATAATAATTTTATCTCATTATATTTATGAATGAATACGCAGCTCAGTTGGTGGAAAGCATTGTTGGCAAGCCTTGGGACCTGGGTTCGATTCCCAGGTCCCCCATATTTCTCTACGTTTTTCACTTTTCCATGTTCAGGTGATCAATACGCCTAGAGGTTCACCATGCACTCTCATCAATGGATTGCCAAGTGTCCATGAACGTCCATCCAGTGGCTAGCATCTGCATTCCACCATGCACCTTAGTCAGCTATTCTCTACGTGGCCATTAAAAGTCAAACAAGGCCAGGAATTGATTGGGCCTGATTGCTACAAAAACACCTCCATTGGGTCAACAAACCCCCTCCTGTTTGCATTTCTCTCTTTCATTCTTTTTTTTATTATTTATTTGTTTTAATTTATTTGTTTTCATTTAATTCCTCCAAATTAATTTTTTATAATATAATAAAAATACAAAAATCAGGAAAGACAAAAAATAAAAAATATATTTTATTTAAATGTTTTTTTTGTAAATAAACTTTATTAATTAATTTAGTTTTAATTCTAGGTTTAATTCTAATAATTTTCTTAATAAACTAAAAAAATGTAGAATTAGGGTTTTAAATACTTTTATCCCTTTTCTTTGCTTTTACCATAATTAATGATTAGTTATTTATTTTGTAAATAAATTGCCATGTAAATAATTAATTTAAACTAGGTCTAATTTAAACATTTTCTTAATAAATTAAAAACAATTTAGAATTAGGGATAATTAACTTTTCTTTTTAATTCCAATTTAATTTTCTTACTAAAATCTATAAATACAAAAAACTCAAAAATAATTTCCTTTTCTCATTTAACTTAATTAATTTATTAATTGTAATTTAATTTCCTTAAAAGGGTCCAACGCCCTCGCATTCGATCATAATTCTATTTCGCGCGCTCATTTTATTTCCTTTTTATAAATTTCATGTAATTATCCCAAAGCCATGTAATAGATTAATTAGGATATTTATTTTTTCGCACTTTATTTTATTCAAATCGGGTCTTGGATTAATTTGGCGATGTAGACCCGCGCCTTTGTAATAGCGTAGGACTTTTAATTCCGCATCTTTTAAACTGTTAATAACTTGCATGAAAGAATGAATGCCAAAATAAAAGCAACGCGTAGATCACCAATGCATGAACAAGACAAAAATATCTAAAAACGAAACACAAATCACACACCACCCCTAGGGTACGCCTCATTGTTGCCTTGCCCCTCGAAAGGTGGTCGTCGAGTAGAGGATGTCTTAGTAAGTCCTCATGTCCATAAACATGGCATGAGGGTAGCTTCTAAGGTGTCTTCCTATTGCTCCGGTGATCACCATGTCCCGAACCCTCGAATTGACCCGAACACCTCCAATGGTGGTGCTCCCTACCTCTCAATGGTGGGATGGCACTACTTTAAGGACATTTACACAAACAAATTCCTTAGGGTAGGTAGATGACTCGTAGATACTTGCTCTAATTTCAAAAACTTATTTTCACACCGACACTTTCAAAAGGCTTTCAAAAGCAACTTTTCAAACACTCTTGAGGACTGATACAAGAGTCGAACTGAAATTTTCAAAGAAACTTTTTTAAACCCACAGTTGAAAAGCAAACAAACCATTTTGAAAACACAAATGAGCAGGTATCTAAGAGCCCATGGATAACCATGGATAGAAAGGGTGCTAACACCTTCCCTTTCTATAAATCTACCTCCCGAACCGAGAGCAATCTCTATAAGGAATTTTTCTGTGCTTTTGTCCTTTCCACTTGGAGAAAATAAAAGACGGTGGCGACTCTTGCTTCCGCGACATTTCGCGAACCAGCGTTAAACAGACAGTTCCAGATCCACCGATCACAATTACTAACTCAGAATCTCCCATTATTTCGACTCTAGTTGCCCCCAATTCCAATAAAGTCTCAAGTTCTGCTATGAGTGCTTCATACTCTGCTTCATTGTTTGAGCAATGAGAACCAGTTATCTTATACTTGAGCTTGTTGGAATTCGGTCTGGATAAATAATCAAGATTCCAATCCCACTTCCATTTTTATGTGCAGAGCCATCAAATAATAATTTCCATGGTTCTGGTTCCACAAAGTTTTGGGCTGCATGGTCGACAATGAAATCAGAGACTACTTGCCCCTTCATTGCTTTCAAAGGCATGATAGTTAAAGAGTACTCCGTTAAAGACAAAGCCTATTTACCAATTCGACTGTGCAAAAATGGTTTGGACAATATATGTTTAATAACATCAAAGTGTGAAGAAACAAAAATATCAACTGGCTTTATATAATATTTTAATTTTATACATGAGAAGTATAGACAAAGACATATCTTTTTTATATTCCTATATCTAGTTTCTGCGTCATTTAAGACCCTACTTAAGTAGTAAATGGCCCTTTCAGCACCATTATCATCTTCTTGGGCCAACATGCTTCCAATCATTTTGTCTGATGCTGAAATGTTCAATATCATGCACTTGTTTCTTCTTGGAGGCGAAAGAATTGGTGGATGCACCAAGTATTGCTTGATCCTTTCAAATGCCTCCTGATGTTCTTCGTTCCAGACAAAGGCCTCTTGTTTTAATCGTAAGAGTGGGGAAAAGGCTTGAGTTCGACCACTTATGTTGGATATAAACCTTCGTAAGAATTTTATCTTTCCTAAGAGTGATTGCAACTCTTTCTTTGTCGATGGCGCCTTTGCCTCAAAAATTTCCTTTGTCTTATTTTGGTTGATTTCTATACCCTTCTTATGGACCACAAAGCCCAGAAAATCACCTTCCTGCACAAAAAATGCACACTTAAGGGGATTAATTTTTAGGCCATGCTTTCTCATTCTTTCGAATGATTGTCGAAGGTGATCCAAATGGCTTGGCCCTGATAAAGATTTCACCACTATGTCATCAATATAAACCTGCATGAAGGTCTCAATGAAATCATGAAATATTGAATTCATTGCCCTTTGATAGGTTGCCCCAACATTTTTTAGGCCAAAGGGCATAACCACCCATTCATAGGTGCCTATTGCGCCAGGGCATCGAAACGCTGTCTTTGGCACATCTTCTTCTGCAATAAAAAACTGGTTGTATCCTGAATAGCCATCTAACATACTAAGGTATTCATAACCAGCAGCAGAATCTACTAACATTTCAGCCACATGCATTGGGTATTCATCTTTAGGAGTAGCTGAATTTAAATCACGAAAATCTATGCATACTCTAAGAGAACCATTTTTCTTAATTACAGGAACTATATTAGCTATCCATTCTACATACCTTGTGGTCCGGATGAACTTGCAACGTAGGAGTCTTTCGACTTCCTCTTTTATTTTGGACAGGCTTTCTGGCACGAATCTCCTTGGGCTCTGCTTGATGGGCTTCTTGCCATCCTTTATTGGCAGCTTTAATTCAACTAGTTCCCTGCGTAAACCAGGAATTTCATCATAGTCCCAGGCGAAACAATCTTTATACTCCTTGAGCAATTGGATCACTTCTGCTCTTACTTCTGGGTTCAATTTCGCGCTGACGTACGTTGGCCTCCTTTGAGTTCCATCTCCTAGACCCACTTCCTCGAGAGGGTCTTGCGCCAACATCTTCGTGTTAGATGCCGTTGAATCCTTCTTGAATCCCAAAGGCTCGTCTTCATAGATGGCATCAAGCCTTTGGTCTTTGTCTTCGACAAGTGTGTCTTCGTTAGGTGGTTCAGGTTTGAAGAAAATTCCTAGCCCCCTGTTGTGAATTCCTTCAGCCTTAGCTTCAACAGCCATAATTTTAACTTCGGCTTCCAAAGCCGTTTTCATCCTATTTTCAGCCAAATAGGCCGAAATCTTCTTGAAGTAAGAAGACTCAGATATGGACATGGTCTTCGTCTTTCCAGCCAGTTGGCCGCATTCCTGGGAGTCCAAGCACGTCTTCGTCAGATCCCATGTTTTCCTTGTCCCAATAAAATCCATGTGTTGGGTGAAGGGTAAGGAAATACATTGCATTATTACTTGGTGCTGATGCACCTTACGCTGCAGTGCATGGCCCAATGTTGGCCAAATTCCTGTCGAAATTCCTTCTATCGACATGATTATCCTCATCCATAAAATAGCTTTGGTCTGCTTCTATGTTTTCAACAATCCCATCATCTCTCCATATTGCCACCCTTTGGTGCATTGAGGATGGAAATGCCCCGATTCCATGTATCCATTCACGTCCTAGAAGAAGATTGTAATTCGTCTTCGCTGCAATTACCATGAACATGGTGGGTCTTGTTATGGTACCTACATTTAATTCTACTTGGACCACTCCTAGAGTTTGTCCAATTTTGCCTTCATAGTTTTACAACACCATGTTGTGTGGTTTGATGTCGATGTCGAACATCCCAATCCTCTTAAATAGGAATTGAGGCATCAAGTTCACTGCTGCCCCACCATCCACCATAACTTTGTTGATGCCCACCTGTTCAATTTTAGCCCTAATAAATAAAGGCTTAAGGTTGTTTTTCGTACCTTCATCTGGCCTTTCGAAGAAGGCATTCTGCTCTTCAATGGCGCCATTATTCATGACATAGTAACATACAGGTTTGTGTTTTGTCATTTCCAATTCGTCAGCCTCTTTGGAGTCTTCGACCTCAGTAACCTGGTCATAGTCATGTGGTAAGACAGAAACCACATTGCAATTTATTTGCAAAGAAGATTCTCCATCGGAATTGAAGCTATTTGTTGACATATCTTCATCATCTACTAGCCCATTGTTGGTCAGTTCGTTGTTGTCCCCTTCGCTAGGGACCTTCATCTTGGTAGGAGAGAAAAGTTTCCTCCTTGTTGGGGAATTCTTTTCCATTGCTGGGACAGTCGAAGTTTGGTTGGTGCTTGACTCGCTAACTTCCTTGTTTGTAAGCTCCCTTTGGGCTTTCTTGTTTCGTTGGTGTCGCCTCCATTGGGACCTAGACATGGAGTTCTTCCCCTCGTAGTTCTCCGACACGTGAGATTGTTGTTTGTTGGAGTGAAACTGCCTCCTGAAGGCCCATGCAGTACGTCCACCTTCTTCGAAGCTTTTCCACTTCGACTTTCCTTTGGCTTCAGTTCTGTTTTGTCCTGCTTTCAGCCATTTTCTTGTTGGCATGTTTGCTGGGGGCTTAAATGTTGCCTGTTTGCGTGCCCCAGGGTGTGGGCTATCTTCCCTTTTGTGGATGCCTCTTGCATTATTGACGTAGCGTTCCCTATTCCAGCTTTGATTGTTCTAACACTAAGAGTATGAAATCCTTTTGTAAGCTTCAGCATTCCTTCCGTCATATAGCGCACTGCACCATGGGCACATAAGAACTTCTGAACCCATTTTGTGACAACGAACTAAGAATCCCATGATACTCTCTCCCATCTGGGGGTAAGGTAAGAGTTCATTCTCCCTTTTCCAGTTGTTTCTGGCCTTCTCCTGATAGACCATTTGGTAGGTAGCAGCCGCTCCTTGATCATTCATGATGCTGCACCTTGGGCACACAAGCCCCTTTGGGTTCTTTGAGTGACAATGGAATAAGTAATCCACCAAACTCACCTTTTGGTCGCCTGCCTTCATCTTTTCATTCTCCATTTTGAGTCGCTTTTCTATCTCCTCCATTTCTGGGGAGAATTGGTTCAGGTCCACCAAGTTCACTTTGAATTTTGGACCCTCAACAAGTTTCATTCCTTCAAACTTGACCCTAAGACCATCAATAGTCCTGGTCTTCATTGCACTCTTCATTGCGCCATCAGTAGCGCTTGTTTCTTTCTCCGCCACAAGATCATCAACAAACCCTGGCTTTGAGGCTTTGTCAGACCCCTGGTTTTGTTCTGGTTGTAACCCTTCGACTCCAGCAATGTCCACCATGTTGATGGCAGCAGGCTCAGCATAATTGGTCTCGATAACCTGCATAGGGTCAGCATCAATCCTCATTTGAGGTTTGGGTTTTTCCCCAAACTTCAGCCTTCCATCCTGAATTTCTTTTTGTATCAGATCCCTGAAAAGAAAGCATTGTGAGGTTTTGTAGCCTAAGAAATTATGATACTTACAAAAACCCCTTTTCTTCCGCTGTTCTAACGGAGGAATTTTAGCACCAGGGGGCACTATCATCTGGCCATGTTTAACTAATAAGTCGAAAATTTCATCACACTTGGTGATGTCCAACGTATAAGATTTTCTTGGAAATTTGTCACTCCTTTCTGGTTCGACAGGATTTTTCCCATTTGCAGGAGTCAACATTTTGCAAGGGTACGGTGGTCCTTGCTTCAACTCTACAAGATCTATTTCGTGTTCTTTGACTTCTGAGAAATCCTCTTCGACTTCTCTTTCGTATGATCAGGATTCGATATAAGCCACTATTTATTTTCTATGACTTTGTTTCGCCCTAGCCTTTTCGATCTTCAAACGCTCAACTTGTCGAACCCTATTAGCCAATTACGCCATATCCCTCAAATAATGGGGATCTAATTTTTTCCTGATAGAAAAGTCCAAACCTCTTGCTGCCATTTCAACCAACTCGTGTTCTGGCACTTGTGTGAAGCATCTTTCCTTCAACAAACAGAATCTGTTGAGGTAATCGTCTATGGGCTCACCAAATTTTCGCTTGACATTATCCAATTCGCTTAGACTAATCTTGGTTTGTCCTACATAAAATTGTTCATGAAACAACCTCTCCAAACGAATTTAATCATGGATGGAATTCACCGCGAGGGTGGTGAACCAAGTAAAAGCATTTCATGTCAGTGAAGAAGGGAAGTATTTAATCCTTATATTTTCATTATTTTCTATATCTCCTGCCTCTGTAAGGTATCTGGCGATATGTTCTATGGTAGATTCGCTAGTATCACCAAAAAACTTGGTGAATTTGGGTACTTTCCATCCCCTTGGCAATTCAGTTTGTTGAATATATTCTGACAAAGGGGATGTATAATTTGGTCTACACATACCTAAGTTTACCCCATTTCGTGCCATAATCCTTTCGACTAAGGCTGCTAGGTTATTGTTTCCCACCATATCATTCTGTCGACAACCCTGAAGGATTTCATCAGCATCTTGGTTTCGATTCACAAAAATTACCCTTCTCCTTGGTTCCTCCCTAGGGATAGCATGTTGGGGTCTGGGTGGTTCCTTCATTCGAATTGGTTGTTGGACTTCGGCTTCAGGGTGAATCAAAGGTTGGGCCTGGTTTATGGTTGGCTCTTCTTGGAATATGATACCTTGATTCTCCCTTACCCATGTGGGCTGTGGGGGTGGCTGTCGAACTGCTTCTCTTGGCGCACCAAAGAAATCTGCAAGACGCCCTATTTGTGCCGTCATCTGTTGGCTTGCTTGGGCATTCTGCAAGTTAGTTTGTGTAGTGCTTTGAATTAGAGGGTTGAAAATTGTACCCATCTGTTGGGCCAATACGCCCAACATCTCGTGGTTGCTATCGTCCATTTGTTGCCTTATGACTGCTTGTGTATTTGTGGTGATAACAGGTATTTGGATTGGCTGCGAATTCTTTTTAGCCATATGGTTTATCCCAGACCCTGATCCTTGTAATGCTGATAAAGTAGATGTTACGAGATGGGTGTATGTCGACGTATTTTTTTGAAATCCCGTCACGAACGAAGTTGGCATGCCATATATAGGATCTGATGTTGGGATTATAAATCCTGGTGGAAAAGTTGTAGACATACTTATCAAAGGCCTGGGTGTTAATGGTGGATTTTGATTGGCCATAGACACAATGGTATGTTCGTTATGGGTGTTTGATGATATAGTTGAAGCGTTTGTATTTTGGGGTATAAATGCAGCGCTTGTTGTCGAAGGGATCATTGCAGTCCCTTGACTCGCCGTCATCACTTCGTTTGTATTCGAAGCGTTGGTATTTCCTCCCACAGGAGGGTGAACTTGTTGCGCATCACTAGTGGGTGGGTTAGACATTCCCCTAATGTGTTGTCCTTTTGGTCTAGGATTTGTATTGTTGGCTAGTTTTCCACTTCTCAATCTCATGCAATAAACAAGTTAAAACTAAGATGGATAAAGACACAGGTCCCACTGGGCGTGCCAATTTGTTTACCCTCGAATTTTGGTAAACAACCGCTGACCTTCCAAATCCTTTCACGGATCCAGTTACTTGCGAGATTGATCAGATTGATCTCAGGACACGAGTGTCTTTATTAATCTTTTAACTTGATTGTTGTATTTAACATGTTTTGTATATGAAGACAAATGGCTTCAAATGTCGAATTAAAATGCATATAAAGCGAAAGTAAAATTACTTCTAAACTTGAAATGGTAAAAGACTTAAGTAAATGTTACTGGAAATTCTGCAGAAAGTAAATGCATTTATATTAAATGGGTGTATCATACGTACATCCTCAATAAACTCGTTTCTCTTTAACACTTGATACTTTGAGTAATTTCTGAGTAATTTATACAAAGATGTTCACCACCTAAATCGAAATACTAAAGCCACTATTTATACTACTTCGACCCTAACGGTCTTCTACACGAACTAATGCCACGTTTCTGTTTGCATGTCTTCGACGAACTCAGAGCCTTCCACGCGTCTTTTCGGATAAGATTAAAATATTTGAATTTGAATCTCCTTATTATCTTGAGCGCCAATATCTGAAGATGGTCGAACGGAAAAATGTTTGAAACCTTAGCCACATTTCGAATAACAATCTTTATTCAATAATTCGAATTAGTAAACCTTTCCAACGATTTTTACTCAATTCGAATCTCAACCTTTATGGCTTCACATAAATAAAGTAGTGGAATATTCTGAAGTATATTCAAGTCTAACTTTAAAATCCTTAGTCGAAATTTCCAGCTAACACAACCCTAGTATTTCGACACTCACATACTAGAACGCATTTCGACTACAATATGTAGGTCTTCGATACCAGCATGTGAACATACTTCAACGACATGTATAAATTATGTCGAATCAAAAGCTACTCTTCGACCCATTAAAGTTCGATCCAATATCTCACAAATCTTCACCTTGGAACAAACTCTATTATTAGAGAATAAACTAACTTTCTTCATGCAACTTTATCAACTGCATACAGTGGAAAAACTTGCAACTGGATAATATCTTGGTGATCATATCAGCAGCATTATGATTTGTCAAAATCTTCAGCACTTGGACTTCTCCACACTCGATTACCCCTCTGATGAAATGCAACCTCACATCAATGGGCTTAGTTCGCTCATGATAGGCTGAGTTCTTCGACAGGTGTATTACACTTTGACTATCACATTTAACAGTGATAAATCGACCTTAAAGTTTCATCTCCTTCGCAAAACCTTCAATCCATAATTCTTCTTTCACAGCTTCAATGAAGGAAATATATTCTGCTTCAGTGGTTGATAAGGCAACGAATTTTTGAAGTGTTGCTTTCCAACTAATTATTGTACCAAACATAGTAAAAACATATCCAGAAATAGATTTTCTAGAATCCATACAACCTGCATAATCAGAGTCGACATATCCTTCGATTACTGCTTTACTATCTTCACCCAAGGCTCCACCTTAAATTAAGACTCTGTTCATAGACTCATTTATGTACCTTAGAATCCACGTCAATGCTTACTAGTGAGCCTTTCCAGGATTCTCCATGTACCTGCTTACAAGACTTACTGCATATGTTATGTCGGGTCTAGTACATACCATAACATACATCAAAGAACCTAGTATGTTAACATATGGGATGCTATTCATATAAGCTCTTTCGACCTAAGTACTGGGACATTAATCAATACTCAGCTTGAATTGAGGGTTTGTTGGAGTCACAACAGGCTTTGAATTCGACATACCAAACTTGTCAAGAATCTTCTATAGGTATGCCTCTTGAGATAACATTATTTTGAATGCTTACTATATCATCGAATGTCAATCCCAAAAATCCTGGATGCAACTCCCAGATCCTTCTTTTCGAACTCCTTATTGAGTTCAGCCTTCACCTTAATTACATCTTCGACATTGTTGCTTGCTATGAGAATATCATCCACAAAAAGCAACAAAATAACAAATGAATTACCAGGTCGAAATATGAAGTAAACATAGTGGTTAAACTGACTTCTAATGAAACTTATGTGTGCCATGAACCTTTCGAATCTCCTATTCTACTGTCTAGGAGATTGTTTCAGCCTATACCCTTCAGGTTACCCCATCAGGCTTATTTCATCTAGATCACCATACAAAAACACAATCTTCACATCTATTTGTTCCAGTTCAAGGTCGAATTGTGCCACCATGGAAAGCAAAATTCGAATGGATATGTGCTTCACAACAGGAGAAAACACATCATTAAAGTCGACACTTTATTTGAGTGAAACCCCTTACAACCAACCCTGCCTTGTATTTTTTCGACGCCACTCTTTCGATTCCTTCCTTAACTTTGAAAATCCATTTACAACTGACTAACCTAGCTCCAACAGGTTTCTTGATCAGTTCCCAATTGTTGGTATCATGAAGAGATTTCATCTTATCATCCACGACCTTCATCCATTCAGTCTTATTTCGACTCCTCATGACTTCCTTATGGTCTCTAGGTTCTTCGTCTAGAACCTCACTTGTAGAGATTAAGGCATAAGCTATAAGATCTGCATACCCAAGTCTCTAAGGTGTCTTGATGACTCTTATCGTTCTATCTCTTGCCAATAGGTAGTTATCGACAGTTTCCTCAACTTCCTCAGCATCTTCTGCTTCTTCTTTGACTTTATCTGGGATACACAATTCAGCATCAGCATGCTCCACCTTAACAGGAATCTCTCCCTATTCCATCTCTTCGTCAGATATTTCTGCACTTCGATCAACATCATCAGTTTTCTTTAAAGCTATTGCAGCTTCACTGAAAACCACATCTCGACTGGTGATACACCTCTTGTGACTTTGCTATAGGAACCATAGCCTACAAGCTTGGACTCCTCCGGGGTATCCCATGAACATGCATTTTAGAGCTCTAGGTTTGACCTTGTCTTGCCTAATATTAGTGTAGGCTACGTAACCAAATACTCTCAGTTTTTCGAGATCTGATGGATGACCTGACCAAACTTCTTCAGGTGTCTTCATATCTAACGCGGTCGAAGGACATCTGTTTATCAGATATGTTGTTATCGAAACAACCTCAACCCAAAACACCTTCTTTAACCGAGCACTAGTCAACATGCATCTAACTCTGTCCAAAATAGTTCGATTAAACCTTTCAGTCAAACCATTTTGTTGTAGAGTACCTGCAATAGTTATGTGCCTTACAGTACCAGAGGCAGCATAAAAACTGTCGAAAGCCTCATTACAAAATTCATGGCCATTGTCGGTTCTCAACCTCTTGACCTTTATGTCAGTCTGATCGTCTACCAGAGTCTTCCAACATTTGAAATTTTTAAAAGTTTCATCCTTTGTCTTCTGGATGAATACTCATAACTTTCTGAAATAATCATCTACTATGAATAGAAAATGCCTTGCTTCTAAATATGATGGACACCTTCCAAGAGCCCAAAGATCAACATGGATGTAATCAAGGGATCTATGTGTTCTTTGTTTGCCTTTGCTGAACTTCACTCTACAAGATTTTTTAAGTACACAGGGTTCACAAAATTTCAGCTTTTTGACTTTGTCTCCACCAAACAAATTTTGTTTCCCTAATTCTACCAAACCCCTTTCATTGACATGGCCCAATCTCATGTTCCAAATTTCTGTCTTCGACAAAGGTTTCGTGGATGCAATGTTTGTCAAACCACTTACAACTTCATCCTTAAGGGTATACAAGCCTTGCTTCTTCACGCCTCTCAAGACTTCCTTCGACCATTTCATGACTCGTAGGATACTTTTCTCTCCTTGGAAAACATATCCTTTCTTGTCGAATTCACCAAGAGAAATTAGTTTTCTCTTCAAATCAAGCACATACCTGACTTTAGTAAACAATTGTATTGACTCATCATGGAGCTTGAATCTCATATATCCAACACCTGCAATCTTGAAAGCTTTGTTGTTTCCCAGCAATACAGATCCACCATCTTGATTACATAGCTCTTAGAACAAGTCTTCTTTTAGAGTCTGTTGTACCCCAAAATTTTCCCTCTCATTTATCAAGACTTTTCTCACAAGACTTCTTGGACTCAAGACAAGATTAGGGTTTGGTCAGCTCAAGACACCTCATCTTACACTGATAACCCAAAATTAGGGTTTGAGTTTGCACAAGGATTTTTGGACCACCAATGCTTCATGTGACTTTCATATATCATTTTGGACCCCTAAGATTTCTCATGATAAGTTTCAAGCCTTGAACCACATTTTTGATCAGTCAATTGGACAGTTGACCTAAAAATCAACTATATTGGGGGAAAGAGTCAACTATGGCCAATTTAGAGTCAAACTTCATAATTTTTGATCCACATCAACATTTTAGACTCATATGTATCATTTGATCAAGTTTGGATCACAACTCCTCAAGAAATTTGATCAAATCATCAAAAGGGCAAAATGGTCAAAATTAGGGTTTTGACTGGGAAAGGGAAATTTATGATTTTTAACCTAGCCAATGACCAATTGAGTTCAAGCATGATTTCAAGGATTCAATGGCATCATCTTGACCTAATTACATGATTCAAAAGATCTCAAGTTCATTGGATTGACAGATGAAATTTGCAGTCAACTGATCAAAAGTCAACTGTATACTGAAAAGTCAAACTTTGACTTTTTTGTCAAAATCAAGTACCAAGAGTCATAATTCATCAAGATATGTCAAAATATGAAACTTGTTCACCAAGAAAACCAAATTTGAAAATTAGGGTTTTAATTTGAAAATTTTCATAACTTCGAATTTTTCTAAGTATAAAGATTTTCTTATTTTTTCCCAACTTTTCAACACTTTTTCACCATGATGCATTTTGATTCAAGGAAAGTTCCCAACATGAAAGTTGTAGTCCTCCATGAAATCTACAACTTTTCTTCACAAACTTTTCCCTAAATATGTTTGGATCTCAAGTTATGAATTTGTGAATACATGCTCATGAACTAAATAACTTAGTGAAATTTTGCCCTAATTTAGGCAGGTTTTGGACCCAACTTTTCACCTAGTTCCAAGAGGTATCTCAAAATGCATTTCAAAGATGGATTATATAGCACATTTCAAGCTTTCCAAAATGTCCAAGAACTTTCCAAGATCATTTTTGAGTAGGGAGAATCGAAGAAGGGAAGTTGGCATTTTCTCACTTTTTGTTCAAGCCATTTTCACATAGCATCAAGTTGCAAATCATCTATGCTGGTTATATCTTGATTTACAGGTCCTAAGATTGCTATACACTCCATAATTAAATGCATACTCAGAAGCTAAATCCTTTATCCTTGCTTTTGAAACTTTACACAAGTTGTATTTCCATTTTGGGCAAAAAGGTTATATTGTTATTTTCATAAAGATGAACTTTTGCAACTTTGTCAACTTGGAGCATTGGACCTGTCCCCTTGATACAAGCAAAATATACATCTCTCAATCAATGTGTACCAACTCTTATCAGCCCTAAAGCAAGCTAGTACAAGCATGTGGGATTGTTCATGTCAATTTTGCTTCAAGTACAAGAAAAGTTGCAAAAAGGGCTAGAGCTTGCACAACTAGTAAGAGCTGACTTTGGATCACTTCTATACATATTTGCAAACTTTGTACAAGGAAAAACACGCTTGGCTTGAACCTAAAACACTCTGAAACTGAAAAACACCACAAAACTGCCCAAGCTCACAGTTTTCTTCAAAAGCACAGTCAACTCTCATTTGGCTCGTGCGTTTTGTGTTTAATCACTTCAAACATCTCATACACTTGATACCTAGCCAATCCAAGTCATCACCCTGGTTCTGTAACCTCTGTTTCATCATCTTCCATTTTCAACTTGGAAGCTTGCAGTTGGACTTGGTCAAAGAGTTCCAGTCATCCTCAGAGCGAGATAAGCATTGGAATAGGTTCAGGGAAGTTCAAGGAAGCTTGAACAATCACCAGGCCTCCATCAAAGTCCCTACATTGTCCTACTCGATTCCAGCTGAAGAAGGTATTTTCTTAAACTCTATCTCTCTATATAGGCAACCTCAAGTCACGATTTGTGAAGGAAAAATGTAGCTCTCATCATAACGAAGTTGTACATATCATTACTTTTCATTTACATTACTTGTGCTAAGAGAATTTGAAGATTGAAAACTCTGAAAAAATTAGGTCACGAATTAGGGATTCCAAAATTCTCTTTGATCTTTAAGAGTTAGGTTACATAATTTATATGGTTGGAATCGTGAGCTCAAATGCCACATTTTCCATGTTATGAGTTTTTGTTTTTATGCAAGTATAAGCAAGATACAGGTTGAACTGGAAAACATGTGAAGAGGATAAACGAAGGACAGGGATGCAGTGGTTCTGGGTTTTTTGTTGCCTTGGCCTTTTTGTTTTTGCTATCTGCACCCCCCTGACTTGCTATTGCACCCCCTGGCTGACTTTTTATATTTTTGTATTTTTTTCTTCATATTTTCATATTTTCATATTTAATACTTTTGTTTATTTTTTCTAAATGATAAAAAATCCTAAAAATGATTTATTTATTTTCACACTTTTTATTTTATTTTTTTTTCACATAAAAAATTAATTTATTTGAATAAGATAGAATTTATTTTTCTTAAATAACTTGTAAATATAATAAAAAATACTTAATATTTTTATTATACATTTTATACTCATAAATACTTATTTTCTACACATATTTAATTTTTAATATTTAAATATAATTTTATTTATTATTTTTTATACAAAAAAATATACAAGTTAACAAGTATAGAACATTATTTTCTTTTAATTAAAAAACTAGGGTTTAAACCCCTTCCAAAAATAAATATTATTTTTTTCCTTTTTTTTAGGTTTAAATCAAATATATATTTTTTATACAAAAACAAGACATAAAACATTTTTTAACATGAACATATTGCATTGCATTTTAAATATTTGTATTATTTATTTAAACTCACGTAATTTCGATTTGGTTGTAATAATATATTTAGCTTTATATTTGTGCAAATTCCCATTCAAACTTGTATTCCCCCCTCCCATAATAATTGTTGTAATAGCTTAGTATATTTACATTACGTAATTTATCGCTTTATACCATGATTAGTAATTAGGGTTTGCATGACAAGAATAAAACAAAGCAAATAGAAAACCCTAAATACAAGACAAATCAAAAGCATGAAAAATGATACACTTTGCACACAAGCACCCTTAGGGTTTCTCCCACTTGGTTGCCTAAAATAAAATGGCCATGTTACGCATGCGAAGTATCTTGGCAAAACAAAACAAGTATAAGAACATAGTCCCTCGATGACGCTATTCAAAGGTTGCCTAAACAAAATGATCTTGGTCCCTCAAAAATGCTAAGATACTTGGCAACATTGCTATCATGGTTATACGATGACCCACGCCCGTCCCGTTTACATCCAAAGATAGGGTTGCTTACCAAATCAATGGTAAGTCAACAATGTCAAAGGAATAGAAAATGCACAAGAAAGACATTTGAGTAGGTAGATAGATTCTAAGTTACTTGATCCTTTTCAAACAATCCTTGCTATTTTCAAAAATAAATACACACACATTTCAAAACATCTTACAAAATATTGAAAAACATTTTCAAAAGACAAACATCTTTGTATACATTCTTACGAACGAGAATCATTACAAAGATTGCCTAAACGATGGCCTATTTTACAAAATACTTTCAAAATCACACCAAACACCATTTCAAACAAAGCAAAGCAAGTGATCTAAGCAAGTAACTAAGAGCCCATGGAAAACCATGGATGAAAAGGGTGCTAGCACCTTCCCTTTTCATAATCTACCCCCCAAACTCAAGAAAACATCTCAAAGGTCTTTCCTGTGATTTTTTACCTTTCCTTTTGGATAAAAGAAAAGTCGGTGGCGACTCTTGCTAACCGCGACATTTGCGATAAAACGCAAAACCTCAAGTCAGTTCTCCCACCGTATCACAGAGTCATGTGCCAAGTGCATCCAGAATCTATAATCCACTCCTTCGACGAGTTACTGCAAGTTTCGAGCAGTAACTCGTCGAAGGAGTGGATTATAGATTCTGTGCACTGCAACATGACCTTACGTGATACGTGAGACTTCAGGCGTTCAGGGAACACCTTTCTTGTGTGACCCTCCTTCTTACAATGATATCATCGAATATCAGATGCTTCATCACTACAAAACTTTTACTGACTTTTACTTTTCTTTTTGTCGAACTTATCATCCTTTTGCAAGAATTTTCCCTTAACGGCCAAACCTTCACCAACCGTAAAATGTTTATGCTCCTTTCGTTTATTCAAGTCCTTAGAATACAAGGATGATTTAACTTCTTCAAAGGTCAGGGGCTCCCTTCTATACAAGAGATTTTCTTTGAAGTGATCATGTGTTATGGGCAAAGCGCACAGCAGCAACAACGCTTGATCTTCATCATCGATATTCACATTAATATTTTCAAGATCAATAATAAGCTTGTTGAACATATCCAACTTCTCAGTCAACACTTTGTCTTCAAACTAACCAGCGATTTAGTCATCTACAAACTTTCAAGTTTCACCCATAACCCTGATGTTATCGTCTCCTTTGATACCTGTCGAAGAACCTTATCACCAAGGCTCAACAATATTTCATTGCGGGCTTTCTGTATCATTTCCATCTTCTGATCTGCCGTTAACGTATTGTTCATGGCGGCCTCTTCCTTCAACGCTTCCAAACAACTATGCTGAACTAGTAGGGCTTTCATCTTCAAGCGCCACAGACCGAAATCGTTCACTCCGATGAACTTTTCAATCTCATACTTTGTTGAAGGCATCTTCTCTATGCTCATCGCACCAATTTGTTGTGAAACACCACATCTTTGAAACAAAGTATAACTTTTCTTTATGATCAAGAAATAACTAGGATAGAAAAGGTGGAAGAACACGAAGAACACAAGGAATTGGTTATAACTGTTATTCTTTACTTTCTCTTCAAACAAGATTACAAGTACACAAGAATAACAAATAACCCTCTCACTCTAAATTAGGATTTGCAGTATGTAATGATGAAAGAGTAGTATGCTATTTATAATAAATCTAACATACTAAACTGATGGGTTTTTTCACAAATACCTATTACAAGCTAACTTAAACAATTGGACATAACAAACATCTGAAATTCGAAATACTAACAACCCTAGCATTTCGACACCCATATACTAGAACACACTTCGACTATAGTATATAGGTCTTCGACACCAGCATGTGAACATACTTCGACGATAATGCATAAATCCTGTTAAATCAGAAGCTACTCTTTAACCCAATAGAGTTCGATCAAATATCTCACATTTACATTTCAATAATTTTATTTGTGTGTTCTATAAGATCAAGTGTCATTTTAATGCCTTGAACGACTTTCCTCGCAAATCAAACTTTTATCATTCAGATTCAACCTTCAAACTTAAATCCAATTCAGAGATATTTACAAAAATATCATCAAACATTTATGTTAGAGGTTAAATATAAGACCAAAATTTAGAGTCTCACTACTCAAACATTAACTCGTATTAGATTTGGACCATTTTCCTTTACCAAAAATACCTGTAAACAACTTGAAAAAAATAATACAAAAATTTATAAATGGTCTAAATGTGTTAGTGCGTGAGATACTTTTAGTGAGGAGAGAAAAAAAGAATAATAAAGAAATAAGAATTATATTATTCACTTGAATTATACAAATAATAATACAAACTATGACTATTTATATACAACTCTAATTAGATTTGGATTTACCAACTTGAATTATTTGATATTATATCTAATATCTCAAGTACCTAATTTGAATTATATTTGATATTATATCTAATATCTCAACAAAATGAACAAATAAAAAATTATTTTTTTATAACAATGATACATCAAAGATTGTGATGGATCTACATTACTCATTGCAATCAAACAATATCACATAAAATCAAGAGATCTCATGATCCTGGTCACACCCTAAAACATAACAACCACATCATTACAATTGACAAACAAATCAGCCCACACATATCACAAAATAAAACATGAGTGCATTAAGACCAGGACATGACAATAACGCATACATTATACTTATATCTTATGCCCAAATCGCAAGTCTAGGGGACATCAAGAACCACATTGGTGAAACACCAACTCAAAGAAGTTCCATCTCAGAACTTTTTTAATTTTTTCACACATTAATACTCTTAAGACATGTTACCTAATGAAGTATCTAAGTGTCTAGAGAGATTGTGTAAGGTATAAGTCTAAGTCGTCCAATCCAAAATAAACTATGGAAAGTTTAACATACAATCAGTAATGTAAAGATCATATCACCTATTTTGTTCAAGTGATCGAACCTGTAAACATTATTTTATTCATCGAAACATTTCCCAGCTACTTGAAAATGATAGTCACCACCAGAAACTATTTCCAATTTCATAAACTCTATCACATACACACAAATCACCTAAAGTTTAGATATCAAACATTGTAGGCGTCTCTTTTGCGTTTCTTTTTCCCTGAGCTGCTTCCATCCTCAACAACAACACCCACTATTGGCTTATAACATGAATCTTTGAACAAAGAAGAACTGCACATACATATATCACACTCATTATTTTATGAAAAAATAGTTTAACAAAATTTAGGTCATATCATATGTTTTTTTCTTACTTGCTTGTCCTTATTATTTCTTCAGTTTGCTTCTCCGCAGTCATATCTGTATCCATTGTCACAACTGGAAAAAATATATTGTCAAATCAATTAAAAATATACTTATTTTTATTTGACATTTAATAAAAATATATTATTTTGAAAACTCTAATGAATACTATAATGCTAATACATCTATCTATCTATTAAACTCTTAAATCATGTTAGCTAACTATTCTTTTTTAAAAATATTTATAAATATCAACAATTTCTTTCATTATAAATATAAATAAATGTTTCCTTTTAAGATTGAACTCAAAACTAATCTTTACACTAATTTAACTCAAACTAATATATATATATATATATATATATATATATATATATATATATATATATATATATATATATATATATATATATATATATATATATATATATATATATATATATATATATATATATATATATATATATATATATAAAAGTTTAACTCCCACACTCATCCAATACTAATTAGTTACACTAATTAAAATAAGGAAACTATAGCGTGTGTTTAATCAAATATAAACTTTTGTTTTATTATCTCAAGACAAAATAAAAACAATGCAATGAGAAAAGTGCATATGTCGTTATTAATTTTCTTACTTCTTTCATATTTTGCCATCAAATATCGAGCATAACATGCATCATATTTTTGGAACCTCTCGATATGACGTTTGCTGTCAAGGAGACTACAAAATGGAGAAGAATATAGTAAGTTATTAATAATGAGGGAAAAAACTAGAAATGTTAAATCACTATTAAAGAAATATAACTATGAGATAAATAAAATATTAGTGTATTATTGATGAAGATATGTGAAAATACACTTAATAACCAAATCAAATCACTACGTACAAAATTAGAAGAAAAAAACACATTAAGCAGTTGATTTTAAATAAGATTTTTATTGTATAAAATGAAATAATATTTGGAGGATATGTAGATGACTGTCTAATTGTCAAAGAAAAAAAATAAATATTAAATCAATTTTGAGTCGAGATCATGATTTTGTAGTTGCAATTATTGTGACTAATGTGATGCGAATTACAGTCATTGTGATGTGAATTTATTTTTTACAAATATAAAATATCACTTTATTATTTATTTTATATTTCATATGTTATCCATTTCGTCTCTAAAAAAGAGAAAATAATAAAATGATAATAAATAAAGAGACTTACTTAAGTTCCTCGGAAACCGCATTGATTTGAGCACCTTTACCTTTCATATCCATCTTGAATACATGAATTAAAACATCATAAATTATGAGAAAGGAAAACTAATAACATATTGAATAGACTTTATTAAGTGATATAGTTGATGTAATATTAACTACTCACACTTGAATTTAATAATCTCTCACTCTCTCACACACATATGAGTCTATCTCATCTTATACATGCACCATCGTTATGATCAACAAACACTCTTGCTCCTGACTACACTACACCAAGAAAAACTTTCGATACAATGATCAAACACTAAAATACTACTCTTCTACCGAGTCAATCAAGATTGTGATACCACTTGTTAGAAAAATTATAGGAATTCTGAGAGAAATAACACACCAAGGCTCCACGACTACAAAAAAATAGACATTACATCTTCATACAAAATTTTAAACCATTAAATATATGAGCTACCTTTCTCACATATCTAACATTTAATTCAATTATATTTGATGTATGACTAACTTGTCACACTTGACCCAGACTCTTTTGTTAATTGACTTATATTTTTTTCATGTATTCATAACATTGAAAAACATGTTATAATGACCCTATGTTGTGACATTTAAATGCAGCTTAATTGTCTTCCATTATTATTATTATTATTATTATTATTTAAATATATTTGGGTCCAATTCAAATTCTGAGATGTTATCATAGCTTATTCTATATCTATTGTTGAGTTTCCCTCATCATCCACGCCTCAGATTCATTGAGGCTAAGCGTGAGGGAGTGTGTCAGTATTTCCGCCTTAGTTACAGTTTTCCCTTAGTCGCCTTAATTGCGGCAGTTTGATTTGCCTTCATTATAGTCTCAACACCTTAATTATGTTAGATATGAAGGGATGAATTTAGTCTCACATTGTTTAGCAATATGACATGTGTTGTGTTTATAAGTGGGGTCAATCTTCATCTTATAAACCGATTTTGTAAGAATGAGTTAAATCCAACATAAATTCTGAAAGATACTAAAAGTAAAAATTCAAGAATAAGATTTAAAAATTCAATTCAAGAAGCAATATAGAGTATATCATCTGATGGGTCTTAAAGCACAAAATAGTAAGGGAATGGATATAACAGTGTGATTAGAATAAAGAAGGTGTAACTGTATTACTATGAGATCCACAATTATAGGAATATAGGGAAGGAAGAAAAGGAAAATAACAAAACTAGCAGTAGCTACCAATTCCCAAGCACGGAGTGCTCCCAAATCACCAAAGGTGACCCCACCAAATCCTAACAGAATTCCTCTCTGATTATTCCCTTCCAGCTGTAGCTACATATAGCCACTCTCATGCACTTAATTCATTCACCGCCACGTCATCATCTTTAATTCCTTTTGTCCTCTTCCTCGTGTAAACTCTCCACACCCTTGGCCTAGGTCCCACTTCACTAATCACATTTCTATCAACTCCCGCCTCCTTAGACAATGCCTTATCCTCAAGGCAGAATTCAGGAAACTGACCACGCAAAAATTCGTTATCCTCCCATGTAACATCCTCTACAGCTTTGTTTTTCCATTGTATCAAGGACTGCTGAACTTCCTTACCTCCCTGCACTGTGACTCTTGAACCCAGCACCTTATCAGGATATACATCATTCTCCTCGGTCACCTCCAAATCTTTTGGTAACTCTCCCTGTACCTGATAGTTCCCAACAGCTTTCTTGAGTAATGAAACATGAAAAACTGAGTGAATCTTAGATGTTGCTGGAAGTTTCAACCTGTAAGCCACTTCACCAATCTTTTCTGCCACTTGGAACGGTCCATAAAATCTTGCAGCGAGTTTCTGATGAATCCTTTTCACCACTGACTGTTGTCTATGAGGTCTTAGTTTCAGAAAAACCCATTCACCAACTTCAAAACACAAGTCCCTCCTCTTCATGTTAGCATACCTTGACATTTGTTCCTGCGCTTTGAGCAAATGAAGTTTGAGTTGGTTTAGGGCCTCATCTCTTTCACTCAATTCCAATGCCACGGCAGCCACTTTCGTCTCATTAGACAGAAATCTCAGCAATGCAGGGGGTTGTCTCCCATAAACTACCTCGAACGGAGTCTTCCCAATAGATACATGAAAGGTAGTGTTGTACCAATACTCCGCCCACGAGACCCACAATGACCAAGTCTTTGGATGATCAGAAGAAAAACACCGCAAATAACTTTCCAGGCACCTGTTAACCACTTCCGTTTGACCATCTGTTTCCGGGTGATATGATGAACTCATTTTCAGTTTCGTACCCTGCAACTTGAACAACTCCATCCAAAAATGACTCACAAATAAAGGATCACGATCACTAATTATAGAGCTTGGAATTCCATGAAGTCTCACCACTTCTTTGACAAAGAGTTCAGCAATGGATTTAGCAGTATATGGATGTTTGAGTAAAACAAAATGACTATACTTGGATAGTCTATCCACTACCACTAAAACAGCCTCATAACCTTTAGACTTAGGCAACCCAGTGATAAAGTCTAAGGACAAGTCCTCCCACACAGTATTAGGAATAGGTAAAGGCTGTAACAAACCACCAGGAGTCGTAGCACTGTACTTTTGTCTCTGACAAACATCACAAGATCTGACATAATCCCTTACACTCCTCTGCATTCCCACCCAATATAAGGAATCTGCCAGTCTGCGGTATGTTCTTAGAAAACCTGAGTGCCCTCCAGCAGGAGTATTGTGAAATTCTTCCAATAGCCAAGGGATAGAGGGTGATTCGGAGGAAATCACCAACCTGCCATGATACAGTAAAACTCCTTGTTGCACCTGAAATCTAGGTCTAAGCTTAGGAGACTCCTGCACTTCTTTCATTAACATTTGAATGTACGGGACATTATTTATTTCAGTCAAAAGTTTTTGTCTATCTTCCCACAAAGGAAAAGAAATGATAGAATTCATTTCTACCTCACCATGACATCTAGACAGAGCATCAGCAGCTCTGTTTTCTAGGCCAGGTTTGTACTTGACTTCAAATTGATAGCCTAGAAGTTTGGCCAACCAGCACTGTTGATCTGGAGATGAAATTCTTTGCTGCAAAAAATGTTTCAAGCTCTTATGATCTATATGCACAATAAATTCTATGCCCAATAAATAATGTCTCCAATGCTGAATACACAACACAAGGGCCATTAGTTCCTTCTCATAAATAGATTTTGCCAGATTCCCATCAGATAAAGCTTTACTGAAGAAAGCAATAGGTTGCCTCTGCTGCATTAGAACAGCACCTATACCTCTGCAAGCCGCATCACACTCAACTTCGAAAGGTAAATCAAAATTTGGAAGAATTAGCACAGGGGGAGAAGTCATGATCCTCTTCATCTCATCAAAAGCCTTGGCAGCTTCAATTCCCCAAGAAAAATTGTCTTTCTTAGTCAAATCTGTGAGAGGTTTTGCTATTTTACCATAATCCTGGATAAACTTTCTGTAATACCCTGTGAGTCCCAAAAAACCACGTACACCCTTCGCATTCTTTGGTGTAGGCCATGCAAGAACACACTTCACCTTTTCAGGGTCCACAGCCACACCTTCTCCACAAATAATATGGCCAAGATAATCAATTTGAGCACACCCAAACCTGCACTTTGCTTGATTCGCCACAAGACAATGCTCAACTAAAACAGACAAAACCATCTTCAAATGCATTTGGTGTTCCTTGATATCTCTGCTGTAGATCAAGATATCGTCAAAAAACACCAAGACAAACTTTCTCAAATATGGCCTAAAAATGTCATTCATGGTAGCTTGGAAGGTAGCTGGGGCATTCATCAGTCCAAACGACATAACCAAATACTCATAGTGGATCATTATGTGTTATAAATGCCGTTTTAGGGATGTCATCCTCATGCACTCTAATTTGATGATATCCAGATTTTAGATCAATTTTAGAAAACATAGTAGCTCCATATAATTCATCTAACAGCTCATCGACTATAGGAATTGGGTACTTATCTGATATTGTAGCTTTATTTAAGGACCGATAATCTACACACATTCGCCAGCTCTTGTCTTTCTTCTTGACTAGTATCACAGGACTTGAAAAAGAACTCATACTTGGCCGAATGACTCCTGCTCTCAACAGCTCTGACACTTGCTTCTCAATCTCTTCTTTTTGGTGGTGAGGATACCTGTAGGGTCTGACATTAATAGCACCATGATCAGGATAAAGTTTAATCTGATGCACTTGACTCCTCTCAGGAGGTAGCCGAATACTGTCACCAAACACTGCCTGGAATTCTTCTAGTATAGGCTTTAGGCCTTTGGGAATCACTGATTGAGTTACTTCTATTGACTGTAAATAAGCCCACCACCAACCCAACTCACTTCTGCTATGAGTATTCTCAAGATAAGAGTTTAGATATCCTTTGCTGCCTTGACCTTGCAATTTTACCAACTCATTTCCATAAGAAAATTGCATAGTCATGGCCTTCCAATCCATCATCGCCTTCCCAAGAGTACTTAACCAAGCAACTCCTAACACCATATCCATTCCTCCTAACTCCAACACCAGCGCATCTACAATCACTTCAATCCCTCCCAGCTTCATATTGATCCCTTTACACACTCCACTTGTTATCACTTTATGACCATCACCAAGCTTGATACTCTTAGCTGCTGTAGGTGTAATAGCAAGACCCAAAGCAGTAGTCACTTTGGGAGAAATGAAGTTGTGACTCGCACCGCTATCAATCAACACTAATAAGTCTACGTTATGTATCTTCCCTTCAACTTTCATGGTGTGAGATTCACCCATGCTTCCCAATACCCCCATCAGTTTACATTCCACCTCCACTTCTTCTTCACTTTCCACCGTCACGTCTTCCATACTAACAATTTCCCCTTCGTCTGTCATAGTCTCACCCTCTCCCAAGATTAAAACCCTAAGAGCTCTTTCTGGACATTTATGTAACGTAGGGTGGTATTTCCCCCCACATTTGAAACATAGACCCTTCGCTCTCCTTTCTTCGAATTCATCATTATGGAGACTTCGTACTCCCTTCCATCTCTCCGTCGCGCTGGAATGCGACCCCCCTTCGTTTTTGCGAGCTGAGGAAACCAGAGACGATGTTGGATTCACGTTGGATCCAGTCGAACCTGTTTTCTGACTCGGGTTTGACCCACCCGACTGAAACGGACGAGTTGCATCCTTGGGCTGGAACCCACTTTTACTCCTTAATAACCCGGCCCAATCCTTCCGGCCCACACGCTCGTACCCCCCTTTTCTCACATCACGACGCTCACCATCATCGTCGTCCACTTTCAATTCTTCTTCAACATCCTTCGCAATCCTCATCATTTCCATCCTATTTCGAGGATTCAGAGTACGCACCCTCCTCCGAATCTGGGGTTTCAATCCACTCATAAAATATCCCAAATACTGTTCTTCAGGAAGCCTGCCAACTTGTGATGACAACAGCTCAAAGGCTTCGACAAAATCCTCCACACTTCCCTTCTGCTTCAACGTCGAAAGCTCCTCGAACGGATTCTCCAGACGACGTCCGCCATAACGAGCAATTAACGCTCGCTTCAACTTCTCCCATGACAACTCATCTCCCGTCTCCATCAACAGGTTAAACCAATGAATGGTTGAACCTTCCATGCTCAAGCGAGCCAACTTCACACGCATCTCATCTGATGTGTTCTGAACATCAAAATAAATTTCGGCCCGTGTAATCCAAGCCACAGGATCATCGCCATCAAACAGAGGCAATTTCACCTTCTTTCCGGCGAGACGAGACTCACTCTGTGCAGATTCACCCGTAGAGGCTTCTCCTTCTGGTGTCTCTCCTTTCTTTCCCATCTGTTTGCTTAGTTCTGCTAAAACCAAGCTTTGTTGATGCATTTGCTGAGCGTGTTGCTGCATTTGAAGAGAAAGTTCTTGCAGTGTTGCCGTCACATTTCCTATCCGTGTCTCCAAAGCGTCAACTCTGTCACCCATCTTAGGCTTCCTTGGCATCTACAGTCGTCTTCTTAGTGTGAGTTCGATCCGGTAGGTCGGACCAATTGATGGGTCTTAAAGCACAAAATAGTAAGGGAATGGATAGAACAGTGTGATTAGAATAAAGAAGCTGCAACTGTATTACTATGAGATCCACAATTACATGAATATAGGGAAGGAAGAAAAGGAAAATAACAAAACTAGCAGTAGCTACCAATTCCCAAGCACGAAGTGCTCCCAAATCACCAAAGGTGACCCTACCAAATCCTAACAGAATTCCTCTCTGATTATTCCCTTCCAGCTGTAGCTACATATAGCCACTCTCATGCACTTAATTCATTCACCACCACGTCATCATCTTTAATTCCTTTTGTCCTCCTCCTCGTGTAAACTCTCCACACCCTTGGCCTAGGTCCCACTTCACTAATCACATTTCTATCATCATCCATATCTAATAGATCAAAAATCTCACTAAGAATCAATGAGATGCTACTATAGTGTAAACAATTTTTTTTGCTTAAGTAGGAAATAAAATAAGGAATATCAGTTATATACACTTTTTTTAATCTCAACACAATTTTTTTGCTTAAGTAGGAAATAGAATAAGGGATATCAGTTATATACACTTTTTTTAATCTCAACATACCTCGTTATACGAAGGACTTAACATGTAAAGTGTAATACAAGTGATTATATAACATATAATTTAACAATTTTTTTATAAACTTCTAACATCAAAATAGAATTTGGGTTAGGCATAACTCAGTTCTTACAAAATCAATTTATATTGTGAAAATTGTCCATATCTCATAAATACATTTTTATATTATATCACATCTAAATGAATTCTTAACACATCTTATCACATTCAAAATAAACTTATATTATATATAGAGCGTGAATATGATGGTGTGTAAGTGTGTGACTTAACAGATTTGGGATAAATATTTAATATTATTTTAAAACTTGAATTGTGCCTAATTCAATGTTTAAAAAAAATTAAATTATAAGAGGATAGTTGATTGCCCCCTAATAATAACATTTTCGAACTATATCTCATTTATTGTATGTTTTTTCAACAATTAGCTTGAAATACTATGTGGTAAATCCTAAAAAAGTGAGTTGAAATATGCAATTTTGTGTTTGGCGTTGAAATACACAATTTTCCCCTCTATAAATATTATCCTAAAACTTTCACAAAGACATTTCATCCTAAATAACATAGACCAAAACCCTAATAATACATATTCCACCCACCAAATAGAATATATCTACTACAAATTAGGGTTCATAAAAAAATTAATCAACAACCATAAACTTTATCATGAAAAGTCATTTGAAATAACATTATTTTTTGTTTATAATTTGATATTTTATCTCTGAAATGTATTTGTGATAATAGAATAAAAATCGTTTTCAAATGAAATTTAATATCGTATACAATTTCAATATTCAAGAACAAAGTAATAGAATGAAATATGGAGAAATGAAGAGTATTCGCACCTTTGAATGACTAGAGTTGTGTTGAGATTTTACAGATCCGCCGATTGAGAATCAAATTTTGTGAATAAAAGTCGAGTTTAAATAGACCCCAATTTTATTAGGTTATTTTTTAATATGGTAACTTACTTATACCTTGTTTGGCATCATAATAAACTGAACGAAAGAAAGAGAAGAAAAAAATCAAAGGGAAAAAAAAGTAGTTGTTATCCCATTTGTGTGTGTTGAAAATTTGAATGTAAGAAAATATATAGGTTTAAATAGTATTTTCGTCTATGTAAGTTAGCGAATTTTTTATTTCCGTCCTTAAAATTTTTTTTGTCTAAGTCCTTATATGTTGGATTTGGTCCCTAACATTAAACTTTCGTTTCAAAAACAATGATCTGGCTAACGTCAGCAACGTGATAACCATTTTTTTCCTTTTTTCTTTTTTTTTTAATATTCAATAATTCCACGTAAGTTTGTATTTTTTTTTTATTTTTTTATTTTGGTCCCTATTAATATTAAATGATAAACTTTTAAAAATTGTTGTTAGTGGGTTTTAAACCCCTCCATCTAGGTCAATACTCTCATTCCCTTCCACCAAGCCACTTATACTTTCTGTTTAACATTTGCAGTACAAATGTATATACTAGATAATGTAATAATTTATTTTAAAAAGATTTTGTTTTATTTTGAGTTTTGATATTAATTTTTGTTTTGTTCTAAAAAATAATAATTTACAGTAATTAATATATAAATAGTTTGAAATATTTTAATTATTATTTAACTATATTATTTTATTATTAATATACAGTAATTAATTATATAATATAATTTATATATAAAATAGTTTGAAATATTTAATAATTAATATACTAAAGCAATAGTTGAAATATTATAAAATTATTAAATTAATATATAATAATTGAAATATTTAATAGTTGTTTAAACTAGAAGAATATTTAATTAAAGATTGTATGACAGTATCTGATGGCTTATCTTTATCCAAGATTAGGGGATGTACTTTAATTCAGGAAAATTGGGATTTTCTAAATCACAAAGACCATGTACCCGCAAACTCATTCGCGAAGCATGTTGGTCTATGGCCCATTCGATTCGAAAATGGAATTATTTCTAATAATTACTGAGTTATTAAATTCTTAAAGGCAAATTAAGATTAAGCTGTTATTAGTTGAAATTAATTAATCAAAGCCATTTAGAAATTATTGTTGTTAGTAAAGAAAGGGGGTGTGGAATTTCATTTTTAGTCCACTTAGGTTATTAGTAAAGAAAAGGGGGGTATAATTATAGAATTAGAGGCCCACCGAGTTTCCAGCCCATTTGGCGTTTTTCAGAAAATCATTCTTTATTTTGTTTTGTTACCTGTTAGATATTTCTATTATAACTATTCTATTAAATATTTTTTATAATATATTTATTTAAAAAAAGGGATTTGTCTTAAGTGTTATTATCAACAAAAAAAATCGTTGTTGTTTTTGAAAAGGAAAAAACGTGATTTGTTGGGAAATTGTAGTTGTTACGTGTATTGTTGTTATTTGTAAAAAATGTTAACAATTAGAGTTATTAGAAATTGGGCTTAGTTTTAGAAATTGTTGTTGCTATAAATAAAAAAAGAAGAATAAAAAACATTACTGAATAGTCAGCTAAATCAATACAGGCCCATAAGTAAGTGCTAGGCTCAAATTGCTTAACAACAACAACTATTCAGATTACCACTAATTCAAGTGCATGATTTTTGCAAGAAAAACAGATACTGTACAAATCTTATTACAATCCAAACACTAAAATAATACATTGCAAAAACCAAATCTTCTTTTTCTTTTTCTGCAACAGTAATACCAAATATACGGCAAATCCAATATATTACATAATCAATGAACCAAAATTATAGCAACCTGAATCTTACAAAATCACATACAAAGAAGGCTAAGAAAAATATGTGAAACCTAAGCTTACAAAACTCAATCAACCAACAATCAAGAATTAATTAAAATTTAAATCCCTAACTCAAAACAATCTATAATAGCAAAACTAAAAACCAGAAAATTCTAAACTATAAATAAAGAGAATTGACAGAATACGAAGGGGGGGGGGGGTGGACAGAAATAAGAACAGGTGTTCGTTGACAGAGGAGAGGACGGCGTTTGACGGAAGACAAGCTTACTGAGACGGTGAAGGAAGTCTTAAACAGACCCTCTACTGTTGAAGACGAGAAGAGAAAACGGTTAGAGTTTCCGGATCGGAAACCCTAATCGTTAACCGTCGCTTGTCGATTACCCACCGCGCGCCATCACCTCCACCATCGTTATCCTGCAAATCAAGAAGAAGAAAGCAAGGTCAGTAGAAAATCGAACACCATCAAGAACAGAAGATCGCGAGGGAGCAAACTTAGCTTTTTCTTTGATTGATTTGGGGTTTGCTTGATGGGGTTTTGGTTAAGGTTTGGTTAGTGAGCGCCGCCGGAGTTCCTAGGAATCTGCTAGGGTTGGCGATTTGGGAAGCAGAAGAGGAAGGAGGGCTTTTCTGCGCGAGTAAGAGAGAGGAATAGGGCATGGGATGAATAAACAAAATGAAAACGAAAAGTGTAAAAAAAAATTTTCATTATTCAGTTTAGATCCCGTACGCGCACGTTCGTGTTAATTATCATGTTCCTTCACTTATCATCCGTTTTATTTTGATCTGACGGTCATAGGTCAAGTCTCCATCGCGTAACCATGCACCCTCACTCACAGGATTATCTGACCCCTTAAAAAAATTGTGTTGGGCCTAGCCCACACGCTATTTGCACCCTTCTTTAGCCTTATTACTAAAAGGAAGCTAGCAGCATACCCCCTGTCCTGCCAGCAATAATGGGCCTAGTCTGAGTTATATTAGCACCGCCTGGTTTTTACTTCATAATTGGGACTACACCCCCCAGGTTCATTTAAAATAACTAATTATTTTGTATTATTTTCTTTTTATATCATTTTTTATTTATATTATATTTTATTAATTATTTATTAATAATTATAATTATCATTGTTAATTTCTATTACCATGTTTTAGATATTAATTATTATTTATTATATGTAAGTATTACTGTATGATAAAATAAATTAGTTTCCTAAAAAATGCATATATTATTTTATGTATTATTTTGCATTAAATATTTTTCACTAATGCATTAATCAAGACGTTTTGCAATTAATACAAATAAAAAACACAAACCAAATCTCAAACTATTTTCGCGAACAAATTAAGATAATCAACAGTCTTTTTGCAAATAGGGTTTCAAACTGATTTTGGCTTATTGCATACTCAGTCAAAATCTCCTCAATCACTACTCCCGACCGAGTGCGAAGTGATTCAAATATATGTTTGTAAACCCTTAAAAGACACCAACCCATACGAACTACGAATTGGGACTCTGATTCCTCATAAGAGGATACGTAGGCACGCGATCTAAAATCATGGCAAGTCTTGCTAATTAAAACTTAAAACACTGTTTACCCCAAACCTAAACCTAGGGCTAATATCCTTGTGAACAAGGTAGACGAAAGGTGCCTAACACCTTCCTTTTGTCTATTTGAGTACGAAACCTAGAATCTCTGTCTGCGAATTAGGGTTTTCTATTAGATTCCCTTCCCTAGGATAAAAACTAATAGTGGTGACTCTTGATCAAAAAACCGGTTGCAACAGCTGGCGACTCTGCTGGGGACTCTCCTTAACCCTAGGCTTAGGTATTTTTGGGGTTTCTAATTTTATTTTCTTTATTTATTTATTGCATTTATCCACTTTACCGCATTTATTTATTTATTGTCAATTTCTCTTATTATCATATATTTACTGCATGGCGGGATTTTTCCATCTCAAAAGTATATCCAATATAACCTTTAGAAAGAAGGTTCGTTTATTAGCTTAGGGGGTACATCATCCCTGCGAGTTTATGTGACAACTTCTCCTAGAGTCGGTGAACTTCTGAAAAAGGAATACTTATCGAGAGATATCCTCTTGACGAGTAGGATTTTGGAAGGTCACCCATGGCTCTTTGTAACGACCTTAACCTAAAAATCTCACGACGAGACCTTTCACGACTTTGAGACGAAAGTTTCAGTCCATAAAGAGGCTCCACCTAAGGGAGGCCCGTGTGCCTTTTCCCTCTGGTGTTATTCATGACACCCTTATGGAAGCCACCTTTTGGGAGGGTAAACCAACCGTAAGTCAAAATTAAGGAGCCTACCTTCTAAGGGTACTTATCACAAAACCCCGTCACTGAACCATACATCCCTACCTTATAGGGGTACTTATTACAAAAATCCTGTCACTCAACCCTACACCTATGCATTCATACATTCGTCATACATTTCATATATTCATCACCCATTTCTTTTTATTTGTCTTATTCACAGGTGGTACAAAAAATAATAATAAACTCAAGATCTCGGTGACTGTCTTTAAAAAAATGGATACCGAAGGAAATAACTTGTTCGCGTTAATGTGCCAAACATGTATGAAATAAAAGCCACCAAAGGGAAATAATATGCTGAAGACTTTCTCAAGCTTTGTCAAGTAAAGATGGATAGTTTCAAGAGCTGACCTCCGCAGGAGCACCTAAAAGACTTATTTCCCTTTGCTTGATTTCACGAAGTAAAGTTTTGGTTTAAGATTGTAATATTTTTCAATATCTGAATTACGTTACCTTCAATAAAGGCATTTTGTTTCCATATCTCGTTTGCAAGATAATCGCTAAGTAAAATAATAAGCAAAATACGGATACATACCCAAGTGAATAAGACAGTAACCATTTCATATTCATACATATTCATTCACACGCATGCATTCACGAACTCCCGCATATCATGTCAAAAATCATTTTTTCCAAAAAACATCTCTCCAGTTGAACCATTGGTAGGAGAAGATCTCCACCTCCTTGGCCTCCATATCAAACAAGGGCATATCAACAAAAAGCAATGGAGAAAATCGAGAAAACTTAGGTTGCATTCAAAGAGGATCCCAACCAAGTAAAGGGTGATGTTACTTCAATGAAAGGAGATATGAGTCAAGTTCTCCTAGCTTTGAAGAACATTATTGACAGGCAAGACCATATTTCCAGGGTGGCTTTTAAAGAAGTAGCCCAAACTATTGGTGCATCAAGCGGTCACCAACTGAGGAAAGAGCCAGAAGCAGGACTCTAAAAGTCCGTCGTGGCCCAACAAGAAGCTGAAACTGAAGGGTTTGTCCTACCGCCACCAAAAGCAGGGGCATCACATACCCTACATATTCCAACCAATAATGCAGACAACTACTTGGACCTGTAATACGGAGACCATGACCCAGAGGATGCCAACCATGCGCTATTAAAGACGACTGGTACTCATGTTGTTGATAATCCATTGGCAACGAATCAATACAAAGCTCTGGAGGAAAGACTAAAAGTTGTGGAGGGTTTCGACGCTTTCGAAGTAGACACTCTCGAAATGGGCCTAGTTGCTGATGTGGTGATTCCTCCAAAGTTCAAAGTACCTGACTTTAAAAAATACGAGGGGCTCACTTGTCCAAGAAATCATCTTCATATGTACTGCAGGAAGATGCATGCCCATGCCCACGATCAGAAGCTGATGATTCACTATTTTCAAGATAGCCTGAGTGGGGCATCTTCAGACTGGTATATGCAATTGGAGCGAACGTGTTGTACCCCAAAATTTTCCCTCCCATATTTCTCAAAACATTTCAAGAAAGATCCTCAAGTTGCTCAAGGTAGCCCAAGGGTTGACCAGACAAGTTCCCTCCTAAGGCAGTCTACCTAAAAATTAGGGTTTCATATTGCATTAATATACTTGAGTCCAAGGGATCCCAAATTCTCACCATTGCCTTAATATGTTATCAGGATCATCCATGTCAAGTTTCAAGCCTTGCAGAGGAAGTTTGCTCAGTCAATTGCTCAAAGGTCTGAAAATCGACTATGTTAGGGCAAAATTCAACTGTAGCCCACATACAGTCAAACTTCAAGGTTTTTGGTCAACATTATCATTTTGAAGTATATTTCATCATTTTATCAAGGTTTGATCATGATTCATCAGGGATTGTTCACAATTCATCAAGAACCAAAAGTTGCTAAATTAGGGTTTTGTAGGAAAAGTCAACTCAACTTTGACCAAGCATACCTTTCTCATGCTTTATGAGAAATGAACCATCCAAAGCTCGCTTTCAAGAGGATGAAATTATCTACAATCCATCTTCAGCTCCCAAGTTCAAAATATGCACTCACAAGAAGTTATGAATTTGGACATTATAGGTCATTTTGAAAAGTCAACAAAAACACCTTTTTTGTCAAAGCTTAATACATGAGCATGGAATATCAAATTCAGATGAGACCAAAAGGGTTTCTTAGAGGACATCTCAATATTTCTAAAAAGTCAAGGAACACCTTCAAAGAGTCAAAATTGAGGAAGTTATGCATTGGTGAAGTTGACCCTTTTTGCAAAGGTGCCAAAAGTCAACTATGCCTAAAAATGTAGTTTTTGCCAAATGGGCCCAAACTTTTGCACTTGTTTTGAGTTGGAAACATGGTCCACGAGCCCTAGCCTTTTCCACTTGTCATTATCTTGTTTTTATTATTTATTTTGATTTTTATTTGAATTAAATTAATTTAAATCAAAACAAATCATAGAAAATCCAAAACATTGAAATTCAAAGATCTTGTACTTGTTTCAGGTCTCAAATCCAGTTGGCAAGCATTTGAAATCGTGCAAAGCATTGGTGTGGACAAAAAGATTGAATTTGCCTAATTTTAGAAAGATATTCAAAGTGAATCAAATCCAAATCAAAGACATTGATGGAGGAAGATTGAGATCGGTTTTGGAACCCTAATTCAGTCCTTGATATATATTGAACCATTGCAGACCAAAAAGGAGGCTAGAAGGAGGCGCAGTAACCAGAACCAAACTTGCAAAAAATAGAAAAAAGTGGTAATTCGAATTCCTATTTCCAGGCATCCTCAAAGCCTCCTGACCATTCCAATCGCTTCCTGGGAGTGTAGGCAAGCGAAACCAATCAAGAACAAGTATTTTCCAGCGCCAAAAACCACTGTAAGGCATTCACGACATTGGACTTTTTTTGAATTCGGTTTGCATAATTCTGGCACATATAGCATGATATAATCATATATTCTTGTTCACCATCACATATGCAAGCTTTTTGTAACATTTAATTTCATTTTTATGGCATGTATGAGATTTCACCATTGCTAGGTTTTTGTGCTTCGATTTGGGATTTCTTCATATAGGTAAAATTGGGCCATGAAAGGGCCACCATTGAACTCAGCAGGTCCAGACGAAGCTATCCATGGCTTTAGTTTTTATTTATCATGCGTGTGTTTGATTTTGAGAATGTACATATTTGTAGTGACGGACATGGTGCCGTAGGTAAAAGTCTGGGACTTTTACCAACGGAGCAAGGAGGAAGAAGATGTCGTGGCAAGCCATCATTCGCGTGTTTGAAAATTCGCGCGTTTGGATCTGGGAATCTTGTTGTTTTCCATATTATTATTTATGTTTAATTATATAACAACTAACGTATGTAGTGCAATTGGTAGCCAGGCGAGTGTACAATGCATCAGGGCATGGGTTCGAATCCCAGGTCCCCCAAATTGCTTCATGTTATTTTCTTTTCAGTGATTACATGCGTACATAAGGCCAGTGACCACCATGGTCCATCATGATCTAGATTGCCAAGTGTCCTGAGATCCAGATCTGAAAGCCATCAATAGAGGAGCATCATAAGCCATGGTCAATGCAATACATGGGATTCTGGAAGTCAACGTGGACTTCCTTGTTTTGGGCCCAGACCTGGCTATCCACACCCCCCAAACTGCTTTGCTCAGTGTGATACGGTGGGAGAACTGACTATGGTTTTGCGTTTGTTTTCGCAAATGTTTCGGTTGAGCAAGAGTCGCCACCGACTTTTTATTTTATCCTAAGGAAAGGTTTAAAAAGCACAGCAAAAACCTTTGAGATTTTTCTTGGGTTCGGGGAGTAGATTATAGAAGGGGAAGGTATTCGCACCCCTTCTATCCATGGTTATCCATGGGCTCTTAGGTACTTGCTTAGATCAACTTGCCTTGGTTTTCCATTGTTTGAAATGGTGCTTGGTGTGTGGTTTTGAAAATGTTTTGAAAAAGATGCCTTGTATAGGCTACCCTTGTAACAATTCTTTACTCGAATGTTTTACAAAAGGTGTTTTGTCTTTTAAAAAGATGTTTCAAGGTTTTTTTGAAAGTTTGTTTTGAAAGTGTTTGTGAAGTGGGTTTTGAAATAAGGCAAGTGTTTTCTTTGCAGATTGGCAAGTGCTTAAGAGTTATCTACCCTAAAGTTTTCTCAAAGATTTTTGTTTATGTTTTAAACCTTTTGACAATTTTGTTCCACCATTGCATTTGGTGGACAATCTTGTTTTAGGAATTTAAAGGGACGGGCGCGGGTCATCGTTTAGACCATAGTTGCAATAGTGTTAAAATGTCTTTGGGCAATTTTTTCTTTAAAAGGGACTTGATCATTTTAGGCAACATTTTGAGGGACTATGATCATTTGATTGTTTTTGTTTTACCCAAAGAAGTTCAACATGCAATATGGCCCAATTATTTTGAAGGCAACAAAGTGGAATACCCTAGGGGTGCAAGTGTGAGATGTGTTGTTTATTTTCATGCTCATTTATCTTGTCTTAAGTCCAACTACTTTGTTCATTTTTATTCGCACACAAACCCTAATTCTAGCATAGTATGTTTAGAAAGCGATAAAAGTGCGAATTTAAATTCCTACGCTATTACATCACAATAATATAGGGAGGGGGGGTACAATGTTTCAAATGGGGGGTTATTTGGGCAAGAATTAAATCTAAGCTATTAACATCATTTTTAGGAATATTTACAAGATAAATAATTGCATAATTAAATGGAAATTGAAATAAATATGCAAAATGTAAAAGGAATTTTTATGTATATATAAAAAAAGGTATTATTTATGTAAAATAAAATAAAGAAAATAAAGGGTATTATTTTGAGGTATTTTTCAAATTTAGGGCAAAAACCCTAATTTTAATCAAAAAAGGACATTAATTATTTAATTTGCATAATATTTACTATTTACCTACAAAAATAAAATAAAATAAAGTATATTTATAAAAATGTTCTTTAGTGCTAAATATTAATAAAAATAAAAATATGTATATTTTTGATATTTTGCCCTAAATGTATTAATGTATATATATAGGTATATTTATACTATTTACAAGATATGTTAAATATGCAAACAAAAATAATATTTAATTTTATATAAAATAATAAAAAAAGTATTTTTTTATACAAAATGTTCCAAAAGGGAAAAATGAAATAAAATCAGAAGTACAATATATTTACATTATTAGTAATATTTCTAAATAATAATAATAATATATATATATATATATATATATATATATATATATATATATATATATAAAATATATATATATATATATATATATATATACTATATATATATATATATATATATATATAATATATATATATATATATATATATATATATATATATATATATATATATATATATATATATATATATATATATATATATATATATATATATATATATATATATATATATATATATATATATATATATATATATATATATATATTTATGTATAATAGTATATATAAACAAATAAATACTTAAAAAAATGCAAAAATGGTGCAAAAATGATTTTTCAAGTTTTAAACATTATTAGAAAAAATAAATAAGTCAAAATGAAAAAAAGAAAAATAAAAAAACATTAAATCAAGCAAATGGGCTCAGGGGGTAAGAAAATGGAAATAGGGGTGTAAAAAGAAAAGACCACACAGGCCCAGCCCATGTGGCTTCATCTTCAACCTTTGTTCAACAACATTCAAAAACGCGCGCCCTGTACTCCAGCTGCTAACTCCTGATTCCTGGCTTTTTAACAAAAAACTCATAACATAAAAAATGTTCAGCATGAAGAGACGATTCTAACCATGTATAAAACTTGATCTAACTCTCTAAGATGAAGGAGAATTTCTCCTCCCCCAAATCCTAACCTAGTTTTTCTATCATTTCAAACTCCAAATTCTCTCTACTCAGGCAAAAGAAATGAAAAGTAAAAACATGGACATGTTCAGTGGCATGAGTATGACATTATTTCTTCACAAACTTAAGACTAATGATGCATAATAAGAGAGATACGAATTCAAAATTTTACCTATTCAGTTGAACTTCTATCTGGAGATGTAGGAACTTTCAGTGCAAGGTGATGATTGGAAAAGATTCCTTGAGGTCCAGGGGATGCTGTTTCAATGCTTACTTTGTCTTGAGAGCTTCTGAATCGAGCTAGAGAACTTCAACTGCAAAACAGAAAAAACAAAAATGGTGAAGTGGCTTAGAGGTGTTACAGGTTGTGTCTTAGCTTCTGGATAGCTTGCATAGGTTGTAAGGAAGGTAGAGGAACAGGTTTGGGCAAGAATGTTTGAAGGGATTGAGAGATAGCACTCAATCTGCAGGGGTTGCTCTGTTTGAGCAGTTTCAAGGTGATTATGGCAATGGGAGTGTTTGAGAGGCCAAGGGCTCGTGTGTTAGCTTAGTTGGGATATGCTGAGTATGTTTGATAAGTTTGTTCTTGTATTCTAATGCTGAGATGAGAGTTGTCGTGAGTTATGCAACTTTACTTCATACTTAAGCAACAAAATGCAACTTGTGTTTTTAGGCATGTAGAGGGCCCCTAATGTGCTGCATAATCCCTCCTTGATCAGTGTGTTATGTTCATAATCTTGTGCCATTCAGATTTGCAATGTACTTGTTGGATTTTCCAAATTGACATAAAGCTATCTTTTACCAAAATGGCTAATTTGCTTTATCTAGTTTGGGATTAAACCTTTATACAATGTTCAAACTCATAGAACAACACCTTAACACAATGAATATGCATTAAATTATTGAGTGCAACTTGGTTTAAGGACCTGTAATCTAACCTAAAGCATGCTGAGTTCAAATTGCAAAGTTATGGACATGGAACTTGGTCATGAACAAAGTGGTTTTTTGCTATATTGTGAAATTCGATTCTCTCTAACCATGAGGTTGTTTGAGAAGTTCTTGGACATTTTGGAAAGCTTGGAATGTGTACTACAATCAATCTTTGAAATGCAATTTGAAATTCCAAGTGGAAGTGTATGGAAAATGGCCTTGAAGTGGGGTAGAAAACCTTGTCAAAATAGGTTAAAATTTCACTAAGTTAAAAATGGTTTAGTGCCCTTATTCAAAAATTTGTAACTTGAGATACAAGCTTCAAATGAGAAAACTTTGTGAATCAAGGTTGTAGATTATGCAACAAGCTACAACTTTTATGTTGGACTTTTGTTTGAATCCAAATGGATCATGGTGAAAAAGTGGGGCAAAGTTGGGAAAAAATTAGGGTTTTTTATAACTTAGAAAAATTCTAAGTTATGAAAAATTCTAATTTCTAACCCTAATTTGCATTTTGTGATTTATTGATGAACAAGTTTCATGATTTGGCATGTTTTGATAAAAAATGAATCTTGACTCTTGATTTTGACCAAAAAGTCAAGTTTGACTTTCAGTATACAGTCAAAATTGATCAATTGACTGGGAAATTCAACTGTCAATCTTGTGTACTTGGGATCTTTTGAGTTTGTTGATCATGTCAAGATAATTCCATAGGGGTCCTTGAGTCCATGTGTGAGCTTGGTTTGCCATTGGCTAGGTCAAACAGTCAAAAATTGCCTTTGTGCAGTCAAAACCCTAAAAATGACCATTTTGCCCTTTTGGTGATCTGATCAAATTTCTTGGGGAATTGTGATCCAAACTTGATCCAATGGTCCATATGAGTTTGTAATGTTGATGTGGGTCAAATTTCATGAGGTTTGACTGTCAATTGGCCACAGTTGACTTTTTCCCCAATACAGTTGATTTCTAGGTCAACTGTCCAATTGACTGGGCAAAACTTGGAATTAGGACTTGAAACTTGATATGGGTAAACTTGGGAGTCCAATATGAAGAATGAAAGTTATCTTAGGCATTTTGGGTCAAAACATCTTTGTGCAAACACAAACCCTAATCAGTGCAAGGAGAGGTCTTTGAGCAGATGAAACCCTAACTGGATCTTGAGCTTAAAGGGCTTTGTGATGAGAAATCAATGAGAAATGGGAGGGCAAATTTTGGGGTACAACAGTTGCCCCTGTTCAATCTTCTTGAATCTGAAGAGTTAGATTGGCAAGCTTGCCTTTCGTGACTCGAGGGTAAAAGGAGATTGGACACTAGAGTGCCCGGAAATTTGCACTCGTCGAAGCAATGGATGCGGGGGATGGGCTTAGAGATGCCATTTGGAGATGGGCTTAACGATGCCATCTGGGAGAGTGACAGAAATCTTGTCGGGGATGGGCTTTGAGATGCCATCTGGAAGGGAATATCAGGAAGGTGTCCAAGCTTTGGACCATTTCTGAACTGGAGGTCTGAACAAGCAATAAATTGACATCCGTTGTTGGGAGGAATCCGTAAACTGTTTTCAGAAGTTTGAGAAGAGTCTGAACAAGCGATAGGTTAACATCCGTTACTTGGAGAACCCGTAAACTGTTTTCAGAAGTTGCATCTGAACAAATGATAGATTAACATCCGTTGTTGGGAGGAATCCATGAACTGTTTTCAGAAGTTTGAGAAGAGTCTGAACAAGCGATAGGTTAACATCCGTTACTTGGAGAACCCGTAAACTGTTTTCAGAAAGTTGCATCTGAACAAGTGATAGATTAACATCCGTTGTTGGGAGGAATCCATGAACTGTTTTCAGAAGTCTTGAGAAAAATCTGAACAAGTGATAGGTTAACATCCGTTACTTGGAGAACCCGTGAACTGTTTTCAGAAATCTTGAAGTTGAATAAGCAATAGAGCAGCATCCGTTGTTGGGAAGCGTCGTAAACTGTTTTCAAAGGTTGTGTCTGAACAAGTTATAGATTAACATCCGTTGTTGGGATGAATCCATGAACTGTTTTCAAAAATCTTGAGAAGAATCTGAACAAGTGATAGGTTAACATCCGTTTACTTGGGGAACCCGTGAACTGTTTTCAGAAATCTTGAAGTTGAATAAGCAATAGAGCAGCATCCGTTGTTGGGAAGCGTCCGTAAACTGTTTTCAAAGGTTGCGTCTGAACAAGTTATAGATTAACATCTGTTGTTGGGATGAATCCATGAACTGTTTTCAGAAATCTTGAGAAGAATCTGAACAAGTGATAGGTTAACATCTGTTTACTTGGGGAACCCGTGAACTGTTTTCAGAAATCTTGAAGTTGAATGATTTTAGTCTGTCGATTGATCTTTCCTATAAAGATAAAGAGTTAGTTGCATTCAATGTCATGACGCATGATGCAATTGTATATTATATGACATGAAGGTAAATGATGTGAATGTGATGAATGCGCATGTAAGCTGACGAGCTGTCTTGCTGAAGATAAATGAATCCTGACTGCTGCCGGGGGAAAATAAGTCCTTGGCTGCTGCTGGGGGAGAAAATTCCTGACGACCTCTACTGGGGGAGTATCAATCTAGTAGACTCATGCTGAGGAGGTAAGACTGAGAATCTTCTACTTGATGGGAAGCAACTCTGGTGATCTCACTGGGGAACTCGAGATTTCTCTTTCTAAGACTCTGGGGAGAAGGCTCATTAGTCTGGCTCCGTTGAGGGTTGATAATTTGAAATTTTAACTCGGCTGGGGGATAACAAGGATAAGCTCCTCTGGGGATCATATTGATAAGTTAGGCTGGGGAATTTTGATGAACTCCGCCGGGGATAGGAAGAATTCTGGCGAGTGCGATCTTCTGTGGCTGTTAGCTGAGGATAACCCAGTTATAAGCCTTTGTGAGGAATAGCTTTGAATAAAACTCGGGGGAGACGTTCGTGCTCTGCGGGGAATGCCTTTCAGAACCTTACTGGGGATAAGCTTCTAGGGTCTGCTGGAGGTAGACCTCAGGGTTTGCTAGGGATGTGGATTACAAATCTTGAGGGATTTCCTTTGAAAGGGTGTCAAAATATCCGTTTGTACCTTCATCCTATCAGTAATCCTTTTCTTAGGTTCAATTAGGAAGTGATTATGTTTCAAATGCATATGCCTATTTAACAAAACATTGGACGTTTCTCAAAATAAAACAAATAGTGCAAGAGAAAAAGAAAAAGGGAAATGACACAAATTTTGGGAAAAGTATTTGTATTGATTTTCTTTGAGTATATTTATACAAAGGAGACAATCATCCTAGTAAGAGGACTTTGTCGTAAATATTGAAAGATTTTATACAAAATAAAGGATGGCTATGTGAAATAATTCCATGGGATTCCATTCTGCTATAACTTTCACAACTCTGAATATCTGTCCATTCAATGCTTCGTTTGACGATGACTGGATTAATCAGAAGTCTGGAACTGGTTGATGAAGAGATTATCTTTGAAGTGGTCCGACGAGACATAGTCATACGCTTCAATTCCCTAACTTTTTCCTGAATCGCCCTTTCGGGTTTTCGATCCACCAGGAAACCCCTTTTTGCCCAAGCCGCCCTTTCGGGTTTTCGACTTGCCGGGTGTACAGATTTTTTGTTTTTTATCCCTAATTTTTGCCTGAATCGCCCTTTCGGGTTTTCGATTCACGGGATGCCCTTTTTTTGCCCAAGCCGCCCTTTCGGGTTTTCGACTTGTCGGGTTATTTTATGCGTAGTATCTTTTGACTATGTCTGCGTTTGCAGGGTGCGGCAAATCGTCGCCGTCCATGGTGGTCAGAATCATTGCACCACCAGAAAATATGCTCTTGATCACAAATGGCCCTTCATATGTAGGAGTCCATTTGCCCCTGGGATCACTTTGTGGCAAGATAATCCGCTTGATTACGAGATCCCCGACTTGATACACTTGACGTCTGACTTTCTTATTGAAGGCCTTGATCATCCGCTTTTGATACGTCTGACCATGGCATATAGCAGCAAGTCGTTTCTCGTCGATCAGATTGAGTTGATCAAGTCGGGTCTGCATCCAATCATCCTCATTCAAACCTGCATCCTTCATAATCCTTAGAGAAGGGATTTGGACTTCCATAGGCAAAACAGCTTCCATGCCATAAACCAAAGAAAATGGGGTTGCCCCAGTTGAAGTACGTGTCGTCGTACGGTATCCATGCAGAGCAAACGGTAACATCTCATGCCAGTCTTTGTAAGTGACTGTCATTTTCTGAATGATCTTCTTAATGTTTTTGTTCGCAGCTTCAACAACACCGTTCATCTTCGGCCGATAGGGAGATGAATTGTGATGATAAATCTTGAACTGTTCGCATAATGCAGTGATCATTGTGTTATTCAGATTTGTACCGTTGTCCGTGATGATTCTGTATGGAACACCATACCGACATATGAGATTTTGCTTGATAAAGCGGGCAACCACATTTTTAGTAACAGAGGCGAAGGAAGCTGCTTCGACCATTTAGTGAAGTAGTCAATGGCAACCAGGATGAAGCGATGTCCATTGGAAGCCGTGGGCTTGATCTCTCCAATCATATCAATGCCCCACATTGCAAAGGGCCATGGAGCAGTTAGGACGTTGAGGGGAACCGGAGGGATATGAACTTTGTCAGCATAGACTTGACACTTGTGACAAGTACGGGAATGTTGATGGCAGTCAGCCTCCATGGTAGACCAATAATAGCCTGCCCTTAGGATCTTCTTAGCCATTGTATGCCCGCTCAAGTGAGTGCCAAACGTTGCCGCTGTGTATATCAGTCATGATCAGCTCTGCTTCAGCTTTATCCACACATCGGAGTAGTACACAATCATGGCTTCGTTTGTAAAGGATGCCGTTGCTCAGGAAGAACTTAGCAGCGAATTTCCTTAAGAACTTCTTGTCATTCACGGAAGCTCCTTCAGGATAATCTCTAGTCTCGAGATACCTTTTGATTTCATGGAACCAAGGTTGTTCCACTACTTCTTCAGTATTAATCTCGTGGCAATGTGCCGGTTCATCCATTCGCTTGATGGTGATTTGGGGAGCCTCATTATCCCAGTTGAGTTTAAACATGGAGGACATTGTGGCTAGAGCATCGGCTAGCTGATTCTCTTCTCGCGGGAAATGCTCGAAGGTAATTTGCTCGAAATGAGGCAACAATGTCAGGACATGTTCTTTGTATGGGATAAGATTAGGATGCTTGGTATCCCAGTCTCCTTTGATTGGCTGATGACCAAAGCCGAGTCCCCAAATACGACCAAAGATTTGATCCCTAAGTCTATAGCAGCCTCGAGACCAAAGATGCAAGCTTCATACTCAGCCATGTTGTTTGTGCAGCTGAAACAAAGTCGGGCCGTGAAAGGAGTGTGACAACCTTCCGGAGAAATGAGTACTGCGCCAATACCATTTCCAAGGGCATTTGAAGCACCATCAAAGTACAGGGTCCATCGGGATCCCTTTTCGGGTCCGTCATACGGTCCGTCACTTTCAATGTTGTCCAAATTCATGATGTCCTCGTCTTGGAAGTCAAATCTCATGGGTTGATAGTCTTCGATAGCCTGATGAGCCAGATGGTCAGCTAGTACACTCCCTTTTATAGCTTTTTGGGTGGTGTACTGGATGTCATACTCAGTTAAGATCATTTGCCATCTAGCTATCCTTCCAGATAAAGCGGGCTTCTCGAAGATATACTTGATAGGGTCCATCTTGGAAATTAACAAGGTAGTATGAGGCAACATATACTGTCTTAGTCGGCGAGCAGCCCATACCAAAGCGCAGCAAGTTTTCTCGAGCAGTGAGTAGCGAGTCTCACAGTCGGTAAACTTTTGCTAAGGTAATAAATAGCGTGCTCTTTTCGACCAGACTCGTCATGCTGGCCCAAAACACACCCCATTGAGTTATCCAAGACAGTTAAGTACATGATCAATGGTCTTCCTTCGACAGGTGGCATCAGAATAGGAGGTTCTAGCAAATACTCCTTGATTCTATCAAAAGCGGCTTGGCAGTCATCGTTCCATTCAACTACCTGATCTTTCTTCAAGAGTTTGAAAATTGGCTCACAGGTAGAAGTCAGATGTGAGATGAATCTGGCAATATAGTTTATGCGCCCCAAGAATCCTCTAACCTCCTTTTCAGTACGGGGAGCAGGCATCTCTTGTATTGCTTTTACTTTTTCCGGATCGACTTCAATGCCTTTGTTGCTTACAATGAATCCCAGGAGTTTACCAGACCTAACTCCAAAAGTGCATTTACTTGGATTCAGCCTGAGCTTGTATTCTTTCAATCTGGCAAACAGCTTTTCCAGATGTTCAAGGTGCTCTTCTTCTGTTTGTGACCGAGCTATCATATCGTCTATGTAAACTTCAATCTCATGATGTATCATGTCATGAAATAAAGCTACCATGGCGCGTTGATAAGTTGCCCCTGCGTTCTTCAGCCCGAACGGCATCACCTTGTAACAGAAAGTGCCCCACTGTGTGACAAAAGTTGTTTTCTCCATGTCTTCGGGAGCCATTTTGATTTGATTATAGCTCGAAAATCCATCCATGAAGGAAAACACTTTGTGCTGAGCTGTATTGTCTATTTAGATGTCAATATGAGGTAGCGGGAAATCATCTTTAGGGCTGGCCCTATTCAAATCCCGGTAGTCCACACACATTCTGACTTTGCCATCTTTCTTCGGTACTGGCACAATGTTAGCGACCCATTGAGGATAGGACGTAACAGCCAGAAAGCCAGCGTCGAACTGCTTCATTACTTCTGCTTTAATCTTTTCAGACATGTCAGGCCTCATTCGACGAACCTTTTGCTTGATTGGTGGACAGTCTTCTCTTGTAGGGAGACGATGAACCATGATGTCTGTATCCAAACCCGGCATATCTTCATAGGACCAAGCGAAGATTTCAACATACTCATTCAGCAACCGTACCAAGCGCTCCTTGACTTTTGGTTCCAGATTGGCACCCACTTGTACCTCCTTCCGATCCTCTTCGGTTCCCAAGTTAACAGTTTCCAATGGCTCTTCATGCGGCAAGATGGCCCTTTCCTCTTGTTGCAGAAGTCTGGCTAGTTCCCCGAGTACTTCACAACCTTCGTCATCCTCATACTCGGCTAGATTGACCAGGTCTTCAGAGTTATTGAAAGATACAGCAGAATAGTCGCCCATGGAATCCGGAGTGGATGGGTACCTGCATTGGTGAGTGTGGGTGTGTGTAAGGGATAGCCATCCTTAAACAAAAATGCAAAAGGAAAGAAAATGAGCATAAGCAGTTTATCAAATGAAAAACATCCAATGAATCATTAAACATGGCATATGAATATGAAAAATAGTCAAAACCCTTACAAGTGGACCTACATGCCCCGGGCAAGGCAGGAGGTGAAAAGATAGTGTACGGATTGTTTGAAAGTAAAATATTACAGACCAAATAGGAAATGTTTAATAGATAAATTACTGATGAATAAAAGTGATGGGGACAAAGTCTTTAGCCTCCCAATTGTTCAATCCTCCCCTGACAGTTGGATGAATCCACTCTTCAAAGTTGCTTTCCTTGTCTTCGTCTTCCAGGGCGTTGATTCTGTGAGGGGAAATTTTGATCGGTGCTCTTTCAATCTTTGACTGGCGCATAGCTTTCTGGCCAGCGGCTGTGAAACCTAATCCAAACTTATCAGTCTTATGCGGAAAATCGGGTAATTGCCCCCATGCTGAATTCTTCCCCTCTTTAACTGTAGCCCTTGCATCCTCCAGAGATGCCATCCTGGCCATCTGTCTTGGTGTCTCAGCTGCCAACTTCGCCATTGCTAATTCAGGAAGAACTTCTTCGAAATGTTGAAACGGTGTCTCAATGAACTCTCCTTCAACCTCTACGTACCGGAAAGAATTTAAGTGGCTAATCATGTACTCTTCTTCGCCGTGAACAGTAATGATCTTTCCCTTTACAGGATACTTCAGCATTTGATGCAAGGAGGAGGTGACTGCCCCAGCATGGTGTATCCAAGGTCTACCCAGCAGGCAGGAGTATGATGGACGGATGTCCATTACATAGAAAGTGGATTTAAACACCTCAGTACCTATCCTGACAGGAATTTCAACTTCTCCATGGACCATTCTTTTCGACCCATCGAAAGCTCTGACGACAATATCACTCGGCTTCAATTCCAACCCTTTGCAATCTAGCCGGTCCAAGGCCTTTTTAGGCAAAACATTCAGCGATGAACCGGGTATCAACCAAAACATGTGCAAGGGTGGTTCCGCGGCACTCGATTGAAATATGCAAAGCGTCATTGTGGTTTCGGCCTTTAGGGGTCAGGTCGGCATCAGAAAAGCCTAATCCATTATCCGCGGTCAGGCTAGCCATGCAATGTTGAAATTGGTCCGCAGAGGTTTCCTGGGGCACATGAGCTGCCTTCAGAAACCTAATCAAAGCTTGAGCGTGCGCTTCTGAGCAAAGCAACAGTGCCAGCATGGAGATTTTAGAGGGGGTTTGTCCCAACTGTTCCACCACATCATAGTCACTTCTCTTTATTATCCTTAAAATCTCGTCCATTTCTTTCTTGGAGGCTTCCGGGATCACCAAGGGTTGAACCCTCGTCCTGACGGGCTCATCTTGTATTCCCTTTCCTTTATCAGCAATGGTAGGAGAGACAGTACTAGGAATGACAACTTCTTCGATCAAAGGGGTTCTGGCAGAGAGTTTTACTGGTGCAGGGATGACTTCTTTAGATGATGAGGGTCCAAAGACTGCTCTTGGAGGAGCAATCTCTGGAGAAAATATTCTCCCGCTCCTGGTGATTTTGCTGGTGCCCGCAATGTTACTAATGCTGGCTTCTTCGTCCTCCGAATTTTCTTCAATTACCTCGACTTGCTTGATACCATGGTAGTAGATGTCGCCACCATAGTTCCAAGGTATCGACTTCTCAGAAACATAGGGAATAGGCCCCAACATTGTTATCTTCAAAGGTATAGACTTTGCAGCTGGTGTAATCTTAACAGGCTTTTTGACGGCCTTGGAAAGATTGGCGTGAATGGTTATGATTGAGACATTTTTAACATGAACTGGAACGGAAGGAACTTTTTCGAACAAAATTTGTCGGCTATCCATGAGGCCTTGGATGCCTTTCTTTAATAGCGGACAATCAAACGGCAGAGAGTGGCAACAGTAGCAGTCTTCTTTACATCCTGGGAAGATCCCGGCCCTTAACAAATTCAACTTAATGGTTAGTAGTGGAGTAGTCAGATCACTAACGTCAGCAACATACAGATCCTCTTCAATGGCATTGACATTCCGACCGTGCTTCGGCATAGGTGCAGATATCACATTGGGTTTCTCTGGAGCGTCAAACTCTACCTCCTTAGCCTCTATCAGGTCCTGGATCTTATGCTTGAGTGCCCAACAATCATTGGTGTCGTGTTCAACACTGTCTGAATGATAGGCACAATTTAGCATTGGCATGATAATGCGGAGAGGACGTATTTACATTCTTTGGCGCCTCCTTAATGGTGGCAAGATTCAACTTCAATAGATGGGGAAGCACCTGCGCTGGAGTCATATTAATACGGGTGAACTGCCGCTGTGGCCTTTCCACCCGTTGCTGATTTGGTCTGGATTGGTTGTAGCGAGGCTTCTCACTTGGAGTGTTTTGAATCATTACGGCCCCCACAGTTGGCCGACGCTCCATCTTCCCTGCTCTCCTCTGAGAATATACCATAGCTGTCTCCTTCTTAAAAGGCTTCTTCTCAACACTTGCAGCAACACCCTTCTGAATCTTTCCTGACTTGATGCCAGCTTCTATTCTTTCGCCTGTTAAGATCAAATCGGTAAACCCCGCGGAAGAGTTACCAATTAAATGATTGAAAAACGGCCCAGATAGGGTCCCAAGAAACATATCAACGAGCTCACGATCGGTTAAAGGAGGCTGCACCCTGCCAGCCAAATCCCTCCATTTTTGTGCATACTCTTTGAATCCCTCACTTGTTCCTAGTGACATACCCTGAAGTTGGGTACGAGTAGGAGCAAGATCAGAATTATACTGATATTGTTTGTAGAAAGCGGTGGCCAAATCTTCCCAATTTCTGACACTGGTTCCTTCTAACTGATAAAACCATTCCAACTGAGCTCCCGACAGGCTGTCTTGAAAGAAATGAATCCAGAGATTTTTATCTGCTGTATAGGGTTGAATTTTTCTCACGTAGGACCTGAGATGCATTTTGGGACAGGACAGCCCATCATACCTCACAAACACTGGCACTTTGAATTTTGGGGGAATCACAATTCCGGCAACCAGGCCCATGTCTTCAAAATCCAAACCCGGTACCCTTTGCAATTCCATGGCAGCCAATCTGTCTTCTAAACCCTTATATTTGTCATCAGCTGGAGGGTATTGCTGGTCAGAATAATCTTCATCCTCTTCAACTTCTTCCTCCTCCGCATCAGACTCGGAAGGCACCGCAACTCGATCTCTTTTACTAGTCCCTTCATCAGAAGTGGGAGGAAATTCAAGCACCCTCCGAGCTTCTCTGTCAAATCTTCTCCGCCAAAGTAGCCACTCCGACCCTCTTTTTCTTCTTCACTGGGTCCTTATTCTCCAGATGAGCCTTGATATCCTCTTGACTCTTGACCAAGGTCATCAAGAGTTGCTGGAACTGTGCATTCTGGGCTTGTAGGTCTTTGACTGTTTGCTCGAGATCCATCCTACTGAAATAAACAGCAGATAGATAATAAAACCTGGAGTGAGACCTGTTTATGCACATGATGAATGGTATGCTGATGTATGCAATGTATTCAAGGATTTAGGACATTCAAAATTGTTTCAGACAAAGAAGAACGCACGTCATATTAATAAGAAGAAATTTGTTAGTACATAAATGCCCCATGGGCCAAATGTTACAAAATAAACTTCTTAAGGCAGAAAGACATTGCGCATCCTCTTCGGTGCAATGTAGGTGTTGAGGGCCTCTTGCTCGTGGAGTCGGCGGGTAAGCTCTAGAACCTTCTTTTCACTGGCGTAGTAGCTAGCTTCAAAAGTGTTCCGTTCCTCCTTGAGTTGAATCTAACTTTTCTGCATTTCCTCCCACGATGTAGGCATGTCTGGATGCAGGATGGTGTAGGGAACCTCTCCTTCATTGACGGGCTCTTTAATCACTGGGAGTACATGAGGATAATGCATCATTAGACTTTGGGCTCGGGCTCGTACCCACTTGAGATAGGGCTCAAGAGGGATGGAGTTCTTGTGTCCCAGAGTCTTGCTATCAACCTTGTTGAGTTTCCCCCAAGCTCTGATGAATCTTTGGCGAAGTCCTTGCGCATCATTGTCGAAGTCAAAAACTAGGCTAGGAATCAACATGTCATGAGGGCCATCCCTCCGTGCATATCCAAATTGCCTCAAAGCTAGTGCAAGGGTTGTAGGTGATACCTCCTCTAATTCCAAGTAAAGAAACATTAGGAAATTCTCCGCAACGATCGACTATGATGACATTTTCTCTGGACCGTGAACACCAATGCACATCAGAATGAGTAAGAGTCATCAATCGTTGGGACCACCTTGTACCTTGGTCATTCTTCAAGACAGATTGTGGAAGGTGCGAAATAAACCACCTTGCGAGGATAGGAGTACAGCACATGAGAACACCCCTCTTTCTCATTGTTCGTGTGTAAAATGAGTGAAGGATGTCCCCAAGCAATGTTGGTATTGGATTTCTGGACAAGAAGATTTTGACGGCGTTGACATCTATCAATTGGTCAGGATTTGGAAACAAGACCAACCCATAGATAAGGAGTGCCACAATCTCTTTAAAAGCTTGTAGGTCCAATGAGTTCCAACATTCTTGTGCCTTCTCAAACAAGAATTTTGCTAAGAATCCCTTGACGCCGCTTCTGGTTTCCCAATGCCCCTTGATGTCGGATGGTCGTAGATGTAATGCTCGAGCAACATCTTCCGGCTTTGGTTCCTTTTCCGTACCGGTTGAATGGTAGTTGATTAAGGATAGGAATTCTCAGGAGTTGAGAAAACTCCTCCAAAGTGGGCACCAACTGATAATCAGGGAAAGTGAAGCAGTGGTGAAGAGGGTCAAAGAACTGGAATAGCACTTTCATCATGTCTTCTTCAATGTTGGTGTTGACTAGGCTGAGCAGTCTACCATGTCTTTCATTGAAGGATGAATTTTTCCGGAATTCTTGAAGTGATCTCCTTGAGTTGAGGAGAGATTCTCACAAGGTTGACTTGAATGGTGTTTCTGCGAGGAATTTCCATGTCCTACAAAACAAGAACAAAGCTGAAGATCCAAACCCTTGAAATGGTTAGTGAATGCATATGATGTTTTATGATGTTTATGATGTATGCACAAAACATATGTACAAGCAAATCACACCAAACCCTAATTTCAGGCTTGCATGGGGTTTCATAGGTAATTACCCTCTGGAGTGTAGTTGGCTTAAAAACCTGTCCTATAAATAATAACCGGGTTCTAAGGAGCTCAATATCACTGGATTGTTTTCATTGTTCATTGTTTTGGTTTAGCCACTTAACTAGCGACCAAAATATTCCAAGAAAACAACCCTTAATGAGTGTAGTATCGAGTATCTACCAACTTCGGACTGCACCAAAGCCGGGTCATCTCACTACCCCTAATAAAAGGCCAAGATGGTCAAGTAAGGTTCTAGGTCATTAATGCTTAGTGACATCACTCAGCGGCCCCATACTCTCCTTGATTGAACTCAAGGGTTACCGGGTACTCACAAATATGTCGCACTAATATAGCTATTGCTTAGACCGTGTCGGTATACCCCGCACAGTTTCCACAACGTATTGCTATCTATGAATGTTTCCCACAAATCCGGGGTTGAGGATTGTAAACCCAAACAATAGAGCCAAAGTATAAAGCAAACAAATCAAACAATTAGTCATGCAAAAGGGTGATCTAAGCCCTAAGGTTACTCCACTTTTAAGAGCGTCCCCAGCAGAGTCGCCAGTTCTGTGATACGGTGGGAGAACTGACTATGGTTTTGCGTTTGTTTTCGCAAATGTTTCGGTTGAGCAAGAGTCGCCACCGAATTTTTATTTTATCCTAAGGAAAGGTTTAAAAAGCACAGCAAAAACCTTTGAGATTTTTCTTGGGTTCGGGGAGTAGATTATAGAAGGGGAAGGTATTAGCACCCCTTCTATCCATGGTTATCCATGGGCTCTTAGGTACTTGCTTAGATCAACTTGCCTTGGTTTTCCATTGTTTGAAATGGTGCTTGGTGTGTGGTTTGAAAATGTTTTGAAAAAGATGCCTTGTATAGGCTACCCTTGTAACAATTCTTTACTCGAATGTTTTACAAAGAGTGTTTTGTCTTTTAAAAAGATGTTTCAAGGTTTTTTTTGAAAGTTTGTTTTTGAAAGTGTTTGTGAAGTGGGTTTTGAAATAAGGCAAGTGTTTTCTTTGCAGATTGGCAAGTGCTTAAGAGTTATCTACCCTAAAGTTTTCTCAAAGATTTTTGTTTATGTTTTAAACCTTTTGACAATTTTGTTCCACCATTGCATTTGGGTGGACAATCTTGTTTTAGGAATTTAAAGTGACGGGCGCGGGTCATCGTTTAGACCATAGTTGCAATAGTGTTAAAATGTCTTTGGGCAATTTTTTCTTTAAAAGGGACTTGATCATTTTAGGCAACATTTTGAGGGACTATGATCATTTGATTGTTTTTGTTTTACCCAAAGAAGTTCAACATGCAATATGGCCCAATTATTTTGAAGGCAACAAAGTGGAATACCCTAGGGGTGCAAGTGTGAGATGTGTTGTTTATTTTCATGCTCATTTATCTTGTCTTAAGTCCAACTACTTTGTTCATTTTTATTCGCACACAAACCCTAATTCTAGCATAGTATGTTTAGAAAGCGATAAAAGTGCGAAATTTAAATTCCTACGCTATTACATCACAATAATATAGGGAGGGGGGGTACAATGTTTCAAATGGGGGTTATTTGGGCAAGAATTTTAAATCTAAGCTATTACATCATTTTTAGGAATATTTACAAGATAAATAATTGCATAATTAAATGGAAATTGAAATAAATATGCAAAATGTAAAAGGAATTTTTTATGTACATATAAAAAAAGGTATTATTTATGTAAAATAAAATAAAGAAAATAAAAGGGTATTATTTTGAGGTATTTTTCAAATTTAGGGCAAAAACCCTAATTTTAATCAAAAAAGGACATTAATTATTTAATTTGCATAATATTTACTATTTACCTACAAAAATAAAATAAATAAAGTATATTTATAAAAATGTATCTTTAGTGCTAAATATTAATAAAAATAAAAATATGTATATTTTTGATATTTTGCCCTAAATGTATTAATGTATATATATAGGTATATTTATACTATTTACAAGATATATTAAATATGCAAACAAAAATAATATTTAATTTTATATAAAATAATAAAAAAAGTATTTTTTTTTATACAAAATGTTCCAAAAGGGAAAAA